>VWZG01005584.1:0-95979 GCA_013396735.1 Grallaria varia
ATATATATATATATATACACTTCTGTATGGCTTTTTCTAGATATGTACTGAGTATAGGAAGTGTTGAGGTCTTGTTTTGAAATTTGTAAATGAACTTGTGATGGGAATTGTTTTGAAAGAGAGTTTCCAGTAGTGTGATTTTTATTATTTTTTTAATCTGAAGCCAAGTTATTCTGAGACTAAATACTTTGCTGCTTCATTACTTTAATAGTTCTAATTTTCTGAGTGTGATGTTCAACACATCTATGGCTAAACCTCATGGTCAGCCTTTGAGACAGTCAGATAATTGCTGTTGTTTATTTCAAAGATGGGGGAAGAGAAAGCTGAACATAAGAGATGAGTTCAAAGTCTTGCAGGTAGAGAACCCATGCCCCTTGGGATTTTTGTTGGGTGTTTTGGAGTGTGGGCTTTTTGCTTGTACTGGGGTTTTTTTAATTGGATTTTTTTTCTGGTTGGTTGGTTTTTAGGCCTTTGCTTGGCAAACAGTCTGTGCAAGATGCTACTGCTTTGCTCTGTTGATTTAATCCCTGATAGTTCTATTTTTTTTGAGGCATAACAAGACTTTACAACATGATAAATTATAGAATAAAAGAAAAACAGCCATTTGGCATTTGAATTATTTCTCCATTGTCATATCCTCAGTGTAAGGTACTGTAACAAATCTGCTGTGTCTTTGGCACATGGAGTAAGGACTGAAGTTCACTCCATCTGGGGTTCCATCACCTGTAGAGGCCAGTATTTGACTGCCACTGGCTTTGTGAGCCAGTGCTGCAGCAGGCAGCTGGAATGCACTTCATCTTTCCAGTTGCAAAGGGAGTAGAAAGTTAATAAGGGAGTACCTGGGTAAGTTTTGCACACAATTGCAATTCAAAGAAATTTTTTGGGCTTTAGATTTTGATTTTTTTGCAGTTACAAGCATTCATGACTATTGTATGGAAAGTGCAGGCAGATGGTTGAACTTTGTCTTAGTGCTAGATGAGCAGATGAGGTAGAACTGGAGATGTCATTTTCTGTTCGACTCTGTCTGTCTTTCTCATTCTTCTCAGTGGATTATGAGGCCAAGTCAGGTGAGTGTTGGCTGGTGAGTAGTTTGTTCGAAGCTCTCTTGGCTTCTGAAACAGTGAGATTTAGGCTGCCTGTGTTTGAGTTTTTCCAGCTACCTCAATTTTGCTGCCAACACCTATTGCTTAGGCAGGTGTTGTGGGCTGTAGATATTTCACTGACACAAAGGAAGCCTGGCCAGAGCACCTGCATGCTTACATGGGGTTGTTGTTGCCTACTCTTTTTTTCTCTGTTGGAAAAATACACGGATTTCTGTTCAGGAAATGTGATGATAGTTTCACAGTCTAAAGATAGATGATCTGTCTAGTGCTTTGCTATCTTTGCTCATTCAAATCCTTATGTTTTCAAATCTGAATTTGTAATTTAATCCTGTTACTTATGGCATGGATATAACTAAGTGGATACAGGGAACAGAGGATTCCCGTGGTCTTTGATGCAAGTATTGATGAACATGAAAAGCATTACTGTAGCATTCAGCAAAGAAAATTGCCATCTTCTCCTGAGTAGTAAAAGATGGTCTTTAAAACCAACTTCACATTCTTACTTGTCCTTCTTACAGATCTAAAGCACAAATATCTTATGTCTCTTGCAATTGAAAAGATAAAAAAAAATACTCAGGGAAGATCTCCTTCATTGACAAAAGTGGGATTTACTGTATTAATTGCATGACATATCTTTAAGATGAAATAGAGAAGAATTCAGTATTAGTTGAATGCTGCATGCTTATTTGGCTAAATAGATATGGGTGAGAGTGCATACATGCTCTCTTCAGTTGATAGACTTTTCAAATGTTTGAGGTGTTTTTTTGAGAAGCAAAGCAGCTCCTGCCATTTTCGTTTCTGCTGAAATTAAGGTGCTTTTGTTCAGTTTTCTTTTGGAACAGGAACAGTCTTCTCAACTGCAACTTTTTTTTCCCTCTCAGAATGTGAGCTGTCAGTTGTCATTGACTACACAGTGGTTTCAGTGTAAGGGACAGTATATCTTCCTCGTGAGACTGAACACTTCTATGTGGCACCATAGGTGTCCAAGGGTTGTATTTCCCTGGGCCTGCAAGTGAGAAAATTTGTAGAGTATCACGACGCTCTTCTTCAAATCACCTTGGTAGTTTCAGCTTACGGAGACGAGTGTGTGTCAGTTCTATGCACACATCAGCTGTCTGTCTGTATAGGTTTGTGGATGCCGTGATGCTGTCAGTGTGTGCAGGCAGGTGGGCCTGGTGGCCAGATATATGTCCAAAATCAGCAGTAAGCCAATTGCTTTTCCAACCTATTGCTCCTAGTGCTGGCTTGCCCTAATTAAGAGTTATTGGAAAGTGCTTTGCAGTGTTCTGTGAGATGCAATTGATACAGGTTTTATAGCTGGTTTTATGTGTTTCCTGTGTTAAAACTTTATAAGGTAAAACTAAAACCAAACATAATGAAAAAGTGAAATTAAGAAAATAAACTGTTCCCTTTCCTATACCTCAAGTGGTGTTTTTTGTCTAACTATATCAGTGCTATTAGTCATTTTTCTACCCTGAATATTACAGAAACAGTCTAAGGACACATTTTCTGATGTTATGTGTTCTACAACTTGACTGACATCAGGGTAAATGTATATGTATTTATCTGAGAATGAATCAGACATAGATAAGAAGTGGAATTCTCCTAATATATTATTTTTTCAGATAATTCTCTGTGTGTAGAAGAACCACATATTCAGTTTATCTTTAAAAGACCTGAAAAGCCTGTCAAAGGTCTCTATATAAATCCCAAAAATCTAATATATTTCTCATGATATTTATTGAAAAAAATAAGAGAAGGTGTTTCATCTTGTAAATAGGGTATGTAGGTTAGCTCCTAGGTGCAATGAATATTCCAGAGAAAAAGACGTGGCAAATAGGTTTCATCTATAGCCACACAAACCATCTCAATTGTATAGAAGTGTCTTTCTTTGAGGATTGAGAAAGTGCTGTCAGTCTCACTAACTTCCAGAAGAAATCTTGGAAATCCTATCACCAGTTATAGTTGGATCAACTGGTAGGAAATATTCAAGAGCAGGGGGTTTAAAGTGCAGCAAGAAGTTGGATCAAAGAAATCTGGTTCACCAAAAGTGAAAATTGGCCAAGGAAACAATATTAAAGGACCAGATCTGTTAAACACATGTGAACCTTTAAACTCAGGTAAGCCAAATGTGATTTTACCCCACAGTCAAAGACGGCTCCCTCAGCATCCAGACCTGAAGGAATTTCAGGAGTGACTCACAGAAGACACAATTGCCTATATGGGATCACCAACTCACCAGCTGGGTCACCTTGTTCTCTATGAAGCCTCTGAGCCAGAACCTGCCTAGGTTGTGGCACTTTCCAAAATCTGAGTAGGTATTGTGCTGCATTTTGAAAGGTGTGGGTGTTTCTGCTGTTAGTGACCCAGTTGCTTTTGTGTCCCAAAGGGACACTGGCTCTGATCTTACATCAAGGGATTCACACACTACAGTGTGATCTTGCCCCACTGAACTATCTTCTGTTCAACAGGCTCTTCAAGCGCTCAGGATCTTTACCCATGCAGTTACTCTTTCTTTTCCATATGTTTCTATGCATTCTTTCTCCTTGCAAAGTTGCTCTGTTGTCTGTTTTCCACCTCCTTTGTTGTTTTTGGTTTACTTAACCCACCAGTGTTTTTACATTGTAAATTAATTACCAGCATCTGTCCCGTGCTTCCAGATGTTTTGTTGTTTTTGGTTTTTTTCCCCTGTGTATTAGGGCTTCTTGCCCCCTTAAAGCTATTTCTCTGGCTATTTTTACCTGAACTACAAAACCATGACAAAAAAAAAGGAAAGAATATTTGCTCTCTGTAGTATGAAATACTTGTCCTGGCATTATTTGCTTTCTACTGGAAGCAGAAGATTGTTGTTTGTATTTATCTTTATTTACTATGTGTTTAATGAGAAGGTGAAAGAGGACTTTTCAGAGGAAATGAAAGGTGATGGATAACATGCACTAGCTATTCCTGAGTTACACAGATAGTGGTGGAACTATGTACCATATGCATTCTCTTTCTTACCATCACCCTGCTGCCCAGAATACAGCACAGAATTCAGGTAACAACATCTCTAGTTTAAACAATATTGCGGAACTGCCCTTATTATGTCCCTTTTCCTCCTTGTTGCACCAAGAAATTTGAATCCAGTCTGTGTGAGACAAAAAACAATCCTGCTTTTTCCTTGTACTGGCTTACACATCATCAGACTGAGTCCATAAGAAATATCATTACCGTGCTGATGATGTTACCTGTGTGTACGCTGCCTTCAGTGACTTTGGTCAACAGGTTGTCCCTGGGCATTTATGACTTAGTAGCAATAGCTGATCAGTAAAGTCAAGCACGAAAACTGGTATGGAGCTTTGTTGCCAAAAGATGCGGTCTCAAGGCAGCAAAACTACTTACGGATTTTGGTGAAACTTGGAAACACTCTAATTCACAGTCAAAATGACAAGAACAGTGAGGAAATGATTGTGAAGTCTCATTCTCTGGAGATATTAAAAGTCTGACTGAATGTGGTCCTGTGGAACTGGCTCTAGGTGAACCTGCTTTAGCAACAGATTTGAATAACATGATCTCCAGAGCTTCCCTCCAACCCAAATCCTTCTGTGATTTTTCTACAGGATTTTTTTTTTTTTTAATATAGAAAGCTCTAGTAAACATAATTTCAAGAAAAGGAAAAGTATTCCTAAAGGAAATATAATGTCATGTTTCAACCCAAGCCAAAATATTTTCATTGTTTTATGTCAGTTCAAAGTGAATAATGTTTCTTTTGGGTTATCCTGAAACTGATTTCAATGTCCCACACTCTTGCATTTCAACTACTGAACAAATAAGTCAATTTGTTTTGTAGCTCGAGTGCTGACTATCCTGAAATTCACTTGCTTTGATTAATTCAAGGGTTAAACCTGTTAAAACACTCTTTTGAGGAACTATTGTATGTTGTTTCAGTAAGTGTTCTTTTTGAGGGAATGTTAGATTGTTGCAAGACTCTGGCTGGATAAATCTGGTTGTTGACACAGAAAAATGAACGGCAGCTGCTTTTGTTTTTTGGTTTTTTTTTTAATTATACCAGACTTAGTGTGTCTATACAGACACTGTTTAAGCTTGATTGGCTATCTGTGTCTATGATTTGCCACATGCTCTTGAGACTATGAAATTGTGTTCTGGAAGTTCAGTGAATCCATTCTGCTGTTGGCTTAGGGTGCTAAGAGGGCAGTGCTGCGTCTACCCCTTTAAGGTGTTACAAGCTTGGTCATATATCTGCTAGATCCCGGGTCACCCAACACAGTAAAACTACTGCCTATAATGTCTGGGAGTCCAGGGCTCTGAGTGCTGTTTGCATTTGCTGGTTTTAATTGCAGGAGCACCTCCCTGGCTAAGAAAAGAATCAATGCATCTTCAGAGTCTTTAAGTGCATGTTTCTGTGAAACAAAGCATCTTGTTTTATTTCTGCTGTTGTAATTAATTCTGAAGAGATCCTAACTTCTAGTGAGATGATAAAAATAAAATCCCTTGGAGTTAGCTTGTTGGGCTTTGGTTTATTAGCAGAGAGGGGAACAGGAGAGACAGACGTAATTTTTGCCTTTTTCACATCATTTGCCTTTTTTGAGTGTGTGTCAGGAATGAAGCTGACAAAACTCTGTGTTACCATTGAAATCTAGAGTGACAGAATGAGGACATGGGTGTATTACTTTCTCAGGAGTATGAGACTGAAGTCATACAAGGTGCCAGAATAAGGAGTAGCTTTTATATAGACTTGATCTGAGTCTTTTTGATTTGGTACCTAGATACAGACTTGAGAGCTTGCATGTTTTAAATTCTCACTGTGGTTTCATCCTTAAATGCTGACGCTTTAAGTTGTAGCCTTTTGTGCTTAAGCCCTGTGTTAAATAAAGATTGTATTAGCTTTAAATTAAAACAGTTACTCTGAAAGCTGCAATGAGCAAATGGATCTGTTCTTCTCAAATTTCTGTGATGATCCTCAGCAGGAATCTTTGCTTCAAAGGATTTGTTTTGCTTACTTGAGGGTTGATTGTTGAATCTATTTAACCCTGAAAATTTTTATGTGGGTAGTGGTGAAAGGTGGTGGCATCTGTAATCTCTGCAGCACTTGTGCTTTTGCTGACCCAGGTTTCCAGCTGGCACTGGGCATCTTGCTGTGAAATGCAGGCTGTCTCCTTGGCCCAGTTCAGGGCTGTATTGTCAGTGACCATGTACACGTGCTTTTGTATCTACCTGGAGCCTCTTGATCCTATGATTTTACAAGGTGCTTCTTTAGACCACTGATAAAAACCACTATGGGATAAATCTTTGTCAGGAGAAACAATCTGATGGAATGGGTTTACTTTTTCCCCCCCATTTTCATGGCAAAGGTCACAGCAAAGAACAAAACCCCATTGATTTGGAGCTTGCTATTTTCACAATCTATGGTACACAGATCAATGTTAATTTTCTTACACTGGATAGCACTAATATTGACTATAGGAATGAAATATTAATAATTTAAAACTAGATTTAAAACTGGGAAATCTTAACTTTGCATCTAGCAAAGGGAAGGAAGTCAACGTGAGAACGGAAACAGGATAAACAAGAAAGAAGACCTGAGAAACAGAATGGCAGAGAGAAGGTCAAGGTTAGGGTGAGAAGAGCTGGTGGAACACAGTTGCTGTATCCTGTGGTTCAGTGCATAAAAATATTGATATTAGCATATTCTTTTCTCCCTCTGCAATTAGGACTTCTGCATCTGCAAAGGATGACTTTTAAAAGTGTGTACGCTTGGCTTTTGGACATTGATGGTGGACTGCATAAATAATTAGTCCTTCCAATTAGTCTATATATTCTTCTTCTGAGTTCTGGTGATTATTTAGCTAGTTTACATAAAACTTTACAGCTTAAATTAATTTACTCTTCCTTGTTGGATATTGTACAATTTTTGTACAATGTAAATTTTATGTTCTGGACTGATTCCAGTGAGGGGAATAAGAAAAATAAAATTGATGCCAGTGAGCAGCAGAGGCATTATTATGCCTGTGACATCCCATGATGCACGCCACAGCGATCTCTCTTTTTTCAGAGCAATGCAGCATTATGGAGAACAATCACTAAAATGTTTCCCATGTTTCTGGAGTCCCGTGAAGGAAGTTGGTGCAAATACCATAGAAAGATGTTGAGAAACCTACATAAAGTGCCTTTATGAACCTGAGACTGACATGTATCATTATAAGGCTGCCTTCACGTTTGTGTAAGGAGGAGGATAACCTGAACCTTTTAGTTCTCTATGACAATAATGAAAATGGAGTGACCACTGCATAATATCCTCTGAACTGAGGAAATTCTGCTTGGACCAATTATAGCAGCTTCAGGGCACCTGTGCTCTAAGAATGCTTCTTCTGCACTTACCATGCTTTGTTGTCTCAATGAATAAACTCAAACCAGGAAAGATCTTCTAGAGCTCTGGGAACACTGATGGTCCATTGGGAGTCTTGCATATTCAGCAGCTTTGATCTCCTAAGTAATGACATGGGGTTGGGGTCTGGAAACAGCTTCACCCATTGGATACAGCCCCAGTTCAAATCAGCTTGAGATCTGCTAGATGTATTTGCTGCTTTTTCATGTAAAGTGATTTTTTGTAAGTTTTGCATTAAGTTCTGACTTTTCAGTTGTCTCCTTTCTCAAATTGTTCAATGTCATCAGCCTTTTTTTCTCTCTCTTTCCTGATTTTACACTATCTCTGCTTTCTGTTACTTTTTACTGCATTCATATATTATCTCCTTCATTTTTCTTCAATCTTTTTGAAGCGTGCTGAATTGTAATGAGTATGTAAATTAACATTAGCCTTCCATGTGTACTTGCTGGCCTGCTGCAGTTCTCTTCGTACCCTCTCGACATTTTAAGTTTTACATCCAGATGGTGATGGCCAGAAAAGGGGATTTCTCTCCCATGCAGTTTTTATGGGGAAGACAGTATTCTTCCTAGCTTGTGGGGGCAAGACGTTGGAACAAAGAATAATTTTGGCACCCAATTGTATCAAATGCTTATAAAAATAATGGGTTTAATGTAGTTTAAGTATTTGTAAGGAGAAATCCAGTGAAACAGTTCAATTTAAAGAAAAAAATATTTTTTTTGTTTAAAGCCATTCCCTGGGCAGCTGACTTCCTAGGCTATCAGGGTGTTCAAGGTCATGGGCACTGAGAGAATCTAGTTTCCAGCTTGGTAGGCAGCTGGTAAAATGCAGATTTCCCCCAAGTTTTAAGTCAGCTTTATTCACAATAAAAGCATAGTAATGTTTTTGCCTTTGTGAAATGGTGATTGCTTTAGGATTTAATGCTCTAAATTGGCATAGATCTGTGTAAGGAATACTGGCACATAGAGAATTTTGTCTGGAGACCTTTACTATTTTTCTGGTAAAATGATGCCAACCGTTAAATCTTCTAGCTAACTTTTTTTCTTCACTAGACATACCTGGGCTTAGCTCTGTCTTACAATAGAGAGCTTTGTCCTGCAACAGGGCGGAGACTACTGTGAGATTTACAACATCAGTACACAGTTCACAGCATACACTGGGAACAAGCTTACCAGAAGGTTGTAACAGCAATAGCTGATGATTTTATAGTTATGAAATGTAGAAATGTAGAAGGGCCATGAAGTCTTTTAATTAAGCAAAAAATCTTTTATTGGAAGGTCCAAGATCCTTCAAATTTTCTGAGAGATAGTGAGCATCCCTATGCGCCATCAAAGAAGATCCTGATCTTTCCCTTGGTATGTAGCAAGCAGTAGTACTTTCAAAACTGCTTCATGCCCAGTAGAATAGAAGACTGGCTTTGAAGTGGCTCTTACTGCTGCTGCTATCAGAGTAACTACAGCAGTACACTGCTGGGTTTGCAGAACAACACATCATTTGCCCAGGTGTAGCAAATACCGTTGGAGATAACTACAGGCTGTACACCATTCTGTGTAGATACTAATCTTCCACAGTGTGTATCCTATGTGTCTAAACGTTTTGAGAGGCTCTAAATATGGTGAATTCCCCTTACATCCTTCATTGACCTCGACTAATCTGAGGAAGGTTACGTTGACAATGAAAAACATTCAAAAGAGGCATCAAGGACATGGTAACTGACTAACTATTGCAACACTTCCCTCAAGATGAAAAGCCATACCGTGTTAGGATTTTTGGCCTTTGTTTTTTCCAGGGATCTATCTGTCCTTTTGAACTCTCCATAAGGGACCATAGCATAGCTCCAATTAGTTTTCTTGATCTCTTTGTTCATTTCCTTGCCATTATGAAGTAGTCTGCCTTTAAAGCACTCACCAGCACAGTGTGACAAGCCCTTCCTAGTGGCTGAATTTAGATGTTAGTCGCCAAATAATATCTTACTGCATCTTCAAGTTCTGTCAATTTATTGTAAAAATATAGATCCCTTTGGAATAGTGCAGTCTTTGAAATTCTTATTTTTTTCTTAAGACTCCATGTTATTTCTGTTTGTCTTTGTTAATTACTATTTTGTAATAATTTTCTAACTTTTAAGTAGCTTTTGGTCCTGTTCAAGATATAAGTGAACATTATGCATTTTTACTGTGCTGCACCTGACTTCAGCTCTGTTTACAAAATTCAGATGAAGCTGATAGTGTTTTGCTGGGAAACTTTCATATGTTATGAAAATTGGGTTAGCATTGAGAATGAACTCAGACAAAAGTGAACTTTCTAAAACAATCTTTTCTCCATCTGCTTGCATTTTTCTCTTATTAAAGTGTTCTTCATTTTGACACTTTAGCAAATGGGTGAGGGGGAGGGAAGAATAGATCCTATCTAATAGTACAACAGAACATTCAAAGGAGAGTTGCTCTGTTTGGTGAATAGAGGTACATTTTCAGTATTTAATAATACTTTAACTTAGCAAAGAATATGATGGTATAAAAAACATTGCTCTTGCAACATTTGCTCTATTTAATAGCAGAGACACAACACAAACACTATTCTTTTCAAAGATAGCATGTAAGGTCCACCTGCAAAATGTGTGCATATGGCTGGCTCCATGCAGGTGTCAAATTTCTGTAGGGATAGTACAGAGCTTTTCATGGAGTACTAGAGTTCATCCTCTGCTTGCCAGCATTTCACCGAAGGTATTGAAATACCTGTACAAACTGAAGACCATTGTCACCTGCCCTGTGACAGTTGACCAGCCTGGAAAGCTGATCCCACTGCTCAGGTTGTGTTTTTCTCATGTGTCCTGTGTTGAAAAGGAGAACTGTAATTACTTAAGTGCTGTCTTTCTTCATCATCTGACTTATTTTTTTCCCATTATACACCATACCAGTGTCCCTGTAGAGTCAGGTATAACCCTGGCAAGAATATTCACAGTGTTTGCAAATCTTCTGTTCACTCCCACTTTGTGCAGCAGAATCATGGCAGGATCATTGTTGATGCTGAGGCTCAGTGATCACACATTCAGACTCATTTCTGTCTCTGTGTGTGCAGCACTGGGCATATTGCTGTGTTGTGAATTGTTTGCAACAACACATTCTCATGTGAAGTTTGATTTACTTTTTTCATTCTTTTTAATTCTCTACTTCAATGTTATTTCATGGGAGGGCTCATTATTGCAATAAATTACAAAACTATTTAGAGAAATATTTTGTTATACCGGTGAGATGTTCTCAATATGCAAATGGTTTCTGTATAAATAAGCAATGTGTTTGTGTGTATGCTTTCAAAATTTTGTTTAGCTGGATGTGGTGTACACATGGGGTTATACCAATTCCACATGTGAATTGGGAAATAAAAGTCTTTGAATATTATTCTCATCATATAACCAGGCTGACTGATAGCACAGACTGTTATCTTTAATGAATAAATTAAGTGAAAAATATGTGAAATTCATGCCCTATGGCAGTAGAGTATATAGTATGCGGATTGTTTAGTTATGACTTTGAAGTGTATACTCTGATTTGTAAACTGATTGGATAATGTACTAGGTAATGCAGCAAAATGAAAAACTCACAAAGAATGCTTCCTTCTTCTTCCCCAGAAATAGGCAAAAAGGCTGACGAGGCATAAACAATGACATCCTGAGTCTCAAAGTCTAAAGAAATACAAAAAACTGGCGGGTGGCCTGGCATCAGCATGAGGTGAACAACTAAAGAAAATGCTGGAACAATTGGCCTGAACTGAGAAATGCAGGGTACAAGTGTAAGAACTTGTGGAGATATCCAACTCCCACTGCTCCCACTGTCATATGCAACTTCTAGTGAGTTTTAAAATAGATGGTACTTGTGAAATTGACTTTTGTGACTTTGTCACTTTCCCTAAATCTCCTCACTACTTTTGTGATGTAGTAGTCTCTCAATAATTAAGGCAGTAGTCAGCTTTTCTTTATGAACTGTTTTTCTTTTTTTCTGCCCTTGATATATAGTGCTCAGAATTGGTTCTGCCAGCTTCAGCTGTAAATCTCTAGTTCATGACAATGGAAGTAATTCTGTGAAACAAATGGCAGTGTGAAAGATATGATGTTGACAACAAATAAACTCCAAATTGTGGTTAGAGTTCAGATGTCGCAAATCTTAGTGAATGTAGAAAGAGGGAGTAAACAAAGTCATATGAAATCCATATGTCCTTTTCTTTTTTTTTCACCTGTCTTCTGAGTATGTGCAAAAAAATAAAAAATAGTTGTAGGTCTGTGGCAAATATAATTAGCTGTTGTGTATTTTCGGTACAAACCTTGTCAATACCAGAAGACCTGAATATTTGGAGGTTTGTTGTTGTTCTTTTACAGCTGGGCTTAATCGTATCTGTGGCTGGGTAGGGATTGGAACCCTAAAGTGGTTCATGTAGAAATTTCAGTCACAAAGGAGGTTGTTCGTCAGAAATTATAAAGGGTTGTTGTCATGGTCATAGAGCTAGCAATGGTTAGTGACTTTCTAGTATGTTTGTCCTCTCTGTCATCCTCATTTACCCTTTAACTTGTGAGAGAAGTGTTTCTCTTTACCCTCTTTGTTATCATCTGTGATCTTGTTCCTTGAACTTTCTGAGAAAAGTACCATACTTCAATTCTTATGTGCTAATGAGGAGTAGAGAGAAACATATCCATTTTGTCTATGGAACAGAGCTTGCTCTGTCTGTGTAAAGGAGCGCTGACCTAGGCAGAAGGAAAGAAGGGGAGAGGTTCCTGCACTCTGTAGGAGGTTACAGCAAAGTCATGCGTGCCACTGACTGCTTTGGGGTGCTGCAACACCTGAGAGGCTGCGAGGAGGTTGGGCGGCATCACAGTGATAATTGGGACCAAGCGAATACACAAGCAGATTTTGAAACTTGTAATTTTTCTTCCCTGGAAGCAACAGGGAGTGTAGATCAAAAACATCTCCATCCAGCCTCAGAGGTGAGATAATGTCCCTAGGAGGTTATAGATCTCCTAGAAACAATGTATTCTTCAATGGCAAGGGCATAGATCTTTCTAAAACTTTAGTCTTCTCCTAATCTGAACAATATTGATTTGTATCTGAAGCACAGGGGGCGTTTGCTGCTTGCCTCTACAGATCTGAGAAGTGTACTGGATTTGTGGCTGTGGCCAAAGAACCTAGAGATCTTGGCTTGCCTGCTGCAGTTGAAACATTGATGTGGGTTTTTCCATTTCCTGCTGCCTTCTTCCTTATAACCTTCCCGTTGGAGTTCTGCTTTGCTTGCACTCATCTGTTTGATTCATTCTCTGCCTGTAAGAAGAGGAATATTGCTGATAAGCCCTACCCTGTCTGTGCGTCTACCCTGACAGTTTTCCAAGACCAGAGGAAGATGACATGGTGTTTGTCAGTTGAAACATCTCGCAAATGTGTTTTTGGCATGAGTATACTACATGTACTGATCATGTTACCCTGCAGTCTTTACTGGAAGATGGGTTAAGGCGAATGGTAAAAATAAGAGGTTATGTAGAATCTTATTAGAGCATTTCTGTTTTCCCAGAATTTGTATATATGTAAAGGCTTCCCATAACATCAGCTTTCCTTTTCAGTAGTCTATTTGACTTTCTTTTAAAATAATCATTAAAAAGTTGTGTTCCCCCATGCTAGTAATATTTGATTTCACCTCAACTGTTAATTAATTGTTCCATTTTAGTCTAGACATAGATGAGTATAGAACATTTTTTACCGAGTCATTGAAGCTGCCTTGGATATTCAGAGAAGAAAATAAGATCAGCTTTCTCCTAACTATAACAAAAGGGAAAATTGATGAGTGACCATGGCATGTTTTCCTTAGGAATGGAAAATCAATGAAATATGCAAATAAATATTTCACTAACATGACCTGAAACCATGTGCACAGGAATGTGGGCCTAGAGGACATGCTGAGAAAGTGAAGGGCAAATTGTTGGACCGTATATATTGACAGTTATCTGTGTTGCAGCAGATGCAACAGCATCAACAATATTATAATTAAAAAGAATAAATCAATGAACAGACAAATGCACTTATTGCAAAAGGTTAAATTGTAAATATCACTACAGTTCATCCAGGTTTTGAGCAAAAGTAATTGAGGCATTACATTAAAAATGTAGTCATCAAAGATATATGCGTACATACACACACATGAAGTAGTTTGGTAGCCAGAAAGAAAAGTCTCCTGCTGAGAGACTTCTAGTCCTTTGTCAGTAGCACAGAGTCTGGCTGTGGCTGTGAAATAGCACGTAATTGTGGATTATGTATCACAAGCATAGAAATTGTTTTTATGGGAGGAAGAAAGAACAAAGATGTAACAAAAGCATGGTAACACATTGTTAGCACAAAAAAGCTTGGAAAATTTTTGGAAACCTAGAGGAGGCATAAAGTGTGACTGGAAAGAGCTTTGTCCTTCTATCTAAGTCCTTTTGTGCGTCTTGGGCCTGGGGACTTGTGTGCACTCCTGAGAAAACATTGGTGAATCCAGTGAGCCTCTCAAATTCATGTACACTAGAAATTATGTAAAAGATTTGAATTTGTAACAAAAGATTTGAATGAATAACAAGATTCTCATGGTAATGCCCTAACACTTTACCTCTCATGTCTGAACTCACATGTTTCCAAATCACAGAATCACAGAATATTCTGAGTCGAAGGGGACCCTTGAGGATCAAGTCCAACTCCTGGGCCTGCATGGGACCATCCCCAAGAGTCACACCATGTGCCTGACAGTATTGTCCAAACAATTCTTGAACTCTGTCAGACTTGGTGCTGTGACCACTTCTCTAGAGAGCCTGTTCCAGTGCCCAACCACCCCCTGGGTGAAGAACTTTTTTCTAATATCTAATCTAAACCTCCCCTGACACAGCTTCATGCCATTTCCTCCGATCTACACAGTTTTTTTTCTTGATGGCGGCAGATATTTGCCTGTCTTACCTATATATCTATTCAGCAATGCAATATTACATAATATTGTATGGGATATGTGTATACTGGTTTTCTCCATTCTCTAGTGCTCTTCCTCAAAAAAAAATTCTGGGCAGTTCTAAAGATTCCCACCAATTACAAAGAGCCATGCCTAAACTGCCCCCGATTCTTTTTTGCTAGGCACACAGTATGACTGGTCTCAAGGCTATGAATTTAAATATAGCTGTTCAGTGAGCAGCAGTTTATTTGATGTGAGGGTTTGTGTGTATGTTTTTTCTTCTGTGAGGTGCTTTCTTATCACTTGAGAGAAATGTCACCCTACTCTCTCCTGTTGCAAGGCAAATCAGATTCTGCTCTTATTTAGAAATTATGAGATTTTGAGTGCAGTTTATTTAGATATGGATCACAGATTTATCACCAGATAGAATTTGATTTAGTTCCAAATTTCTAAAAATGTGTTCATTTGGTACAGCTGTATTCTCTCTCTTGTCTGTGGTTAGGAAGCATTGGACTTCAGTAGGCATTCTTAAAAGAAGAATGGATAAGTCCTGCCACAGTCTCTTCTTGTTTAGGCACTGCAGTAGATTTTTATTGCTTGCAGTAGTTAGCCTGGGTCAGGCACAGGCTTATCCTGGGGCCAGCACATGGAAGGAAGGTCTCTTAAATGCAGTGAACATGCAGTGACTTAATGTTGGAAGCTGTGAAGGGCTTCCAACAAAATATGTGTGTTCCAGATTTTCTAGGACAATAAAACCCCTCCTGCAGTATTTTCTGGGCTATTCTTTATATGCAGCTGTTTTCTACAGAACTAGTTCAAGGTGGACTTGGACTAGTTCCTATGTCCAAGGTGGTACATGTTCCCAGACACAGTGGTGTGGAGGTCAGTTTCTGAGGCAACACAGTACTGCTGACAGCTGCAAATCAGATTTTCTGGGCATGTATTTCTTGTATCTATGGATCATTGTAATGTTTTTTTCACAGACAGGCCCTCACTCATCAGACATCCCTTGCAAAGCAAGCAGAATCCCTGTCATCTGTCATAGGGAGAATCTGCTCTGGAATATTTGTTTTATAAATAGTTTTGAAGATATGACTAGATTTAAAATGAACAGTAGAAAGACCTGGGAAACTGGCAAGCCACTTGACAGGTGAACTTTTAAGGAAAGCTGGGATAAAGTTTTTACTTCTGATCTCTGTACCTGTGACTTCTATTCACCGTAGGGTCTAACAACCAGAGAATGGATTTAAAACTCTCCTTTGGTGAGGCAAAAATAAGTACAGCAGGTAGTAGCAAAACTGGCAGGCAAGGAATGGGAGCAGTTGTTTTTAGAAAAAGCTTTGCAGATGAGGCAAGGCTGGCAGGCAGCAAGTCCAAAAGAAGGTAGTGGATTTTTTGAAGTAGGAAGAAGGTCTCTTGGGATCTCCATTAATGAAGGTGAGTTAGTGCAGAGGCAGCTGCAAGAGAGTAATGTAGTAGGAAATGTGGAACATTTTTACACTTTTTCACAGATATATCATAAAACTGTTGATTGAATTTTGTATAAAAGACAACTATTCTCCAAGGCATTAAACTGAGAAGTATAGTGTCCTTATTTGTGAAAAGATTTGAGTGGTTCTTGGAAAGGATGCTTCTGCAGGGGTTTGTGTTGCAGTTTCATCTTGCCTTTTCATGTAAGATATTCACACTAGTGAGTTCACTCTTTTCATCCTTAATTGATTTTGCAGTGATTTGATGCTGTTGATGAAGCCCATTGTTGTCTGAACGTGCAGCTGTGAGAGAACTAGGGGAATCAAGGTATTTTTGTTTTTCTTGTTTGGTATTTCTTTTGTCATTGCAGTCCTGCCTTTAATTTTTTAGCATCTAAAATTTTAACACAATTATTCTATTTGGCAAAGTTTAGTCATAAATAAGAGTTCTTCCTCTAGAAGCTGTGTTTCTATTCAGCAAATAATATTGTCTCTGAGAAAACTTGTAAAATGTCTTTTCATCATGCCCAGTTTGTTAAATGAAAAATGTAAGTGATTTTCAACTTTCTTTAAGAGTAAGTGAAGCAGAGACAGAGGGAGAAGTTAGCACACTGTAGATTCTTTTCTAGGCTGCAGAAAGAGCACAGCTGGAATACATGGCCGGAACAGATTCTCTTTATGTAGTTCTCGGGCACAGTGCAAAGTGGAGAATGGGGATATTATGTTCTTATATTTATAGCAAGCATTGCCTTCACCCCATGTAGAGTTGCTTTTGTCCATTTAAAAAAAGAGTCTGTACGTAGGTGGGTGGGTTCATACAGAAGAGTCCAACTATGTGTTAATACTTGTCTAAACTGCAAATTATCATGGTAACGGGAGTGTGGAATGATTAAAATGGAAGCAAGAAAATGCTTTCCTGCATGGGGGATTTTCACAGAAATTAAGAAACTTGTGCCTACTGTGAACAGCAGTGAAAGGTCTAAGTGTTCATCACTTCATGATGAGTATGTTGAGATTGTTTTTGTTTTAACTCTAAGGGCTAGCAATATCTGAATAACAGGTCTGGGTTTTGGGATTCACCTGTTATTCCAGAATGCCTGTTGGAAACTACTTAAGATCCATATCAAATCCTTGTCTGAACATGACGTTTAATCATCATAATCATAGACTTTTAGCACAGCAGGCTGGTAGGGACCTCAGGGATCATTTGGTCCAAATTTTTTTGGCAGAAGTGCAGTCTAGACAAGGTGACTTTCCATTCTATCCGTCTAAATCTTAAAAGTGTCTAGTGTTGGGGAATCCACTCCTTCAGTGAGATTATTCCAATGGCTGATTGTTCTCATTGTGAAAAATTTTCCTCTTGCGTCCAATTGGAATCTCCCCATGAGTAACTTGGACCCACTACCCTGCATTTTCCCCATCCAATTCCTTGTAAAAAAAGGAGCCTCCATCTTCTCTGTTGTCCCTCTTTAAATACTGGAACACAATGAGGAGGTGTCCCCTAACCTTCTTTTCTCGAGGCTGAACAAACCTAGTTCTCTCAAACTTTCTTCACATGACAGGCTTCCCATTCCTTTGATCAGCTTTGTGACCCTCCTCTGGACTCTCTCTAGCCTGTCCACATCTCTTTTAAGAATCTAATATTTAGGGGTAACCAGAACAGAGTTTGCTTGAGATTTAAACAAACAGGCCATATCAGGAAGTTCCAGAGCTGAATGAGTTCTTTGTGCTACTGCCTGTGTGATGTGCCCATGGAGTGGAGGGCTCTTGCAGGACAGTGGGTGTCCCACCTGGGGCAAGGGAGGCTTGTACTGAAAGGTGTATTGCACATAAGAACGGGGCATGTGCACACTGTCAACAGCACTGCCACGAGGTGACTTTGAAATGGTGTCATGGGTAACACTGGGCAGAAAAGTAGGATGGGAGAGGAAATCTAGGATAATCTCTCTTGTGTGTCTCATTTTAAAAGCTAACAGCATGTTGCACATTACAGTTGGAATAAAGGTGTATTTTTATGGCAGTTCAGTTTTCTCACTATGAGTACCTCAACAGATTACTTGTATAGCCATCATTTCTTGGGTGCTTGGGCTTTTAGTCCCACAATATACTCTTATGGATGGCAGAGTGGCGTAAATGTTGCCTGGTCTTGTGGCAGATACTCTTTTGTCTTAAAGTATCTTTTAGGTTTAGAGTATGGTCATGTTTTGAAACTAGTGGCCAGGCACTGGAAACCAGTCAAAAATCTGTCAAAAGTACAGAGATGTTTTAAAACCAGATCAGCTCACAACAGAACCACAGAAATATCATCCTAACACAGCCAGTTTAGTTGTGGGAGTGAACAATGAGGGGTAGGTTGCGGAAGGGATTCTTACAATACCTGAAGCCAGGATTGTTGTGACAAGCTCTGTGATGGAATATTTCAACTCTTTTTATGGGCAAAGAAAGCATTATTTTGCAGATGGAAACTGAAAAATAAAATTAAAAAATTGCTATTAAGGAGTCCTCTATACTAGATTTATTATTTTTTTTTTCAGTGAATAGAACTGTGTTAAGACCATTTTGTGTCAGTAGATTTAGTTTTAATTCAGGAACAGAAATAAGCTGTAGTACAACCAGAGGTTCTAGTATAATTGTGTCCATGCTTGTGTGTTCATTGAGGTAACTGGAAAGCCTCCCTGGCAACTCTCACCCCTAGCAGCTCTGTTTCAAAGACACCACCCTCACAGCAAGGGCCCAGTCAACAGGCTGCAGATAGGGAGAAGGCAGGCAGGCACTGGCTCCCACTCTTTGGATTCACAAGCAATCACTAACCACTGAACTGTTCTCCTTAACTAATCAAGCACATAATTTCCAAAATTGGTAATGGGCAGATTTTTAAAAGCAAAGCCATCGATCACACATCCTAATCCATTCAAAGGCTGGCAGAGTTAGGGTAAATTTAAAGTGCAATGCCAGTTTTCAAATAACTCCTTAGGCAGGAAAGCCTTCTCTGGTTTTTGTGCCTTTGAAAAATTTTCCTTCAAATATCAGTGTTTAAAAAGATAAACAAGCAAGGAAATTATGTATAATTTCTGTCAGCAACATAAATATGGTCAACTTCACTATAATCGTAGCTTTGTGATTCAAAGTGTCTAATCTCAACAAGTTACATCTTTAAAAAATTATGAAGTAACATAAGGTTTAGGCAGGATTATGGTTAAATTAGGCCCAAGTGGCAAACATCCCCCTTGACAAGTAGTCACAGTAATCTACAACCTCCTAACAGTCTCTGACTGCAGGAAACTGCCAGTATTGAAGAAACATCAGTTTACTATTAAGGCATATAAAATATAAACAGAAAAGAACTTTTCTGATTGAGTGGTTATAAAAACAGAACACAAATTAGTGTATGCACTCCCTATGTGAGAGACTCGGTCTATTAATGGTAATGTTATCATTGGCTCAACACGATAGTAGCCAGAAAACTTGGGCAGCCTTCCCAAGGCTCTCCTGGCCAGCTCTCCCACACAGGGTGCTTGTAGCCTCTGTTGCCTCCTGATCCCCACCAGCTCTTGCCTACTCAGATACAGATTGCCCTCTTCTCTTGAAAAGCAGTGTGTTGAGATCCCTAAACCAGGCTAAAAATCGCCTTTTAAAAATAGCAGTAACTATCAGCTTCATGTGAAATGAAGTATCTTTGAGATGGATACTTCTTGGCATTTGGGCTACATGGAGTAGGAGGCAAAGTAAAATGAGATGTTTGCCACACTAACAGCTCTGGACCTTGCCTTTCAGCTCCTCTCTGTTGTATATTTTGTGTAAAAAGCTGTGAAAACTCAGGATCTAAATCATGAGGAGCTACAAAAGAGATTGTTTTTATTAAGAGGTCTTCATGTTTTAAAGCCAAGAGTATTTGAGGCTAGCTACCTTCCGGTTTAAAGGCTTCAATATATGTTTTTTCATAATCATAGGCCTAGTGCAGAAATGAGGCACATACTATTGCAACCTTACTTTGTTCTATGGAGTCATGTGAAAAGAACACACTATAGAGGGGGAAATATTTTAAATAGTGTGGGGGCAGGTGTCTAAACAGCAAATGCCTTCAGTGTGGGTATAGTGTCAACAAAAATTTTAAAGATGTTGCTTTTTTTGTGATGGACCTTGTGAGCCATGGTCTTGGAATAGATGTAATGGCTGAATGAAGGTCAAGGAGGAAGAGGTCATAAGGACACACAAGTCCTTCACCATTAAGGGAATTAACAAGCGGGTAGGACAGCGTAAAAGCAGACAATGTAATCATTACTGTTCCAGTCACTGAGCAGGAATGTTGCTGTGCACTGTGCTGGCTGCAGTGGCAGAGAGGTCTGCTGAGGCTTCTGGCCAAAACAGTGTAACATGAAATGAAAAGGTAAACTCCTGGGTTCCACTTTAAAAGCAACTCTTTCAATAATACCTGTATCATAAGAGCATTTAAAAACCCTTTGATATATTAAAGCACTGTGACAGTTCCAAAAGTGTTGTTGTTGATGATCAATAATCTACACTTTATTTTAAAATAGTCTGTATTTCCTATTTTTTAATGCAGCACAGAAAATAGTGAAAGACAGAACCAGTTGTTGAAAATGGACCTTATGTGTACATCTGCAACGAGAAAGGTGTGAGTTGAATAGTGCAAGAGGATATAGTTAAGCTTGGTTTGATGTCTCTTCAAAAGTATTGCATATTCTGTAGGAAGCTTACCTCTGCTGTGGTGACCATGGTGCCTGTAACATCCCAGAGGAGCTCCGCACCAGTCTGGAAAATGTATGGCATCCTCAGCTGAAATATTAAATGGAGGATTGTACTGGAATAAAGATAATGTGTAAAAGGGCAGTTTCTCTGACCTTTGCACTGATATGAAGTCCCATTTCCTCTGTGCTTCTCTGAATCTCTGTTATCTGTCTCCGCTACCAAAAAGAAGTTGAAGTTCACCATGAATTGTGTTGGGTCTGGCTGCCAACATAGCAACATGTAGCTAGATCATTTCTACTTGTTTTGCATCTAGAAAGTTTTCTTCTAAATGAGAGCTAGGAGGAAGCTGCATAATTTTAAGTGTATTAGATTTTGTTGCCTTGCTATAAGGAATGGCTATTGGAACTCACTTTGCAGAACACTCACAAGGTGTGTTTTTTAAAGGCTACAATGAAGGCAGCAATCACAATTTGTATTACAGATCTGAATTTTGCTCAATACATGAACACAAGTTCAGAATTTCCCTGAGTTTCCCTGGCAATTCATCTAGATTTTAGAATTTTTGAAAGGAACAAAATTTTTCTCTTTTTCATTAGGATTGTACTTTAAAAACTTTTGTTCCCTTTTTAATGCCCTTTTGAGAAAGAGCAGTAATTTGCGAGATGCCATGTGATACTTCTTTCCACTGCCAAGTGCTTAGGAAAAAAAGGGTTCTTATTAGTCAGCTAGGCTTGGATATTGAGCTGATCCCATAATGCTCCTTCAATGGCATATGGTTTTTGTTCCAGGATAAAATTAACCCTGCTGCTATTTCATGAGAGGGGAGGAATAATTACTGTGTTTTGCTCTTCTCATCAGCACATTGGCCTGCTGCTCTGGCTTTTTACTATCAGGTATTCCAGGCAATAGTAACCTTGTTTTGTTTCCTGCTACCTTGTCCTTCAGCCACCAGTGTTTGCATGGTCATTTCACCTTGTGTGTTAATGGCCCAGCTTTCTAAAGCCCAGCTATCTTCCTTCCACTGTGCTGTTGTGTGATGATACTATATCATTAATCATTTTCACTTCTTCCACTACTTGGGTATTCATCAAATGTCTTGAAGTTTGCTTTATGTTGCTCATTTCTTTGTGCTATTTTTCCTCTGATTCTTCAAGGACCTTTATACAAATATTAACAGATTGCTATCAAACAAGTTCCAATCAAATGGTGAGCTTATGCTTTGACTGAGGGAAGTACAAATGTATCATTTGCTCTTGTAGCAGCTTAAAACTAATTTTTTGTTTGTTTGCTTATTTTCATTTGTTTTTTATCAAGTGAAATGTTCTCACCTCTGAATAACATTAATGTGGTTATGGTGCAGTGGTGGTTACTTTCTGCAGACAGCTAACATTCCTAAATGCGGAGGCATAAAATTTAATGGACTGATGCAGTGAAATATTGTGGTAAGATATTTCACTGAATAGAACAGTGTATTCATTTTGACCTCAAAGAAAATACCTGAGCAGTCTATGTTTTGGCTAGATCTGGCAAGTTCATACTGGTAGAATCAGCACACAATTTTTTTAAAAGGTTTTGAGGGTTCAATGTGTTGTTCATACTCAACGTGAACTGAAAAATGCCAGACTTTTTAAGATTGCTCTATGGGAAATGAGTTGACAGCCTTTCTTATACATCTGTCAGCTGGCTGGAAAGTAGGCGTCAGGATCTTTTCAACTGCCAGCCAGCCAGAGACCCCTTTTCCCTGTGTAGGAGTTGGCACATCTTACTAGGATTTCAGCATCAGTCTTTGAAGGAGAGCTCTGTGGGTGTGAAGCTGATCTCTACTATTCTGGCAAGGCTGTGCTGCCCTGGCAGTGACAATCAGAAAAGTTTCTTTTTGGTTCACAGTGAGCACAGCAAAACACTTTTGCTTGGGGAAACTGGTGCTTGTGGTGACCCAGTCCAGACTGAGTTACCTCTGGTTGTAAAATGGTGATTTATCGTTTGAGTTTTGGTGCTTTTGGGGGAGGGATGAAAATTGCAATAGGATGTGGGGTGTAAAACCGCAGTGGAACCCACTGGAAAACAGTGGAGACAGCACCTCAGTGCTCACTTCCAGGCCACACAGTCCTATTTGTCTCAATTAAAGTAGCCCAAAAAACTCCATCTGTTCAGATCCGTGGATTCTGGCAAGGTGTGCTAGCCCAGAGTTCATCTCATCATCCTGCGTCAGGCTGGTGCTGAGACGTGTTTCTTTATTCCTCTTGGTCTCTCCCACCTTCCCTAAACCCCTCAAATACCAATGCATTTAAAATATTACAAGCATATAAATATTTTAACAGATTACTAGGAGGTACTGGTCTGGCACGCTACACTGTTAGACTGCCAAAGCAAATGCTGAGAAGAAGATTTATTTTTTTTAAATCAAGGTCTCAAAATGCTGTTGGGCTTCAACTTTATTTTTTTTTGCAAGTTTTTAGTAAGATTTCACTATAAAATCTTGATATATTTCTTCTGACTTATGGTGTGCTGCAAAAGTGTATCAGTTGGCTCTCTTCCAGGGAAAAAGATAACCAACATAAATCACAACAGCTGTTTTATGTCTGTAGGCCCTTGATGAAGCATAGACCTGATTCAGACCTCCATTCAGCACTGCATCTCACAATGTCCCTATCCTGAGGTTTAGCCAAACCACACTTCCTCACACAGACACACAAGTTAGGTGATATTCATGGTCTATCACATAGCTGACTGTGGGGCCCAAAATTAGAAATTCTGTGGTGACCTATCACCCCAAAGTTGCCATATTCCTTCTTAATGGGTTGTCGTCTGCAGTTCTGAGGAGATGTCTGTCCACAGTCTGGCTCTTAAAATTCATGACCAGCGCCATCAACCCATACTGTTGATACTCTCATGGCGACTAGTTCTGTCTGCCTGTGGCATCTTTGTCCTATACAGGACAAGGATAGGAGTCATGCATTTTGGCTCAGCAAGTCAGTGGATGATTGGAGATCATCTGCCTCATTATCATTTATTATTATTAGTTACTGATGTTTCATGAGCTGAACCAACAGTTCCCTGGTCTGTGCCTGGTTCTCCCCTTAGTATGAACACCTCTGAGATAGTTCGTACTTCCCATGTTTGAACATTCCTTTCTGCTTTCAAGCGTCTGTGTCTTATTGTTTTAGGAAGTAGATAATTAAAAAGCAGAATCTCAATTTTTACTTTCCCCCCCCCCCTTTCTCTCATGTATTTTGCTCCAGAATGTGATCTGTGGCCTGAAGTTCAACAGCTGGGAGCTTGCTGCTTGCATTTGTTTCTGAGAAGGGAGGGGAAGGACCTAGAGCAGATTTGTGGCTCCAATGAGACAAAGGAGATGGAGGGAAGTAATATTCTCTGGTCCCTGAGAAGGTGTGCAAGAGAGAGAAATTGTATGTGTCAGACTGCTGCCCTTGATTCAGATACATTTACACCATCAAGGCTGTAGGTATGTATTCCTTCTTACGGAGGAAGCAGTGCTGTCCTCTGTGTGCTCAGAGTAAGCCATTGAAAAATAGAATGCAACACACCCGTAACACCAGAACTAATAGGATTTTGGTTTCTTGTTCTGTGACTGTAAACTTTAGCCGGTATGTACGGGAGCTTCTTCCTCTGTGGATTTTCTGGTGTCTTGAACTGTACCAGTTTCCTTTGCTTGTAGGGCTTATAGGATAGTTCTCTACTCAAGTGATTTTTTATGAAATCTATAGGAACCTCAGGAACCTCCACTGTGCTGAAATCACTCTTTTAGGATCTAATGTTACTGATGGTAGAGACATCTGAGTTGGAAAGGGCAAGAAGCTCAGAAGAAGAGATAGAAGTAAGCAAAGATTACATCAGCCTCATTTCCATGACAAGACAGGCTAAACGAACCAAAAAATAGCAGCTACTGCTTTTTTCCCCCCCTGGGTCTGCATCACTGTCTGCAAGGGATGTTTAAGTGTTTTAATGCTCCTGTTGTTTCCACCTTGGAGATTCAGTACTGAGCCTCCATGGCTCTGAGGAGATTGACAGGAAATAGATTGCTGGTGCTGAAGCTCTGGAAGGCAGCAACTGAATCAAGAGGTGGCCTCCAGTGAGGGGCTCCTTTTCTACTTATCAGCAAATAAAAGCATATGCGCTGCAGCGGAGAGAACCTTAAGTAGTGCCTTCAGAGCCATTCATCTCTCAGTGCCCAGAGCTGAACCTGAACAGCAAACTGCAGCTGTGACAGCAGAGGATGAGGGATATGGCTCATGCCAGCACTGAAACATTGGTTCAATAGTCACTCACAGCTGCTAGAGAAAAGCTGAAGTTAGATGCATTGCCAAGAGATCCTGGGGATGAAGTGCCATGCCTAGAAGATACAGTTGATTTATCACTCATTGGCTTTCCCAAGTTTATTTTTTTTCCCACCAAGTCCTTTCTCCTCCACCTAAAACACATTTTTGCTTTCTTCCCTTGTAATTGAAGGACTGTTGCTGGTAAAGGCTCTTAACGAAAGTAATGAAGTCTCTCCAGGTGTCTGCCTGAAACTCAAACCATGACTGCTCAAATAACAAGAGGAACTCCTAGATATCTGAAATTGGCCCCTCATGCTGCTGATGGAGGTAAAAAGGGGTTGTTTTTTATTATTATTCTTTGCAAGTTCCATATACTAAGAAATTTGGAAATAAGTATTTTAAAAAGTCAGTGTCTTACAGTACTGAGAATCAGATAGATCCCACTCAGCTTTTTCCTCTAGAATTTCCATTTCAAAGAAGCTCAAAATTTAGATTCCCAGATTTGTTTCTGCATGGTGAAGTTTTATGATGGATGCCTTACTGCATCTCAGTAGCAGCTGCTCTCCTGTCTTCCTCTCCAGGACATACTTTCTCATTGCTCAGAGGAAATTTTAGGAAAGGAGAAACATCATTTAGAAAAGCCACAATATGGAGGGGTGATTAAATTATCTTCAACAAAACATGATAGCAGTGAGAGAAATTATTACACCTAGTCCTTTTAAAGGAAGAGAGGAACATTGGCTCCTTCCATTCTCTATGGCTCTGCTGTGCTTGGGTAAATGCTGGATCAAACCGGGAGGGCAGAGCATAGAGATTCCAGATGGGGAACCTCATTTTTGTTTTTCTAGGTGCAAAGGGGCATCTGCTGCCACTATCACCATTTCAGTGACTTCAGTAGACATACCTGGAGCTCATTTTTGCTGCCCATCCTCCTCTTTTAAACAATGTTTTGTTGGTCGTTTGTAGTTCTGCCTGTCTGATGGTGGTGTTGGTCTTGTTTGCATATGGTTCGTATTTGTAGGATTTCCCTGTTGCAGTGCAACATTCAACGAGCACTAGCGTTTCCCTGACAAATGTTGTAGTAAAATCTTTGAAGAAAACCCAAATTGCACATGGTATTCATCATCTTTCACTTGTATAGTTCTGTGACACACAAAGTGCCAACCGGTGCCATTAAAGATGCTGCTCTCTCTGACAATGCTTTTTTAATAGTTGCAGAATGATCCCTGCTGCCCTTACAATGCCAAGCCAGCTGTCTGTATGTATCCCAGGACAGTGACTCCACCAGCAACTTTTAATTTAAAATCCAAAATCTGGTGTAAGCTCACCCAAGGGTAAAGCAGTGAGGATAGGGACGGCTGTAAAGGGGTAAGGCTGAAGTATGGTTGTTTTTCTGGCCGGTTCCTGAAGGCCTGTTGTTTCCTTGGCCAATTTGTTGTTGCAGCCTGAGGATGGACATCATGCTGTTCTCACAGATGTACAGAAGAGCAGGCTGGAGAGAGATTGGCATTGTGTGTCAAGTATTTCTGTTTGTGGACTGCAACCTGGGAACTTTAAATAGTTGTATGCCAATTATGGGATAGATGAATATGTTACGAAAAGTGGAGACAAATGTTTATTCTAATGTGGTACCCAGATTTAATAAATCCTGACAGAGAGCCAAGCTACAGGAAGCTCTGAAATTGGATACCAAAAAATACATGGTTACTGAATTACTTCAGAGAATTTTTTCTGTATGAAAAATTCTGTATGCACCTCCTTCCTCCTTCAGTGTCCCCATGGTATGAACTCAAAGGCATGCAGCACTTAGAAGACTGTTTAGTTGAGACGTGCATGTGTGAGACACATTCTTACATGGAGGACCTATAGCATTTCAGTGAAATAAAATGCCAAATTATTAAAAATGTGAAGAAAATGAATCTGCTGTGGTTGAAAAAGTTGGGCTATATTTGTTTAAGGCCATTAGAATCCAGAAAATTAGTTCTACTTTTGAATAAATCTTCCTAGCCGTAATGAAATTAGGATGGACTTCTAAGATGTTCTGGTTCCTTTCCTAGCTTTTCAACCTCCTATTCTTGTGCAAACCCTGCCACAACTCATGTCCTGGAAGAGCTATATTATTTTTTCTTCAGCCCAAATTACTACACCCACAGCCTATTATGGGAGTGGATTACAGGTCCCTCCAACAAACTCTTTGTTTCTTTTGGTATAAAAACAGTCCTTGGGGAGGGAGGGTTAAGTGGTCTATTTTGTTCACATCAAAGTTTGTTCCACTGCATTTGATCCTGCAGTGAATGGCACCAGAACTGTTTGGATGATGCTGTTATGCTGTGTTTTTCTGGCAGAACTCAAGCTAACTGAGAACAATAAGCTTTCTGGTTGTAGCTTGCACCCGGTGAACTGACACCCATGATTTTTGCTTAGTTTGTGGAAAGGCAGAGATTTTATCTGCCCATGAGTAATCTGTCTTAATTGGGCATTAGGTCTGATTCTTAATTTTTCTTTGAAATGCTTATTATTAAAATGCATTGTCTTGTAGTTTTGGAGGACTCTGAGTTTTGGCGAAGTATTCAAGTAGTTGACTTTTTTTGTTGTAGTTTTGGTGAGATTGGTCTTCCTGCTGTCACTGCACTTACCCATCTATAGTAGTAAATAAATATCTGTACGGTTGGAACACGGTGAACATTTCTGTGCTGTGGAGCATTGTGCAGGTTAATGTGGGTAAGCTGGGTTTGGAGTCAGAAGCCAGTGGTGGTGGGACAGTGGCCAAGTGGATGGTATTCCATTTGATACCTGCCCAGCTTAGGGAGTTGTAGGGTTGTGTCATGTGGATGTATCTTCCAATCCCTGCATCTTTCCAAGAGGCTTCACAAGCGGCAGCAGCAAGATCTAGGACCCTGTGTTTTGGTAATAGAAGTGGGACAGTGTTAGGTTAATTAAAGTAACTATTTGGAGACCTTTGAGACCAGAGCTCTGAGCACCTTGTCCTGATTATTGGAAATGAGAAGTCCAGTTGGCTTGATCCTTGTTACCATTGATTCCCTGGTAGTTGTGCTACACCGTGTTTTAGGCTGTGGATTGCCTCTAAGTGGTTCACATGTGACACAGAGAAACATTTACAGTTTCACAGCATGAGTTGCACTCTGCTCCACATTGCGCCGAAGCTTTTTGGAAAATCACTGGAATTACGTGTTTCTACCTTCTGACAGAACTCTTAAGTACCAAATCCTTCACTAAGTTTCTTTGCGCCGCAACTGTCGTCAGTCACAGAATCACAGAATATTCTGAGTTGGAGGGGACTAGTGCTTGCAGCGTGGTTGTGGGGATACACGCCCTGAAGTTCCTTGGGTTTCCAGGCTGTGAATTCAGTATGAGTCCTGGAGGAATAGTCCCAACCAAATCATGCTGCAGGTAAAGGAATGAAGTTCAGTTCTTGTTGAGGTGTGTTCCCCATTGTTTCCTGAGATTCATGCCTGGGTTTAAGTGCCTGGATCTCACTGGTAATTACTTTTGCCTCTTAAAATACTGCTTTATAACAAAGTGGTTTAATGGCATTTTGAGGCAGTTACAAGTTCAGAAATTGAACTGTTGGAGGTGAACTTCTTACATTATATTAAATACATTTGCCAGTGTTATATCCCAGTGTCTGGTGAACAGCTTTGCTGTTCAGTCATTTCCCAGAGGAGAAGGTTCCAGGTGAACCTTCCCGGGGGAGCAGGGGCCAGGCAGGTCCTAGTGGGCCTCAGCACACCAGATAAGCATGTTTGCTGCTTCGAGCCTAGATAAACACTACTGTTCTCTTTTCCCAGGCTTTCTGGCATGCTGCTTAGGCACAGTGCTCTCTGTTCACTGTCTATACGTGTAAATTGGTCCACGATACAGCTGCCTTGGTACCTCCCCAGCCCAGAGCAGACAGCAGCGTATCCCACAGCTCCAGAATGCAATACAATATGGAAAATGAGACAAAAAGAAGCTTTTTGAAAGTTACTAAGCCATGCAGTTTGTTTCAGAGCTACTGCAAGAACTATGCAGTTGTGCATAAAGCAATAAAAAGTGCTGCTTCAGTCTCCCTTTCACTGGGGAGTAGTAACTGGCATTAGGCACACGTTTTACAGGATTCAGATTCTCTTTTGTGTGGCTTCTTGGGTGAATTGCACGTTTGAATATCTGCTGACAGCTTTTTTCACCTGATGCTGTAGGCAAACAGTCACCTCTCCATTTTTATTTGTGCTGCTCAACTTTCCATCCTTTTTTTAAGTACTGCCCTCCCTGCTACCCCTCCATCCCCCACCCCAACTCTTTTAAGCTCTGTGGTCTCCAAGCCTGACACCTGAGCCTTTGTTATGCTTCTGTGGAAATATGATTCTATCAGCTTCCTCCAGAGAAGTTAGGGAAAAACAGCTTTATCAAGGATGTTACTATTCTTTTGTTCTCCCCAGGTAGCGTTGGTTTGGGTACTGATAATCTTTAAAAATAAGCCTGTTTTGAGACAGATCTTTCTACACACTTCCCCCTTTCTCCAAAGTATGTTGAATAACAGACATAATGGCTTAAGAACAGAGATGGTTTATAAAATCAAATTGAAATTCCTGTATCATACAAAGGGTAGATTCCCCAAATTTTCTTTCACCCACATTAATTATGGGGAAAAAATTAATATATTTACACACACATTGTGTCTTCGTAAGTAACTACTTTCCATCATAATGAGCTGTTAAATAAAGTTAGTTAGCGTTCTAGGTATTACTATTCCAATTAAGTTGATATTAAAAAAAAAAAATTGTCTTTTTCACTTGACTGATCTTGAGACAGATTTAAAAGGATACTTTAAATAATTTCATGAAATTGTTACTCTGAGGTATTCCTTAGGGCTATACAATTATGTCTGGGAAAAACACTGTTTTATTGGCAATAGTTAGAAAAAATGAAAATCCTGTATGCCTATTATTTCTTTTAGCTCAAGACTAAATCTTACAGAAATAAAACTCCAGGAGAGCTGAATTTGTAATTTGGAATGTTATGCAAATGGAACAACCACAGTTAGAAGTGGAAGAAACACTCATCATGGCTTGGCTTCGCGAACGAAGATTTGGGAAGGGCTCTACCCACGCTTGCTGCAAGCGCGCTGATGGCTAAAGAGGCCGATGCGAGACAGGCACGTCCGGTTGCAAAAGGCACAGCAGAAAGTCTCCATAGGTGGTGTTGGTGAGGCACTACATGCTAAAATAATGAAAATACATTATAAATATGACCAATTGTAGTTCAAGTAGAAGTCACAGAAAAATAACTAGAAACAATGAATCAGAACAACGCTAAGAGTAATTAATAGCACTGTCTAGGAAGCTATTTTGGTAAGAAGTGCTTTCAAAAGTTCAAGGTTCTGAAAAAGATTACAGTAGTCTTTCAGGTAGTTCAGGGGCAGCTTATGACTGCAATACGCACATAGGTTTGTGCTGTTAGCAAAAGTTAAACTACTGATAAAATAAGGAGTGTATTTTGTGTGCCTGCTCTGGATTCATTTCTCTCAGAGACAGAAAGGGCAGCTGGCTGAGAAGATATGCCCTGCCAGGCACATGTTAGGTTTAGTTCATTATGTTCTGCACGTAACCCAAAATGCAGTTGGGAGAGAGATTAATACCCAGAGCCAGATATCCCTCCACGCAAGGAAGAATTCATTTTGTTAGATGAAGAACAGAGCAGAATGGGAAAACCTCCTCTTGCAGGTACTAATGTGAGATTTATGAGCAATTCACAGGACTGCAGCCAAAAAGTACATGGCATTGCTAGCAGTGGCATCTACTGAACGAAAAAAAATAAAAAAGTAGAAATATTGTCTCTGATTGCATGCTACAGCAAGATTCAGACCAAAAACTGATGGAGCAGTCATGACGGTGGAGGAAGACTGAGGAAGAGGACCGAAAGTACTTTCCATTTTTCTAGAATCTGTAGTTTTTCAGGTAAAGTTACCTAGTCAGTAAAAATGGCCACAGAGACCTAGACAGCAATGGAAAATTAATTCCTGAGGGAGTAGAAAAAAAAATCAATAATACAGGTTTTTCTGCTTGAAGTACTGATTCTAATGGCAACCTGTTGGATTAGTATGCTGCCATCATATGTTCCTGGTAATAATCCAAAAGAAGTGTGTATTTTGTGTTATCTAGTGTTTGCTGACTAAGGCTGAAACTGCAATCACCAATTTTTAAGGAATGCTATGGAAAATAGAAGAGTATCTTTGCAAATTGTCCTCATCCCTCTGTGCACATGCTTGTGTCAATTGCTGAATATGAGCGTTGGTATTTTTCTTCTCCAGTTTTGTTTTTTTTCTCTCCTCAGCACCCTCAGGCTCACCCTTCATGTCATACTCTTCACTGCTCTGGACCTGGGGAGCTGTCCTGGCTTTACCCTGGAGCCTGGCTTTGGCTCAGTGCTTCTTTCCTCTTTCTGGCAGCTGGAATGGCTGCCCTGCAGGAACCCATGGGGATCATTTCTCGTCTTGGTGCTGCCTCGAGATCCTCTGTAGTAATTTGGGCCCCTTAAGCTTAGGAAACATTAGGATGGCAAGGGTAAGGGCTTTTTTTTTTAAATACAGCTCTGCAAAATGTTCATAGCAGGTCCTCTGTTTTCATTGCAACTTACTCTTTGTAAAGCTCAGCGAAATATATTTTAAATTCCAAAGCATTGTTGACTGTGGGGTATTAATGGAGAAGTAAATTCTTTGTCAGTTTGGTATGTGCAACTATGTATTTACACCTTGCAGATGTGGTGGTTTTCTCTTCCATCATTTTTTTTTGGTGCTTTAAAATAAGGAGTGAGAAAAAACTCCTAGCTGGTGTTTGTCATGCTTCTGAAGAGGTTTACTGTTGCTTTGTGCTCAAGTTTGGCTACAACATTGCACATTAACAGAGATAACTTAGCACAGTGGACTTCATTTATAACGTCACATCATGATTGAGAAGCATGTTTTAGGGTTTTTTTAATAAAGGTGTGTTACATGTTCCCTGTCGGCTATAAAAACTAACTTTGTCTGATTTTGGACTTGTTTTCTTTGGGGTTTCATCACAAGTGCCTATATAGACGTCAGTGTATTTATATCAGACTTAAATTAGTATAAGGTGGAGAAAAAGAAAACTTTTACAGAAAGTTGCTGTGAATGCCAGTCTTTTGTTTGAGACAATTTCATGGGACATGTTGTGCGCGTTTCATACCACTTTAAGAAGACAGTGAGTACTGAAACCTTCTTTCTGCAAATAAGCCTGACCTTCAAAGCTGGGAGCTTCAGTGGCTCCCTGAGCTCACCTGGGTTGGCTGCCTCTGAGTTCCCTGATCAGTTCAAAATCATCCCAGCTGCAGATCTCTGGCACTGATCAGGCTCTACCTTTTCACTCATCTGTGTTTTCCTCTATGGGTTTGCCATTCCTTATCAGAAAGGAACTGGCATTACTGCAGTAGCTCAGTTAGTATATGAGGAGCCCTTTGCCTATGGCAGCAAAATATGTGAAACCTCACCTCTTCTTTCCTCACTAGTTATACTGTCTGTTAAGGACAACTGTAGAACTTGCTGGCATACATGCATCCCACTTTTTTTGAGTAAGGCTGTGGCAGTGAGTAAGAGAATTAACTTAGATTTTGAGGGAAAAAATTAAGTAGGGGAATTCAGTGTCCCTGAATATGCCAGTTCATGTTTATTCCATCAAAATTAACCAGTGAGATAAATCAGCTTCGGTCACTATGCTTTCTTTCCAAATTCCTTGTTTCTGCAGCAGAGAAGTGATGAAAAATCAGGGGTTAGAGTAGAAATGCCTACCCAGCTTTAACTTCTTGTTGCTGCTGCACAGTGGGGTGTCAACCTGCCTCAGACCTCCATGCTTCCCTTCTCTGAAATCAGAGACTGCCATGGTTTAGCCTCAGCCAGACACCAAACACCACACAGCTGCTTGCTCACTCCCCCACCAGTAGGATCACGGAAAGATTTGGAAGGGCAAAAGCAAGAAAACTCATGGGTTGAGATAAAGACAGTCTAATATGGAAAGCAAAGGCTGTACACACAAGCAAAGAAAAACGAAGAATTAATTGACTGCTTCTCATGGGCAGTGTCATAGTTACAGTGGCTGGGACCAGTTTATCACTGTGGGAATGTAAATGGAACTGTGTATTCCATACCCTCTCTGCCATTTATCATGAACTGTTAACGATGCATTGTTTGCAACAGCTGCCCAGGACACACCTGNCTCAACAGGACTGCAACTACCACTCTCAACCGGACTGCAACTACCACTCTCAACCAGACTGCGACCACCAACCTTCTGGAAGGAAAACAGGTTTTCCTTTTCTTTTTGCTTTGGACTCAGGGGGACCACGTGGTGCTCAGCACAGGGGCTGGTGAGCACAATACTGTTTGTGCCCCAGGGGGCTGGGTTGTACAACTGGGTTTTGAAGGCTGAAACCAATTTTCCTTGGTATCAGTGTATTTATTGTAATCTTTTTATTAAATAGTAGTTCTGACTTCTAAACTCTTTTGAGTTGGATTAATTTCTCCTGCCGGTTTACTTTTAAACCAGCACAGGAGGCAGGCAGGTGTTCAGCCATCCCAGGAGAGCAGGGCCCCACCGTGTGTAACGGTGACTTGGGAAGACAAACATCATCAGTTCCCTCCCTTCCTTCTTCTTCCCCCCACCTCTATATCCTGAGCCTGATGTCACATCGTCTGGAATAACCTTTTGGTCACTTTGGGTCACCTGTCCCAGCTCTGTTTTCTCCCAGTCTCCCATGTACTCCGAAATTCCTCACCAGCATGGCAGTACGAGAAGCAGGAAGGGTCTTGGTTCTGTGTATGCACTGCTCAGCAATAAAAAAAATCTCTATCAGCCCTGTGTTCAGCACAGATCCAGAACACGGTCCTGTACCAGCCACTGTGAAGAAAATTAACTCTACCCCAACCAAAACCAGCACAGGGACCAAAGAGCAATCACGTGGATCCCAGCTATCTCTTCATTAGAGAGACATGGGAACCATGGTGAACCTATTCTGAGTCTATTCACTTCTGAAGTGGCATTTTGTAATAGTGATGTCATCAAATGTACTGCTAAGCAATCCCTTTTTATTTGACAAGTTGTCTGATTCGATGGGGCTCTTATCTCAGTGATTCAGAAGGAACAAAGGATAAAGGACAAAAGTTTCCCATGAAGGAATTCAGGTAAACCGGTGTGGGCCTGAGACTTACCAGTGGACTGTCTAGTGTATGTTTCTGAATTTTTTATTATTATTTTTATATAATACTTGATTTAAAGAAAATTACATTAGCCACATGTCGGTAGCAGTGCCATATGCAACTTCTAAAGCCAACAATAGGCAGTCAGACCTACTTTGATGTTTTTCCTTTCATCACATCCAGCAGACATCTGCTCTACAAAATTGTTTATTTTGCCCGTGTCTACAAACCCTGATCTGAAAGCAGATACACAAAGGATTCTGTGTGTACATGCATGTGCACACCCCCACACCTTTTGTGTTCAGGATTTTATGCACATAAGTGTACAGGACAGGGAATTTGTGAGTCTGGAGTCACAGACTCCACTGTGAATACTGTTTAGATACATATCTGCTTTTGAAAACATAGCTCTTAAGCTTCGGAAATTTACATGAATATGAAGTAATAATTAATGACAGTCAGTGTTTCTGGTATTCCAGCTTATTTCTTAAACTACTTTAACTTGTGTCACTTTTTGCAAAATTCAGTATTTATTTTTCAGTCTAATAAGTTGTGATTTCTCCACTTTTGGTAGCAAAAATCTTCCTGTGATTTTCTAATTCCTCTATAGTTATCTTCTCTTTTACTTCTTTTTCTCCTGTGGCTGTCTTATTACGCTGTTTTTACCTGGTAGGAAAACAAAGTTATTCAGCCTCAGTTGCCTCAACAATTAAAAAATATTAGCTCATGCCCCAGTCTTAGTCCCCTTGGGTCTTCTCTGCAGTTTTACTGAGTTGTTTCCAAATACAATGGATAATCATCCTATGTTAAGAGAGATGGATTCATTGTGACAGCCTTGTGCTTACTTCTTAATAATGAATGGATTTAAAATAATTTATGGACAAAAATGTGTTCCCATGAAATTTCTGGATGTATCTGTCTCCTTGATGTCTTAACGAAATTTTGATTAGTTGTGGACATGTTAAATATGAGCCAGGAAACATCAGAACCAAAAATTACAAGGCAGAAAGAGAACAATGTGGTATAACTGAATAAGACATTAAACTGCTTTAGTTGTCCCAGTGTTTGCAGAAACCAAAGCTAGTGCATGCTCTGAACAGACCCTTATTTGGGTGTACGTGTAGGGTAAGACAACTCTTCCCTGAATGTTTTGTGCTAACTCCCTGTCCCATGTACCTACCTGTGGTGGCAGAAGCAACAGAATCAAGTTTTATGAGTCGCTTTGCTCCATCTCAGAGTCATGGATCTAAATCCTGTTACTCCTGCCTGAAAATTTAGATTCATACATATGCAGATTTTTTAATTTTTTTTTTAAACTTAGTTCTAAAAAATTCTGTGGGATGAGTTTCCCTAGTATATAAAACTTCTCTAGCAGTAAATTAAATTAACGTTGTTATACTATCTCCCTGTTGTGAGAAAGTCCCAGGATTGCCTTTATCAGCTCTGCATGATTATACAAGACTGAAAATATCGTTAGTTTAAGGCATCCACTGTGCCTTTGGTGATTGCCTGACAATCTCTGAGGTTCTGTGTGAGTAGATTACTGGTTGCCTTTTGCGCTGATCATTTTGCCTTTTTATTGCACCTTCTTGGGACAGAGAATCTGATCTGATTATAGGGATATCCTAATGGGACCTGCTGGTGAAATTATGAAATAGAGAATGATTTTCTCTAGAGATGACTTCATCAAACAATGAAAGTTATGTATGGTGTAGATAATTTGCCTTGAGAGGGTACAAAGAAAATGGTCACAAACTGGTATGCAAATGTCTTTCCACATCCAAAAACAAGAGATCAGCCATAACATCAAGAGAAATACCCCTCTCAGAAAATCTGTTCTGTCTTGTCAGACACCATCAAGCACAGATATGATGAACCAGCCTGCTCCTGCCAAGTTTCAAGCCTACTCGTTGATGGTAAAGAAATGGAATTCTGGTATTTCAGAACTTGAGGGGTTTTTTGATCTGAATCAGTCCAAAGAGATTGCTTTTCAGAAATTAATTTTTCAAAACTTTTCTTTTGGAAACACCAACAAGTCTTTAAATAACTGATGCTATCTGGGGTCTTGAGAAACCAGTTTCCAGAGTGTAAGGCAAGAAGCTGCTCCCAGTATCAGTTCTCTGTGAGAAAAGCTACCCAAGAGCTCTGTGGCCGTCACAGGGTTTCTGTGAAGCAGGTAGGCTAAGAGGTCTGGTTTGAGCCATGACCTTGGGGCTTTCATGATTCTGTCTTAGGTGCCGGACTCCCAGAGATAAAAACTGGTCGAGAACAGTGAAGGTACTGAAAGTTCATCAGATCCACAAAGTGTTGGGAGCTCCCAGGCACTACCTGAACAAAGGAAAATGAGTTGTCAGCGTAATCAAAAATATTTTGAAATTCTGGTTACTCTTCCAGGGCCTCATCATTCATTGGATTTTTCTTTATGACTCCGCCTTTTTTATGAAAAAACACAACCTGTCAATTTAGATATGTTTTCTTTTTCTCTTGTGAGAAAGTTGTCATGACTCAAATATAGGTATTTTACTTTCTTGTCTAGATCTGGTCAGTCAAGAATTCTTGTGCTGTGCAGGTACTTTGCAGGGAGACAAAGCAGTTGACAGACAGAAGCTTTAGTTTGCTCTAGATCTTCTCAAATTCCTCATGGAGGCACAGGTAATTTCAAGTTGTTCCCATAGCTAACCAAGTAACTTGCAGGTTTTACTTCATTCTCCTTATAGTGCCATTGCTGAATCAATGTAGTGAGTCATGCCATGAGCTCTGCTGCCCAGCACAGTTCATGCAGAACTCTGATTTTTTACTTTTTTTTTCCTTTTCGGCTCTAGTTAATCCTGTGATCGCTTAGTGTGCTGGTGCTTCCATAAATATTTGCTGCTGTTGGTGACCTGCATGAGCTAGTTACTTAAATGAGTGACTTGACATTCTTAGAGAAGAGAGAGATGAGCTGGCTTTTCTTTTGTTCACCTGCATGAGAAATATTTGCAGTGAAAACCCCAGACCTGGCTCATGCAGATGGAGAGATACAAACTTAATGCGTGTTAAGCAAATAAACTGAGAGTAAGAACCAACATGAGTATTTTTTCTTGTTTAAATGTTAGCTAGCTCAGCTTGAAGGTCACTTCTTCCCTCCATTTTTGCCTAACAAGTTGTTAGAGATACACACAGTTTCTTGAAATGGAAAGTAATGACTCTTTCCTCATTATGCAGTTCTAATCTATATTGCCCTCAGAGATCTCAGGCTAGCTTTGTCTAGTTTTCTAGCTGTGAAGTGCAGTACAGTGAATACAAAGGTGTATGGAGAAGCTGCTCACATTCAAGTAAGGAGTCTTTGGGCATTAAGCCTCTGGAGCTTTGGGAGAAGAAGAAACACTGAGCACCCTCGCTCAGAATGTCCTTCAGTACTGCTATAATTGCCTCAAAATGCATTGCGTCTCAAAGTCATGCTCCGTGCCACAGGAGTTAGGCTGGGGTAAAGAGGATGACAGAGCTCAGTATCTTTCCTTCTGCGACTCTCTGGTACTCCTCTGCTAACTGCCCACCTTCAAGCTGCTGCCTCCGGGGCTTTTGTTTGTCAGAGTGTGCTGCAACCTACAGCCAGCTGTAGATGTTCCCTTTACACGTCCAGACCAAAAAGTTTGTGGCAGAAGTGGGATAACTTATTTTTCTGTTTTGGATACCTTTGCCATTTGGTATTGAAATGTAACAGGTCTTTGAGATACCTTGCTCAGGTTTTTTTCCAGAAACATTGTGATGTCAAATAGTCTATATTTAGTCATGCAAGGATCATTGTTTCACAGCTGACTAAGGTTCTCCTGACCTCAAATGCAAGGTAAAGAAGACTGTAATCTCTCATAGGCTTAGGTTGACTCAAGACATTAAGTGAAGTGTGTGTCTTGCCACCTTTAAATGTAATATGGATCAGTTCCAGTCAACTATGTTGGATTCCAATGAATATATCTGGTTAATTAATTGGAATACAGAGTCTGGAGATATTTCTGTAAAGGCAAGGTGCTGGATGCCTGACGGTCAGCTATTTCTGTTGGAGAGCTGCAGTGTATTTCTATGGCGCAGGCACTCCACTGCTTTTTGCAGACGCTACTCAGCCACTGTGTTTGAGAAAGAGGGCTGTGCTGCATCTTCAGATAGAACTTTTCCCAGGGCAGGCAAAGGGTATAAGAATTCACAAGATATTCACAAAAATATAAACCCTAAAGGACTCTGTCTTTAATTGTAAAAATGCCCATTCTGATTCACTTTGTAGAAGCAAGGGAATGGGATGTGTGCTGGAGTACTCCAAAGTATTATGAACTTAGAGCTTTATGTTTTGTAAATGTCTGCCATGTAGACTTTAACAGCAAGCAACTATTTTACTACTACAGAAACCAGAAATAACAAACTGTTTTCTCTTTCAAACAGCATCCTTGAACTAACATTTATTTTCTTCAAAGGCAGCAGTATAACATGGAGAGGCAAGAATATCCTTTTGACATTTTGTGAATGTTACAGCAGTGTAGTAGCAAAGTGAGGTTTGCAAGGTTTCAAAGCCTTATTTGTTCTTCAGTATCTATTTGTCTCATGCCTTTGCAAAAAGAGGCAATGTCAAGGGAAAAAGTAAGCCTTTAAATATTTTAAAGTGCCCATTTAGGATTCATTTCTCAGAGAACAGAATCCTAAATGTCAGACAGTGTTTGATAGTTCTCTGCAAAATCATCATTAAGAATTAGCCTCATTTGATATTTTTAAGCACTTAGACATATCCAAAGAAAGTCAAGTGAAGAATTATCTAGATTTCATATTTTTTATCTTTATCTGTAAAGAACATCATTATGCCATCCCTGAACGCTCTTATGCAGGCTGTGCTGAGTATTAGCACAACCGAAGCATACACAAACTTCTCCTTGACTGCTTATTTTTAAATGTATTAGGAAACTTCCCATTATTACACTACTACTGCTGGTTTCATTTGTGACCAACCAGCCTGAAAAATTTACTGATGACTTAAACTGCGCTGTCTGGTACTGTTTGGAACCACAGCCAGGGTATGTCTGTAGCATTGTAGAGAACATTGGATGAAATTTCTGTCTCTGATGGGTTCTTGCATCATGACTCACTTTTGCAGAGGTGCATTTTGGAAAGTCATCTCCAGCTGTGCCAGTGTGTACAGCAGCCAGACGCAGCTCTCCCTCGCTGCACTGTCCTTGCAGGTGTCTGTAGCCGGACACAAAAAATTTAAACAGGAACTTCCAGAGATTAAAAAAGAACAACTGCTAACTCTGCCCCCCAAACCTTAATCCAACCACTCCTGCCAACTTTCTGCAGCTAAAATAAAGAGCCTACATATAGTGTGTGACATTTCCTCTGCCCTGGGAGTTGGGTAAAGAAGTGCATCAATAATAGTACTCTCCTGCAGAAGGGCTGGGCTGTGCTCATCAGGTCTGCAGACAAAGGACACAGCACAAAAACAGTAGCAAAGGCAGTGGCTTAGTCCAGTCATATGCTCAAAGAACTGTGAGAAAGAGGAGATAATAAAAAATCTGTTTCTTCTTTTTTTTTCTCATTTTAAGGTTGTTTATTATATTCAATACGAATCTTGAGGTATCAGTTTCCTACTGCAGTGATTAAGAGAAGTAAAAAGATCTGGTAACTTGTCATTGTCATCTTCTCTAACAGTAGATTTTTTTCCTTGAAGGAAGTGATTTGCAAATAATATCCACTGTAAATCTAGCAGAGAAGGTCCCTTGGTTCCAGCTCAGTCTGATTTTCCCAAATCCTCCATGAGAAAAACTTGTGTTCCTCTGACTGACAGGGCAATTTCAGAGAGTAATAAGTAAAGATGGATGTCTCCGAGCAGTTAATCAAATTTCTTTTTGGCAACTCTCTCTGTCAATATTTGAGGCTGTCATTTTAATTATTTCAGATTCCAGGTGAAGGAGTACCATAGTCACGGACTCCCCTTGTGCTAGATTATGTAAAACTTGGTGATAGTAATAGATGCCCAAACAAGAAGTGGACTTCTGAAGTACATTTTCTTAATGGAAATCAATGTGCTTCCAGCTTCATCAGAAGGATGTTTGCAAATGGCTTCTGCTGGGGCAGAGTTGGTAGTCACCCAGGTACAATTGCAAGCTGCAGCTGGAGAAAGTGCATCTAAATGTAGCCATAAGATACAAGTCTTGCTGGTTGTGCTCATCATTTCAGGACCTCTCTATTCTGAAATGTCTCCTCAATTCTTCTGTCTTTCCACTGTGTATTCCTCCCTATATAGGCAGTAGTCCTGCCGCCTGGCATGATTGGAGGGGAGGTTGCTCAAGCTTCTGCCTGACTCTGAACTTGTTTGGAGCTTTTCATTGTTTTCAAAGTGGACAGCTGACCTTGGAGGGAGTAACAGAGATCTAAAGCAGCAGTGCAGTGGCTCAGCCAGTTCTGTCAGCAACTTCCTTCATTACAAAACCTGACAAATCTCACTGCCGAGGTTCAGGATCAGTCTCTGACAGCTCCTATCCAGTGATGGTGCATGAGATGCACAGCCCTTGCTTTGCGTCAGAGCAAGACTGCAAGCAGATGGGCCAGTTTGTGCTCCTCACTTTTCCTGCGTGCTGCAAATACCTTGCTGTTTAATTCTACACGCACACGCATATGTATGCATATGCTCAGAAAGGAACCACAGAATGCAAAAATCTCCAGGAGGTGAAGAGCATGACATAGTGAGAATGCCAGATATAATTTTTGGTATGGGCTCTTCTAAAACATAGCTTATACTGTACAGCTTTATATACTTGTGTTTATGCACTCTTGTGTGTGGGCATGCATAGATACATTTTTTTTATCTATATATGTTGCTTCACTTACTACAACTTGAGATGTGATGTTCAAATTTTGTGGCTGAAAATGGCAGAGGAAATTAAAGCATCAAGAGAAAAAAGATAACAGGTACACAAGCGATAGAAAGCTCTTATGAGACCTGAAAAGGTACAGACTTCTTTCACTCCTCAGCACCTGATCTGGTGTAACATCGCAGTGCCTATCTTAGCACTGCTTGTTAGCAATAATCTAGAAATCTGTCTGAAACACTGGGAAATCAGAGTTCATGCATTTGTGCTTAGCTATACCTGAAATCCTGTTAAAATCAATCTGAAGACAGAAATTAGCCCTAAGAAAGGTGGCAAGAATCGAATCTGGCTAAGTGGTTTGTTGTGGGATAAAGCACAGTCATGCAATCAGACTTTTCTTTCTGGCATTCACAGCAACAAGGGCAGGCATAGATTTTCATGAATGTAGTTACCGTCCTGTTTATAAGCAGATTGCACCACTTGTGTTCTGAGTGTACGTGTCTGTGATGAGTCATGTGAACTACATTGTGGTGGGACTGCAGCCTGAATGGAGAATGGGGTATGTTTAAAGTCAAAATATTGTTATGTTCAGTTTTCATTGTCTCAAGAAGAATAAATGCTCTCACACACCATGGTGAAGTTCATTTCTAAGGCTTTCATCTTCTCAAGAATTTCAGTATATGAGCAGAAAAGCAAAAACAGACATTCAGTCTTTTCTGAGATATAAACCTTAACATCATTTTTTCTTGCAGACAGAATGTTTTTCTGCTGTTACACTTCTTTGGTTCTTTCTTGCTCTTTACATCTAGCAGCTGAGCCCTCAGCTCAAGGTTGCAGTATCACAGTAAAATTGTTTAACTTCATACACTGAAAGCTTTATGCATTTCATGGCCAACTGAAGCCAATAGAATAAGACAGAGAGTGTAAAGTAAGCAGCTCCTAGCAGATTCAGAGAACATGCCACATGTTTTATCAGTCATTTAATCACATAACTTTGATTTCACTCATGAAGGATTTTAGATGAGAACCTCATTTCTTTTACTGAACCTTTCTGAAGGGATGGCAACATGGCAGTCTGCACTTTGGATCACAGTAAGGCTTTGAGCTTGAGGCTGTGCTAGGAGGTATGTTCCTTCTTCAGTTTGGTATGGTAGTATCTCACTGGGCCTGGACTGCTTATGTCAAGTGTAGACAGAACTGCAAACAAGCTGAGATCCTGAGCAGTGAACAAAGGCCGTTATGGCACAAGGGTGTGTGCTAGATGCCGGAGAAGTGAGTCTCTAGCTCGTGCTAATAGCTGCACGTAAGTGATCACCATTTTGTCTGACTTCCCAAGACTTGAGAGATGGACAGGTGCTTGTGCAGTGAAGCATCATCCCTGTAATATTTGTTCAGGAAAGGGGAATAAATGTTTTTCAGCTGAACATCCCTTTGAAATGGAAACCATAGTCTTTGCAGACTTCAATTATCTTCTTTATGAATCTATCTCTGTAACAATTCTTCTGAAGGAATGTACCATACACAGTGGGTGAGCTCTAGATCTAAAAGGCAAATCACAATCCTTTAAAAAAAAAAGAAAAAATACAGAAAACCTAAGAAAAAGAACAACAAAGAATGGCAATATCAGTGGAATTAATATCGTATCAAGACGGGGAAGCAATCTCCTGAAAGTTGAGAGCTGGATAGACATGCGTGGTAAAATAACTGTAATGAGCTGGATATGTTGCTGCTGTTAAAAGACTGAAAATATTTCAAAGTTAAGTTCCTCAGCCAAAATATTCTTCAAAGTCAATGGCTCTAAAGGCAGGGAAGAAGCCTTCAAAGTTTGTGAAGAAGAGTGAAAGAAAATTTTTTCCCCCAATTTGGAATGTAGTTGAAAAGGAATGAACCTTATCACTAAAGGATAAAGTGCAAGTTTAAAAACACCTTCAATCCTTGCCTGCTGCAGATGACCCTGATTGACTTTGAGACAGTAACAAAAACTTAATCTTGTTTGCAGTGTATTGAGAGATGGCTGGGAGAGATTGATTGTGAAAGGGTAGTCTCTGAGCTGAGCTAGGAAGGAAACATGAAAGGTAAATCATTTTAAAAGTTCCAAATACCATTACATTTTTCCCTTGTAACTTTGCTTAAACCTTTTAAATTCTTGTCTGCCCCACAAGGCACAAACAAATTGCAATCACTTTTGCACCCTAAGGAAAATTCCAGGGGCTCCACTGGGTAGAGGTATGTGGGTGGGGAAAGGAGTGAAGACTTCAGCCAGTGAGGGAAAGGATTCTATCACTGATATAATGAAAAATCATTAAAAGCTAGAAATGTCTTCAGACAAAGGTATTTACTGTCATACAGAAGTCACATCTTAATTGCTAACTAGTCCAGCATCCAAACTTATTCCTAGAAGACACATTCCTAGGGAAAGGAAAAAAATTTTAAAACTTAAGAGATTTGGACAAATTTTGTCAGGTTCAGGAGAGCAGAGATTGAGGTTTCCTTACGCAAGTTGTTGGAAGCTGCTGCCAGCTGTCCTTCTGTGAGCAAAAGAGAAAAACTAGTGGTGGTACCTTAGCAGTGTTACTGCCTAGGGTAGTTTTTGTGTTCTCCTAAGTAACTTAATGAAAAAGTGATTCCTCTTTCTTTATTGACTTTGAATTGCAGCCTTGCAGCTAGGAAGGCAGAAAGAGCATGGAATTAAATAAGCCTGGCCCAAATCTCACTTGTGCTGGTGTTAGCCTGTGGTAGGTAAAATGTTGTTCTTAGCCAGGTTTTGTTAACTGTTTTTACAGCAGTGTTGTGGAGGTTGTGTTCTTGACCAGCCAAGTGAGGACAGACTTTTATGTGTGGAGAGGGGAGTGGGGAAAGGATCAGGGCAGTGAATGCCCAATAGTCATTGCTCTGTCTGATCTGGGCCATTGAGTATATGGCAGATTGACAGGGAGCCTAACAATCTCCATACTATGCTGCAGGGTGCAGGAAGATTTCCTTTCCTACCTTAGGATGTTTTCACCAGCACTCAGTGTCTTTTGTACTTTTTTCAACTCCAATGCCCCATCTGTCTTTGGAGGAGGTCAGATCTAATCATGCTAATCAGTTTCTGCTTTTAGAGTTCCTATTTAGCATACCTTGCAATAAGGCATAATTATTTCCCTTTAAACTTTTATTGAAACTTTCTTCTCATTTCAGATGTGTTTTATTTATCAGAGCATGAATTTATACATCTAAGATCAGAGTACTTCATGCTTTACTTTGACACAGACCTTTAACAATTAGAAACTATATGAAAGGCCAATATAATTGAATTCTTGTTCTGGCAATCTACTACCTTTGTGGCTCACCATTTGATTCAGAGGTCCTGTATTTTATCTATTACTTTCATAGTTTTTTAATTTTTCCTTCGGAATTTATGTCACTTGAAAAGGCAATACCCCTACCTGATGCTGCTTCCCCCCACAAACATATCTACTTTTTTTTCTTCTGCTGCTGCTAGTACCACATTAAGTCAGGAGTGCTTTAAATCTTTTAAGCCAAATGGCCAAAATTCAGTTTTGGCTAGCAATAGAATAGTGTTTTCAGGCACTTTCGTTAAGCACTTCAAAGCAGTTCTCTCATTCCCACAGCAGGCAATGATGCTCTCACTGTCTGCTCATCTGCCCCTGCTGCCCTTGCCCCCCAGCAGCACTGAGTGTTGGGACACCATGACTAGGCTGAGGAAGATGAGGGACTGCATGACCTCATTTCCTACCCCTTTGCATCAGGGAGGAATAGGAAAGATAAGGCTGAAGGTGGAGCCAAACACGCAGTTGATCACTGTCACTGATTATCTGAGCCCCTTGGGAATTGTTGTGAGACTTAGGAAGTGTGTGTGTTTGCATACACCTGGGTTTCTCCTTTTCACACCTAGAATTGTACATAGTCAATAATTGTTCATCTTGTTATAATTTTTCTTTCCCAAAGCCCAACTTGGAGCCCATTGAGGTCACTGAAAAAAGTAACCTCCACTAACGTGAATTAGATACTTTACCACGGTAGCCCACACATGTACCCTGTTTTGTATTCACTTTGTATTGCAGAACAGCCATGCTGTCACTCTGGGTTGCCAGTTACATTCATCCCTGGACAGCATTTCAGAATGATTTGTGTTTGCATAACATTGAAGCTTCTGCTTCTTTTCAAGACAAAGAGAGAAGAAATTAATACTATCAGTCTGTAGAAAACCTCAGAGGAACACTGTCAATATTTTATACGGCTTTCCATTTTTAAATATTACATTTAGGTGAATGCAGGAGTACTTTTGGTGTTGATTTAGACACAGTGAGCAAAGTATCTGTTGTTTCTTACATTTAATGCTTATTACAGAAGGAGTATTTTTTTATGCATCTCCTGTCTGAGCTAGTTCTCTGATGCGATCATCTAATACCTTCACTTCTCCAGAAACAATGAAATCCTCCAGGAATTACATATTCCAGTTTTGAACACTGGCTAGGTATGGCTGGACTTAAAACACTCAAGAAAGCCAGTCAGTGCTTACAAAGAGCTGATGTTATATCAAGGTTTTTTCCTCTCTTTGTAGAGTTTTCTTTCCTTTGGTTTTTGTGACTAAAATAACGATTGTGTTAATATAGCTCACAGGCAGTTGAAGTACATAAACTGCATAACCTGTGAGTATGATCAGGGCAACATTTTATTTCAGATAAGGTATTTCTTTCTTTCCTCCTTATCTTATTCCCTGTGGTGTGATGACCTTACTCCCCCCAAGCTCCTGTAGGCAATATATACTGTCATTGTGTCTTCCATGTCTTCCAGAAAGGAGCAGGACCTTTAGACAGCTGGGATAAGTTTTCTTCAGCAAATTCTTCCTTCTTATCCAAACACATTCAGGCACATACTTCATGCTTGGGGCAAGCTGCCACCACCATGCAAGCCCACACTTCTCATTTGGGGGAGTGCTGCTTATCTGAGAAACACTGGAGTAGCACGAGATGGAGTGCAGAGTGGTACAGGTTTGGTGAGGAAAGGAAAGAGGTCTTAAACATAAAGTGGCCTCAGTTCACTATTCCTTTCCTTCAGAACATGAACTTTGGGATTGCCAAGACTAGTGGGATTCCCCTAGAAAGGACAGCTTTAAATTCCCGACATTTCAGTGGTTTTAAAAATTACACTTCTAGAAGACATTGTCCCTCTGACTTTTCAGTTTGGAGCCCAAACTGCAATCTTAAACATGTTTTTGTGTTAGTAGTCTAAAGTTTTGTGGGGTATTTCTGTACAATAACACTTTGTTGTTGTAGGAACATATGATTTAGAGACATCTTATGTGTTAACTGGAATTAAATCTCTTTCTTTTTTCATATTTTTTTTTTTACAGTACAATATATAAATTTAGATTACTGAAGGGGAAAAACAAATTTAAGTTACCAAAGGAGAAAAGAAATTGCTACTGGAATCTATAATTTTTATTTATTTTTTTTTAGCCAAAAGGCTTCAATTTTTTAGGTGTTTGCTAATGTGAAATGGTCCATCAAAGGACCAGCATATCAGTAATAAACTTGTTAAACCTAAATTGAATGGCATTTCCATTTCATATTCAGTTAAGTTTGAGATCATCAGAAACTTTTCTAGAAAGCCCTTCAGGCAGCTGACTAAATTAAAGAAGGGAATTACTCACAGACTAAGAAGACAAGTAGGGACATCAGCAATGAAGGATAAGTGTAAGGCTGTCTCTCTCTGCATAATAATTTTTTTGCCTGGCTTGATGCATCGTAATGTTTGAGATATATTACTCAAAGTAAGTAATATACTGCACCATTAAGCACATTATGGTGTAAATAATTAAGATGCTTAATGTTAAAACTTTGTGTAGAATGTAATTACTGTACTCCATGGAAAATCAGTGGCTACTCCAGCAGCGTAAGTAAACATTAAAAACAGTGTTTCATAAACACACAGAGTTGGCAAGTGTTTTCTGACTGTATTTCAGAGGCTGTTTTTTGCACTGGTCTGAGGAGATGGAGTGGCTCACATGCAGAAATTAATTACCCAAAATAGTCTACCTTGAGTAGACTACTGCTCTTTGAGTAGTAAGGGGTGCTTCCTACTTCAGTCAGCAGCAGCAGAATGCAGAGATCTATGCCTAAGTCAAATGCTTGGTTCTTGACAGGATTGAGCATCCTTCACAGCTTGCACCCTACTGCACCCCACAGACCCTTGCTAGTTTAAAGCATAAGGTAGGCTTACTCCTGCACTTCAAAAATAGATATATCTTGCACTTAGACTGGTGGCAAGGTGTGAACACAGGTGAGGAATGAATCCCTTATGCTTTTTGTTCTGCTCTGGAGAACTGGGAGCTCAGGAAATTAAATCTGCAGAAAGCTGTCAAGATCATTCAGTTGAACCAAACAAGGTGAAAGAATTGAAATATGAATTTGATATGTAGTTCTAGCCAAATATTCAGGCAGAGTTATGCTAGGAATTTGTATGACTGCGTTACATATTATGCCCTGTCTAGGAGTATTTATAAAAGGCACCTTCACACACATATATAAAACAAAAGATATGTCAAAGATTAAATTCTGGTTTTTCAATGATTTTTGATAAGAGAATTTTTTCAGTTTTATATAGTGGATCTGTTAGATTTATTTTTCAAAGAGTTTTAGAACAGAAAAGGCAAGTAAAGCCAACATGTTGACCTGTACATCAACTTAGAATTTTGCTTTCACGCCCTTGCTGAGTTCCAGACAAATGTTCAGATGAAACAGAAGGTGTTACAGATAGCTCATCCATGAAGACTGATGTTTCCTGTTTGAAGGAAGCTGTGTGGGCACTGCTCACAAGCTTGTGGCCGAGGCTGAAGAATTCCCTTAGAGTATCATAGTCTTGAATGGTCCTCCAATACATTGAGAAAATGGATAATTCCACATGCCATGCTCTGTGGCATTCAAGAGAGTTGCCCTAGATCCCATGTTGATGTGAAATCAGAACCAGTCCCTTTATGTGTCTTGCTGCAGGATGCCTTCTTTCCAAGGCTTCATACTTGGGAAATTGCATTGTTTGCGCAACCCATCAGTGATTGGGCAACAGAGATTTTTCAAGACACATCAGGATGATCTCCTCATCTGCTTGCCATCTGATTCAGTTGGTTTGCTTTCTTTTTAATTATGGGATTTTTTTCCCCAGCATTGTTGTTTTGAGATTTACACTACTGTGTCTAATGGAGCCATGGCAACAGGTGTTGTAGGGATTAATCAGATAAAAGATACATTTAGTGTTCATTCTTATGTGCAATTCCATTAAAATGAATAGCTCTAATAAGCACCTGGCAGGCATGTTTCAGCATTTGGATAATATGCCAGTACAGTGTTCTGCTAGAGGATAGTGTATTTCAAGCCCAGGTGATTAATTCTTTTTTTTCACCCTTCAAAAGAATTAACTGTTGCTCTGCCATTTGTCTTTTAGAAGGCTCTGAAAAAGAGACTTTAAATGCAGTTTTACAGAAGTTCTTCAGCAGCCTTTCCCCCAATAATTTGAGTGCTTTGCAGTTATGCGTTAAAAGGATGCATTTCAGCTGTCATAGGAGATTCAACCCCTCTTGCATTTCACACACTTCAGGAGAAGGAAGTGCCCAGTGAGGATTTTGCCTGGGTTTAGGTAAGTGATTTTTGTTTTTTTTAAACGGAAGGTATTTTCACAAAAGTGTCCATTTGTTTTGCCAAGACACAGTGGAAGTAGTATTTTGCCCTCTGATTTTCAGGGGTTGTGTTTATGGTCAGGTGATTGCATCAGCTGGATTCTTTGGATGGTCTCATTGACAGTTTTGTTTTGCAAATACACATGAACGTTTTTAGTTTTGAAGCTTCAGTATTAAGTCCTCTAATGTTTCTTCTCTTTGTGAATAGGTGATTAATATGGAGCTCTAAAATACTTCATGGGATTAAAAAACACCTATTGCTACATTTCCATAATAAAAAATCTTCCTGTAGCCTCTCTTCTACTTTTTTATGCATGAGTGGTTTCCTCCTCCAGTTGATACTAATTTTATTTCAATTGGCTAAGGAAATGAAGATTGACATTTATGTTTCTTCATACAATTATTCTGTGATTACTGAGACTCTGAAGGAGGGATGGAAGCTCATGTCAATGCAATTTATAGCTTCATTGCACAGCATATAATACTGTAACCTTGATGCTAATATTTAACTTGTACTTTGTAGCATTCAACCTTTCAAGTTGCTCACAACAGTATTACTTTGATTTTGTTTAATGAAGACAAATGTATCTTTCATTAGCCTTTGAGGTACACGAGCTTGCCAACTGCTTTTCTTAAATCACTGAATTTTGTGACTTTCTTGTCCTTTTATCTTTCCTTTTTAATTTCATTGATATGAAGTTTGAGTATATTTTTAAAAGTTGAGTCTTGTGAGTCCCACACTTACTCTAGAGCAAGAAAAAACAAGTTTTTCTGACATCAGACATTCTAAGGACATTTGGGAGACATTTGAGTCTGAATATGTGTGTGGATGCATGGATACTCAGTTTTAAATGAGTTATTAACTGAAATCATCAATTGATCCTGAACTTAGAAATAAGCTTTGGCAATGTACAGTTCTTGCTCCAGTGTAGCACTGTATTTGAGCGCAGAAAACGTATTTGTTATATGCTGGATTCTTGGTAGTAATATGAAGTTCTAAACCTAAGTTGCTTTAGGAAGAAAGAGGAAAATATGACCAGATTTAAAATGAACAAAAAACAAATAAAAAAGCCTCTGTTTTATTTCTCAGGGATGTAAATCTTTTCATGACAATAATCTTTTGGTACAATTAATGTTAAGTAGATGTTTCATATAGGCCAGGGGATGGTCTCTTCCTTTGCTCCCTTCTAAAGGGGCAATGGGCAATATGGTCTCTGGGGAGAAAAAAGAAATTGTATGTTCACCTCTGGAAAAAAAGTACTCCTAAATGGGTATCTTCATGTCTCTTGCCACCTCTTGCCTACTTTCTCTGTTAGGGTGGTGACTCTGAAAATGAGGTTACTGCCAGTCATATGCATGGGTGTCACCTTGCACAGCCAGAGACTCTTTCCTCATAGCTCCCAGGTGCAGATGGGGGATCTTAATGCAGCAAGACTTCATTTCTGCTTTTCAAAGTGTTTGATGAAAATGGGAAGATATCAAAAAAGACTATTCAATTCAGTGTTCACATCAGACTGGTGGCTGAAACCTTTAAAAAAAAAAAATGCTCTGTTTCAGATGCTCAAGTTGTTCTTTGATGTGGTTAAAGAATTAATTTTTTGACAGGAAGGACCACTAAGCATTGGAACAAATTGTCATGGGAAATGAAGTTATTTAAGTCATGTCCTGATATCTGAGTAGAAGATATTTCCATTTTCAGACATTGGCTAGGATGCTGATTTGAAAATTTGGGAAGAATATGTTGTGGACTGAAGACGAGATGAGTCACACAGGAACACTCCTAGTGCAGCACATGGCTAAAGCTGGTGGTTGTTTGTAGAAGAGGCTTATTTGAGATTTCCACATCTTGCACTTCTCAACACACTTTCGTATTAAATCCCAAAGTGTCCAATTAACTCAGAGGTCCTGGGAGACCTGTGACAGCCTTTTAATAAAACAATATATTTTTAAATTACTTTAGTGCAGGTGCAGCCTATAGTGCAGCACTTTGTTATGAACAGATCTCAAGAAAGTGCTCCTTTCTGTAATACTGTGTGAATTTGGGGTAGGTTTGGGATTGGTTCTGTTTCGTTTGGTTGTTACAGCTGGCAGGGGAGAATCCTGTTTCTGTAGGTCTCTGAAGTCAAGAATGTTATGCAAAATACAGACAGTTAATAATATCCATGTTTAACGAATCTATCTCTAAGAGGTCACCGAATATATAAAACTTTGTTTTTCAGCCCATTTTGGCATTCTAACCTTTAATACACAATATTAAAGACCTACAAGTCAGCCTGAGAGGGGAGTTGTATGTTTCTGTTGGTTCAGACGCTTTTATTCATGCAAGCTGGGGTGACTTTCACTATGTTTCAATTGCATAACTGGAAATGTTTGCAAATAGGCATGCTGTTGGAGTGATCAGCTAATGAGGCAAAAACGAATTCTGACCAAATTTTCATGTATTCATTTATTTTCTGCTTGCAGCTAAGTGCTCTACATCTATTCCTTATTATTTATAAAACCTACCCATGGCTTAAGCAGCTCAATGAAGAGTAAAGTGTTGTAGAGGTTCAGGCTACGAAATTGATAATATAAATTGGCAGCAGATATATCATATCATGACATGGTTGTTATGGGATACGAGGCTTGACTTAATTCACATAATAGTCATAAATATCCATGCTTTTGCTGAAGGCTAGGATTAGGGACTGCAATGTGCCTTAGACCTGTGGGGATCTGAGAGTTTTTTTGGATAGTGTTAATGAACTGTGTCTCTTGGGGGAGAGTGAATGCAGTGAAACATTCTCCTTAACGGTGGCAATTTTGAGCCTTACAAGATGTGGAAAGCCTCATGTCTCTTAAGTAAAATGCAAAAGTCATTCTTGTCAAAAGCCTGCCTTATTGCTAAGCATAATGTATTGTGGAAATGGAAATCTGCACGTGGATTAGGCAGATGATCGGTACTATGCAATGAATCCATTGGAGAATTTAGAGAGGATTTCATGCTGTTCAAAGAATATGAAGAGTACTTGATGGAATTTGGCTCTGGTTTCTATAGTTTGCACAGTTATTGGTATGTTAAGCACAGTGCTCTTTCTCTAGTGCAATAAAATTTGGTTTTTAAATGTTTGACTTCATATACTTGTATTTTTTAGGTAGAGTTTCCTTTCCTTTCTTGCCTAGCAAAATTAATTCAATTGAAAAAGAACAAATATACTGTAAATTCTTCTTTTAGTATATGATTCATGTTATTTTAAAGGGAAACATAGCTTCCTTCCACCCTTATAGGAATATATCAAAATAAAATTTAGAAAAAAAGATAGAAAGCACCTTCAAGCCAAGTCTTGATTCATTTAACTGCAGCCAGCCTCTGCAAGATGTTTGGGTACTATTGATGCCACTTCCAAACTCTATCAGAGGTGAGCTTTGTAACCTGTCTTCCTATAATAGGTTTTAATTTTTTTGCAAAACCCTTTTTTCCTACCAGACACTTCAGGTTAAACCTTGAGTTAGATGTCACCATGTCCTATATTGTTGGTGCCATACCCTTTGTAAGGTACTTGCCAATACTGAATAAGTTCATAGGATGCAGAGGCCTTATTTGAGGCAGTGAGTATACATCTGAGAAAACAGTTTTCATTAAAACTCGCAAATACAGGACAAGTGTATTTCAGGAAGAAGAGTGAAATAGTTTTTGGTCTAAATCTGCAGTTAGCAATATGGATTATAGCGAAGCGAGAGGCGTACTGCTGGCTTGAGTGAGTGTTAAAGCTCAAAAATATGCACATTTTCAAATGACATTTCCCTTCCCCCACAGATATTAGGAGTCTGGGAGGTAAGAAGATAAAGAAGATGATTTGCATTTATTTTTCTGTCAAAAATTGCTAGAAGCCTTCCCTTTATTCTTACAGATCAGGAATGACTTAAGAGGAGATTTGATATGAGAACTGTGTCACTTTCCAGCCCTGCAGCAATTACCTGTATCTTCATTACAGTTACTTCATTTGAGATTGTTTTTGCTGTTTCCATAATGCTTCAGTCACTCAATCTTAGATGCAGTAAGAGACTAAAAGCCTGAACCATGAATTCTCAGTGTCTCGTGAGCTGAAGACTTTCAGGGATTTTACACTGAAACAACCTTGTAGTTACAGCTAAATTGATTAGATCAGAATGGACTTATGGGCAATAGGACTGCAAAAAAACTACATGCCGAGCCACCCTGTGGTCCCCTTAAAAAGGAGATGTGGAAAGCATGCTCTAAAGGCTAACAAAAATTGCAGTGAAAACATACCAAGCACAGAATGAATGACTTTATAAACAGGTTTATAGCACAACTGGAATTTCCAGGCCATAAAATCAACACTTAACAAACCTTTTTTAAACTTGTTAGACAAGTTTCAGTGTGCAAACACCTTGGGTAGAGTTCCACAGCACAAAATTATATTTTCTTTTGAAGTTGCTCATCCTACAAATCATTTTAGTACCCAAATGAACAGTCTCCATCAATCTTAATATTCTTTTTCACAGAATAGTTTACTTTCACTATTCACTTTTCATTTACAAGTCCCCAGAGTTGCTCAGTGCCTCTGGCATGCCTGGTGCTAATGAGAAGCACCACAAGGGATAAAGTGGAAATGAGTTCATGAACACTGAATTTAAAGAAATTCTAATGTGCAGTGTGGAAAAATGAAGGTAACTTGGCAGTATGATTTCCTTTTTTGTGTCTTATAAGAGCGTCTCACATGCCATCAGCCAATGGTGTAACTTGTCCTGCCTCCCTTGTTGATGGAATTAGCTAGACATTAGTAAAACATGGTCAATCCTTGATCCTCTGATTTTGTGCAGTTTATAATTGCTAGGTCAGTGAAGGCATTTGGAGTGAAGTAAAAGATGTGAAGAAGACTCTAACTAGCAATATTTTGATAACTAACACTATTAGCTATATGGCAAGATGTTGATGGTTTTTAGAGTGCTTAGCTGCAGAAATAAAGGAATAGGATTTATTAACATCATACATTAAGAAATGTTAAGAGCTGGAGCATGGGGAGCACAAGAAAGGAACCTGAGCAAGGAGAGTCATGGAGTAGGCAATGCACAAAAGGATGACTTGCTAGCACAAGTGGCAAGTAGTGATGGTGAGAAGTTGTTCTTAGAGCTTAAGCTGGTCTGAAAGATTGTGGAGTATATAGATAGGAAGGAAAAGGTGGAATGTGAAACTATGGGATGGAGTCTCAGAGGCAGATTTAGCTCTAAGGGAGGTGCCAAATTCACAAATAGAGTAAGGAAGAGAAAGCAGATGGTTTGGGATAAAGGCAATGGTGACTGGAAAAGGGCATGGAAAAGTAGCTGCTGAAGGAAATTATGTATTGATGTTTTTCCTGGCTTTGAGACGATTTGGTTTGGAAATAGTAGAACTGCTGCCAACGACACTTTTCAGCACTTCCTCTCTAAAGGAAGCACAATACAAAAGTCAGTGGTGGACCTGTGTATTTTGTATCATGACTTGAAGGTCAGTAACTGTAAAAAAAAACAAATTAAAAAATCTCATTAAAAACAAACAAAACCAAACCAAAATCCACCCAAGCTTTTAGGTAAAAACCTGGTGTCTGCCTTTTTAAGACAAAGAACTGAGAATGGTCTCTTGGAAGAAAAATACCTCTTTCCTATAAACAGAGAGAAGAGACTTACTGTGCCATAAAGAAGGCTGAGTTTTGGTGATTGAGGGGTTTTGTGTTGTTTAAAGCTTGCTGACCCATAAATGGACAGGTCTGACCATCTAGTTCAACAGAATCATAAGGACAAAATTTTGCTCTGTGGGTGCCGTGTTACAGACACATCCGACATTTTTAATCCCCTTTCTCGAATAGATTCATCGTTCCTTGCTTCCCACGGGTAAGAGCAGGGTTGTCCAGGGAAGGAATATCTAGTACCTACTGAATGAAGGAAATTTTTTTCATATTTTTAAATTGATGAGGCACTTGAAATGCTTTGATTTGGTTATGCAGCAATCACAGAATTTTCTCAGATTCATGTGTTTAGTACAGTCTTCGAAGATATTAATGACAGCTATTTAAATATCTTCACTTGTTTCTAATGCAGTCACACCACCCTGATGGCGAGATATTTTACCTATGCAAAACTAGAGTGTTTTCTTTGCTTCTAGTTCTTTTATAACTACAGTACAAATAGACAATCATAGACTCTTAAAATCATTAAGGCTGGAAGAGACCTTTAAGGTCATCAAGTCCAACCACAAATCCAGCACTGTCACTGTGACCCCCTAAACCACTAAATCCCACCACTCAGCGCCAGATCCAGGCAACTCTTAAACACCTCCAGGGGTGGTGACTTCACCACTTCCCTGGCAACCTGTTCCAATGCCTGACCACCATAACAATGACTTCTTTTTTTTTTTTTTTTTTTTTTAAACATTAGATAACCTGTTTTCTTGATTGATTTAGGTCCTGTGCATGTATCTGCAGGAGTTAGAGGCCATTTTAGATCTCCTGTTCCACCTGCACTATTTTAGGCCCTGATCTTTNTCCTACTGCAGGGTCAGTAGAGAGGAGCAGTCCCCATCTCATCACAACCTCCTTTCAGGTAGTTGTAGAGAGCAAATAGGTTCCCCCTGAGCCTTATCTTCTTGAGACTAAACAAACCCAGCTCTCTCAGCCATTCCTCATAAGACATGTTCTCTAGTCCTTTCATAAGGTTTGCTGCCCTTCAGTGGACACACTCTAGCATCTCAAGGCCCTTTTTAAAGTGAGGGGCCCAGACCTGAATGCAGTACTTAGGGTGGCCTATGGTGAGTACAGGGGAACAATTCTTACCCTGGTCCTGTTGGCTACACTATTCTTGATACAGCAAAGATGACATTGGCCCCCTTAGCCACCTGGACACACTGCTAACTCATACTGAGCTGGCTGTCAACCAGCACCCTCACATCCCCTTCTGCTAAACAGCTCTTGAGTCACACTTCCCTAAACCTTCAGCCTTGCAGGGGGTTGTTGTAATCCAAGTGCTGGACCCAACACTTCACCTTCTTGAAACTCATGCATTAGGTCCTTAGCCCATCAATCTAGTCTGTCCAGGTGTCTCTGTAGAACCTTCCTATCCCTGAGCAGATCAACAATCCCTCCCAGCTTCGTGTTGTCTTCAAATCTACTGAGAGTGCACCTTATCTCCGCATGCAGATCATCATTAAAGATGTTAATAGGACCAGCCCCTAAACTGAGCCCTGGGGAACACCTCTAGCTACCAAATGCTGATTGCATTTAGCTCCATTCACCACAACTCGCTGGGCCCAGCCATCCAGCCAGTTTTTTACTCACCAAAGAGTCCACCTGTCCAAGCCACAAGCAGCCATTTTTTCTAGGAGGATGCTATGGGAGATGGTGTCAAAGGCTTTATCAATATCCAGATAGACCACATCCACAGCCCTCCCTTCATCCATCAGCTGGGTCACCTTGTTATAGAAGGAATCAGGTTGGCTGAGCAGGACCTGCCTTTCATAAATCCTGTTGGCTGGGCCTGATCCCCTGGTATTCCTGCATGTGCCATGTAATAGCGTTCAGGATGATGTCCTCCACAACCTTGCCCAGAACTGAAGTAATGCTGACAGGCTTACAGTTCCATAGGTCATGCTTTTGACACCTCTTGTAGGTGGGCATAACATTTGCCAATTTCCAGTCAGCTGGAACTTCATTAATTACCCAGGTCTGCTGGTAGGTGATTGGAGTGGTTTGGCAAGTTCATTTGCCAGTTCCCTTAATACTCTCTGTTGTGATGTCTTTTCCATAGCTTTCAGTTGAATTTGTTCTGAAATTCCTGGTTTCATGAATATAAAAATGCTTGCAGTAAATAGCAGTGAGTTAGTGGATTTGGCTGGCCATGTTATCATTTACAGTGGATCATGGTAATGTTACTAAATGTTAGGTCTATCACATAATTGCTTCAGTAATTCTTTGTCACAGGACCGGATGCTTTAGATATCAATAGCAGTGTCTAATCAGTTATTTGACTTCAGCTAAGAGAGACAAGAGTTCTCTAAATCCTAGTGATTTGAAAGACTTGACTGCTTGACTGAAGGTTTGGTTACTATTTGGGCCTCCTTTATTCATCTGCAGAGTCTCTTTCCAAACCTTGGTTTAAGGCATTAGCTGTTCAATCATTTTAAAAATAAATTTAAAATTTTTTTGTGAAGTATACTTAACAAATAAGGAGTCTCTAATTGTTTTGAATGTCTTGTTTCTAAATCCCTAATTGTGACAGGAGTATGATTAGGTAAAGCAAATTCAAACATCACTACAAATGTTTTTTAGTACTTTTTGCACAGTATGAATCAGTGAAATAAGCTCATAATTGTAGCATTTACTATATTTGTTCCTGGCTTCCAAATAAAGAGATCTAAAAGCATTCCTAAGAGGTCCTGGAAAGTTATCATTCATGGAGACAATATTATGTAGTGTAGTACATAAAATATCGAAGCCAAATCATTTTTACTTTAACCTGAGTTAATGTTGGTCACTGTAGCATAAGTTAATCCAATTAAATTCTAACAGGCTGATAAAGAAATGCCAATGTTTTACCAAATTAAGCATACATTACTGCTAGGGCTCCCACTGTATCAAGTAAGCTTTCAAAAGCTCTCTTTTATGTAGTGTTTAGGAAAACCCTCTACTAGAAATACTGTCCATCAGGATATTGCTAGGAAGATTAATTACTGCACATTGCTGCTATGATAACTGCAGGCATCAATTATTAATAGAGAAATTATTAATTATTTTTCTATTTAAAACTTAAAATGGACATCTCAACTTCCTGTGTTTGGAGGCTTTTATTTTCTTAATATGATGATGGTGATGAATGCCACCATCACCATGTGATAAATAGGCACTAGATTAATATTTCTGCTTTTAAAGTCATACATTTGCAGACATATTCCTTCTTTACATCATCATCGCCAGCTGGTTGAGTCCCACTCTGCTCTGCACTGGAGCAGCCTCACCTGGAATATTGTGTGCAGTTTTGGGCACCACAATATAAGAAAGACATTAAGTCTAGAGAGTGTCCAAACGAGGGCAATGAAGATGGTGAAGGGTATTGAGGGGAAGCCATAGGAGGAGTGGTTGGAGTTACTTGGCATCTTCAGCCTGGAGAAGAGACTTTAGATTTTCTTAAGATATTAAGGAAAGGTTTCTTACACAGAGAGTGGGTGGGCACGGGAACAAACTCCCCAGGGAAGTGGTCACAGCACCAAGACTGTCAGAATTCAAGAACCATTTGGACAATGACCTCAGGCACATGGTGTGATTCTTGGAGTGGTCCTGTGCAAAACCAGGAGTTGGATTTTGATGATCCTCCTGGGTCCCTTCCAACTCAGGGTATCTGTGATTCCCCTGTGGAGTGGAAATGGTATCCCCTTTTCTCCAAGTCACAAAAATGTTTGCATTTGGACCAATTTTTTTTCTTTCTTAGTATAGCTTCTGAGGATGAAGATCCTTTCATCTAACTACACCTGAGCTTGTCACTGGGACTATCTTGAAATCTGTGGAGAGAAGAGCCTGCTCTCCTCCACTGACTGCTAAGAGAGGTTATATAGTAGCTGCCCACCATGAAGAACTCTAAAAGCAGCTGTCGTAATCTCATTCCTACAAAATTTACAAAGGTCTGTGGTATCTTAGGCTTAGAGTCACTAGGTGGCAGGCATAGCAGGCATTGCCACCTTCCAACACAACAGTGAGCACTGAAATCACCCTGTTCCTCACTACCTTTCCTCGCTGTTCAGCCTCTTTGTTCTCTGTTTTTCAGCAGTGTAGTTGTGAGATTTCAGCAGCATACCTATCCCCTGGATCTCTCTCTCTCTAGCAGTGGGTCAAGTTTCACACTGGACAGATTCAGTCCTGATACTGGATTCCAAGTGTCTGAATGGTTCCCCTTCTTGCTTCTCTTAGTCTCTAATAACCTCATTCCTTGTCTTTCTGTAGTTCGTTGTGATACCAGGAGAAGAGCATGCTAGTGATACTCCAACCTTGCCACAGCCAACTGGAATGTCAGTCATGTTGTCCCACCAATGTTAAATAGGGCTCTGTTTGTTGCATTTCTTTCTTTTCCTTCTCTGATGAGTAGCTCTCTAAGGACTGAACCAAACACTGCCACCTGCTTGTCCTTTCACTGTTCTCGACATCTTGGCCACTTCACATGCATATTTAGATTCATGTGTATTAGAGGCATTTCCCCTGAATGCTTTGTAAGCTTTGGGTCAGTGGAGGTGATTGCTTGCTACACTTTCTGTTTAGGCATAATCCCTATTTTTTCACACTATTTTTCCCCCCAGTGTTGCCTGTGTTTTAAATCAGTGTACTTAGGTCAAAACAATCAGAAGACCCAAATGCAATTAATTTCTAGATATGGATGCCAGCTGCTAAGGTAAAGTTAAGACACCCAGATCTGTCTGTTATTCAGTGTAGGAAAGAAGCCTTCTTTGTATTCATTTCTTCAGCCATGAACCACCCAGTCTCATAGCTATCTTCACATTGCTGCACCTCTTCTCTCTCCCAACCTTCGTGTACTTTTTCATGTTCACCGTGTCTTTCAGTTCCGTTTTATTATATTTCAGCCCAGTACTCATCAGAGAAGTTTTTTAGCACATCCATTTAAGATTCAGTTAGGTTTTTTTTTCAGTAGGTTTTCATCTTTGCATCTTGCTGAATCACCATGGTGTTTGACAGGGTTGGCTACTGAAAATGTCATTAATCACAAGCCACTGGAGTGGAGCTGATGGAAGGCAGGGTGCCATTTTTTCAGACAAAGTCTAGTCCTTTTCTGCTGATTGAAATACTGCCACAACAATCATTTTGACTTGTAGGCAGTACCGATGATCTCAGAAATTTCTGTATCTTTTGAACAACATTTCTCAAAGAGATAAAAGTTTTCAATGCATACACTTTTTTCCTACCTAGCATTTTCCTGTAATGTTTTAGTGTTCTGAAAATAGCAAACACTTCAGATTGCTGAGTGCCATGATTGGACTTTTAGCATATAAATGCAACATATCCTTGAAGGCCCCTTTTCTTTTGAGGTGTTAGTGAGGAAACTGCATGGAGTTGCAGTTTTATTCCAATGTAGGCAGGGATCACACAACAACCATAGCAGCAAAATACACAAATTTTCTTAAGCTGACGGTCTCCTTGGTAGTGTATTTACATTAGCACTTCCTAATCTTTGGTCCATATAAAAAAAAATAAAATAAAATGCTAGACTGGCAAAAACTGCAGGCATATCACCCTCTGAGGTAACCACAAAACACTTATTTGAAGGCCTGCCCAATTATTCACTTCATCCACATAAGAATTTTATATTTATGCTTACTGGTGTTGACAACTAGAAAAGGCCTTACATTTTTTACATAATTGATTTTTGTTGGTTTCTGTTTTTCTTTTTTTTTTAAAGGGGGATTGAGATGAGCACAACTGGAGGGGGATGGATAGAAGTATACTATTGAGTATTTTAGCTTGTTTTGGGTAAATATTTTGCAAAGAGAAAGTTTAAGGTTATTACCATATCAAGCAACGGGCTCAATGCATCTTCTCTGGAAGACTTCAGAATTTCACTGCCTGAGCTGCTGTTTTTGTTTTATTTCTGGGGGAAGAGGAGGGATTGGGAGTGTCCTACTCTGCCTGTACTTTGCAGATGACAATGATGCTGCTTTCTTGTGTCATATGAGAGAAATGGATTCTAAAAGTACTGATTTGTTGCCAGTAATGTGACTGTTGCAACCTGTACTTTCGACCACTTCTCTAATGTGTAGCCTGCTGGAATGACTAAGCAAAAGGTAGGGTTTTTTTTTATTTTTCTTCCTTGTGTATGGTAATTTCAGGAAGGCTAATGGATTTCTGTGTCAGAAGTGGTGGCAGATCTCGAGTCTCAAGAGGAATAGTATTTCATGGTCTGTGTGGTTTGCAAAGCAGCTGCCAATAAAGCGTTATTGTTTGTATGTGACCCACACATGTAACAAGAGACTGCTGCACAGCGTCTTCAGCCCAAGCACACAAGGGACAGTAGAAGAAAGAGGCACAAAATGTATTATGTGATCAAAATCTCCCAGAGTCTGGAAGAGACAGGCCATCTAGGTTCCAGATTACTAACCTGTCTGTAAAATGTTCCTTTAATTGCAGAGAAATCCTTAGGGAAAATAAAGAAAAAAAATCTAGGTAAGACACAACCACAACTTGCTTGGTAATTGCAACTCTCGTTCTGCTACTGAAAGGATAAATTGGTTCAGAAAGAGGTTTGCTGGCAGTGTCCCTAGTGAATTAGCCTTAGATGGATGTGCTGTTGTTGTTAACGAGTGGGGGTTCTGTGAGTGAAGAAGTGATATTTGTTTTGTATATTGCTTTGCAAAACCTTTTGTGATGTAGCAAAGGGAAAACAGAAAAGTGATAGACATGGTAAGGTGCCACCAGTTAAATATAATGGTTCTCTAGCACAATAAAAAACATAAAGGAAAGTTGTTAAAATGAGGTGGAATCTCCTGAGGTTATTTCATCCTTATCTCTGGAACAATCTTCACTATATCATTTCCCTAATTGCTCCTTTTGGCAGAAGACTGTACCCTCTGTGTATTCTAGTTCAAGGAGATTTTTCTGTCCTCAATATGACTCTAGGTTTTATTTCTTTCAAACTGAACAGATAGTCCTAAAGGAAAATTAAATTGGACATATTTTTTGCTATCAACCCTTTGTTATTGGCAAAGTGAAAGAATGGTATGTTCCAGCAACATTCTGTTTGGCTGAAGACTGGAAAGGTGAGTAGCATTTCTCTAACAGAAACAAAAATTCTCTTTGCCTTGTGTGTTTATGCCAGCAATAACTGCTGAGTCCACAAGCATCGCTTCTTCATTGTCAAACATAATATAATTACCAAAATGAGCAAGAATTAGGTGATCTGGACCTTATTTCAGCAAATGATTTTGCAATTTGTTTAGTCCCTTATTAAGGAATTGATGCTTTTCAAAAAATTAGCACAATTTTCTGCAGTTAAGATTCCTTCTGGAGCAGGAAGCTGCTGTCTTTGAGAGGACATCTTAAGATTATTTCCAGACTAACCTAAAGGAGGCAACAATGACCTCTCATGGATTTAGCAGCTGACACTAAATTTGGGAACACCTAAAGTGATTGATGATAGGCCTGCCATTCAGAAGAACCTAGACAGCTTGGAGGAACAGGCTGGTGTGGTCCTCAAAATCTCAACAAGAACAGATTCAAAGTCCTGGTCATGGAAAGGAAGAACTTTCTACAACAGCACAGTCTGGAATCTCTGGTGTAAAGGATTTGGAGTAGTAGGTGGACAGCAAGCTGAATGAGAACCAGCAGAGTTCTCTGGCAACCGAGAAGGACAACAGCATCGGTACTCCAGGCAGAAGACTGAAGGAATGGATTGCTGCCCTTTTACCAAGCTCTTGTTAGTTCACACCTACAGCGCCAGAATTCATTTTTGGGCCATTTAGAACAAGCAAGACTCAAACTGGAGTAAGCTTAGCAGAGGATCATCAGATAGTCGAAGGGCTGGAGGACATGTCCTTTCAGGAAAGGCTCAGTGAAGCGGTGGAAGAGTTCTTCTTCTGAAGAAGAGGCATTGGAGGGACCTAATAGTAGCCTTCCTGAATACCTATGAGGATATCATTGAGAAGATGAATCCTGGCTCTTTACAGTGATGCATGGTTGGAAGTTGAGAGGCAAGAGAAATAAATAGAAGAATGAAAGAGTCCAGCTGGATAAAAGGAAAAGTTCTTTCAACATGATGATGATAAACAGTGGAGCAGACTGCCCAGTGAGATTGTGTAGTCTCTACCCTGTGAGACTGTCAAGACTGGCTAGAGCTCTAAACAGCCTTACCTGATCCAACAGCTGGACCTGCTTAGAGCAGCAGGTTGAACTGAATTACCTCCTTAGGACTCTTCCAACCTAAATTATTTTGTGATTCCATGATGTATTTCAGCATTGACCATATGGAAAGAACTTTCCATGTACTTGAAACAACCTTAACAGGAAATAGAATCAGGGTTTCTAGCACCGATGAATGGGATATGACTTGGAAAAAATGAAAGCGCAGTAATTTCAGCGGTTGGTTTTCTGAATGTGAATCATCTTGTTTTAAGCTTTTCACTCAAACCTGATCCAAAAAGGGTGAAATATTGCTTGACATTTTTCCCTATTAGGCCTGCCAGGTTTTGAAAACCTTATTGAGAAAAACCAAACACAATACTAAATTATCAGATCACCATCTCTAAATTTAAGAAATTAAAAGCTTTTGAGAGAGTGAATACAAGACCCACAGAAATAATTGCTACAATCATTTCCATTTGTCATAAAATGAGGTGGGTAATGATAGCAGAACTCCATCAAGCCTGAGAGATAATAGAATGTAACAGAGAAGGTCTAAGTTGATTATGTTAGGTGATAAGGCTTAATCTGAAACTGTGTGCTGGCACCAGCAGACATGACTAGAGCACATGACAAACTCTCGTGCAGCTGGAGGCAGTAAAATAAAAACAACCCAAAAAGAGTTGCTCCCACCAAATGGACCTTAGATTTCATGATGTGCAAATGTTTCCTCCATTCTGAAAAAAAATATTTCCCAAGATTTGCATTGCACGGCTGATTGTCTTCGTGGAGAGACAACTGTACTGAGAGAAACACAATTGTGTCTTTTAATTTTGGGTCTGAATTTGGTCATGAAAAGAACTGTGTGGATTTCAGGAGAAGGTCAGGAAGCAGGATGAGTGAACAGAGGCATGTACCATCCTGTGAAAAATGTAGCACCTCCTATAATTACCTCAATATTTTTAATTTTTGCATCTTCAAGAATTAGTATCTTGATTTAAGCAAATATAAACAATGGCCATTTCTAGTCCTAACGAGCTTTTAGCTGGAGGAAAGTACATTTCAAAACATATTAGCTAGATTTTTGTTATAAGATTAGTACAGCATCTTTTTTTAACAAGATGTTACATGGCCATTGGGCAAATACCTCTTTAAAATTCATTTGTGTAACTTCAGAATCATTAGCCTTACTCTATTTGCATTAAAAGTAGAAAAAAAAATTATTTCTTGGAATCCAGGAAGACATAGGAAAGCTAGAGCCGCATTTTAATCCTTCCCTTAAGCACTAAATTTCAAATGTTTCTTGCATGTGTTTAGTCTACAATGGCTTAACTTTCTCTTGATGCAGCCAACAGAGATTTAAATAGCATCACATACCAACAGAGCTTTCCTAATGTTTCCCCTTCCAAGATAAATAAGAATATTTTGATAAATGATAGCATGGATCACATTTCTGTGCAGTTTTAGATTTTTCCTATCAGTGGGTTCTTATTCTTATCAGGGAGAAAAATGGAAAGATGTGCCAGAGCTTTTACATATTTGAAGTTTTCCTCTGAAGCCTGTTGATGGCACTGATGACTTTGTGGTAATGTAAATACCATATATACCATAATGTATATCAGACCAATATTTGTGTTTCTCAGAATGAGGTGTCATAATCTAAGATAGCTGCATGAAATGGAGATGTTTGTTGTGTTGAGCAGTTTAATCAATATTTTGCTCTCTAAGCCAAGAGCAAAGCGTATTGAAAAGGCAGAAGTTTTACCCACAAGAAACTTTGAATGAAAATGCTGATTTCTGGATTTCCCAAGGAAAGCATTGCAAAGGTTCTGATAGAAACAGTTAATGTCACTTTGAACTGTGAATTCAAAACTGAGGAGATAAAATAAATTAAAAAAAAAAAAAAGAAGAAATAAGGAAAATGAAGTAAAAGTATTGCTGTAACAGGAATTGTGTTTTCAAAGGGGAAAACTGTTTTTGCAGAAGGTCCTAACTGACTGGCAAATATATGCACTCCCGATTTGCTGTATTTTGTTACTTAAGAACTAATTAAGTAATTAAAGAAAATATGCATGGTTTAAAATATTTTATGGCCCATTATGGAGCTACCTGTTTGCCTGTAGGTCTGCACTATGCTGCTGTCCCAACCAGAACAGTCCTTAGCAGGCTGAGTGCCAGCAGAGGTGTGCTGTGGGCTGAAACTCAGAAGAGAGACAAGAACTGAAAGGTTTTCCTGTCTCTGGCAGGCTGCGAACCTGAGCCAAATCTGCAATTTTGCCTTTGAGCCAGCTCGTGTGCAGAGCAATACTTGTCCAGGTGTTGGTGTATTCACTCATACATCACACGACAGGTTTTAAGCACTGCAGTGCCGAGGACAGGGGTACCAGTGAAACCAGGGCTGACACACTAACTTGTGAGACTTGAGATAGAGAGGGTGAGAGATTGAAGAACTTTCTAACTTTCAGCGATGCCTGTCAATAGAAGAGCTGAGCACAAAGGCTTGCTGCCATGGAAGAGCCAAATTTACACTGATAAACTGTCTGCTAATATGGATGTTCACCTTTTAAAGTACTGTGTATTTATGGCATTTTGTCTGTGATCCTAGTCTATCATTCCAATGTGACTGTTGATTGAGCTGAATGCTGATGGCAAATCCTCTGTCATTTTCAGCTCCTATTCATCTGGTTTTAATTAGGGTAACTCCAGGATTTATTATCTCACAGTGGTGGTAGTTTGAAGGGAAAATTTTTGTGTTGTGTTACTGTGTGACAATGTCATTCAAATGGAGTTGACTTTTATTCAACTCCACTTCCCTGTTTCCCTCCAACCGTAATGAATTTAAGGGTGTCGAGGATCCCTCTAGAAGCTTAATTAACATTTATAATTTACAGAAGAAAAATAGAAAGGGACAAAATAAGTCTTCTATAACTGATTGTTTCCCTGTGGCTTCCCTGTTTGTTCCTTTTACTATATTGTTGCCCTTTTTTCTCTTTTTTTTTTTACCTGGTTGGTTGGTTGGTTTTGGTTTGTTGTTGTTGTTGTTGTTTTTTAGTGTATGAGTTTCTTAATCCAATCAAGTTAAAGTCTCTTCACATCTGATTCAGAATAACTAAAAGTTATTACCACATTTTTTCCTAAAAAGTACCAGTAATCTGGGAGTCTTCTGTCTGTGGTCACTGATACAGTTTTTAAACTGCTAACTGATTCTTAGGATGCAAGGAATTTTTCTGAGGTGGTTCTGCAAGTGAGAAATCACCTTGAAAATACAAGTAGCATAGCAAACTAAGAGATATGGTTGAAAGCATGCTGATAGCCTGTTATAAATATTTATGTGTACTGAAAACTTAACCACAAATCTAACAGCTGAGGTAAACAGCAAGGGTAGAATTTTGTACAGGGTCACTAGCATGAATTCCTGTTTGCTTACATGTCCAATATTAGATCTCTTCAGAATAAATACATAGTAACTCCAAGAAAGCTGAAAGAGTGGAGTGAATTCTTGCTACACCAATGTAATTTGGAGCAGAATTAGGGGTTTCAGGGTATCATTTCAAGTGGTACAGAGCTGGGCATATTGAGAATTTGGTTGCATAGGTCTAGACTGCCTGAAGCCCCTCTGTGACCATTTGTAGCTGTGGAAAATTCCTGCTGTACTCCTTTCTCCTAAATGATCATCTTTGCCTTCATCTTGCCTGCATTCTGGGCTTCAAGGTCCTGTGAAGTGCAAAGGGGTATGATCCTGAGGCTATGCCTATGGAAATGTAAGTTACAGTCCCGAGGAGTCTGAGCCCTGGTGCATTCACCAGAGACAGGCTGAGAATTGGGCGCATCGGTCGCTCTGCCTCCCCCTCTTCCTGATGGGGGGCAGCTCACTGGTAGCAATACGTACAAATGAAATGGTTTGTAATTGTTGCCCTGGATAACAGGGATGCCTTCAGTTACTTCTCCAGCTACAGCTCAGGAAGAGCCAGGCCTTCACCTGGCTAGACACCATGGGAGTCACAGCCTGGACCTCCAGCAGCAGAGGGAAATTTCTGAGTTTTTGTTTTCTGAGTACATAGTTTTCCCTCCAGTCCTCATAGACTGTCTCAAATTGCTTTTTACTTCCCAGGTCTCACCAGTGTGATCCCTGAAGACCAAGTTGCTTGTCTGATGGAGACAAATAGTCAGTAGGCTATGCCGTTAGGTGATTTTAGCATATAACCACGCCAGGTGTAATAAAAAAAGAAAAGATGAACATTGCACAGGAGTATAGTACCCTATGTGTGATGTGTTCCCCAGGGCAATCTCCCTTTCTGGGCCCATTTTCCTCCAAAATCCTGGATTAGATGGATGCAGAAGAGCACAGCTGCATTCTAGTCATCTTTAACTGTAAAAATTTCAAGGTGTTAGCCCTGTTTGCTTCTGAGCCAGGTGGGAGTGAGGTCCCCTCACTTTTTACTGGGGATGAAAAGATAGCAACATTAAGTGGAGGTGGAATCCTCTGTGGAGTGAAGTGGGAAGCCACCTGAGGGTGAGCAGAGCAGGGGTGGATGTGCCATCTCCCATAGAAACTGCAAAGGCTTTCACAGGATTAATTCTGAAGAGTGTGGGATGGAGACTGTCTCATGTAACATTTGTCAGCTACCCAGTGTTGAGACCTAAACTAAAAAGCAGCACACGTACCCTAAGAATTCAGGATGTGCTTGACATGTATTTCAGAGACCATACTGCTCACACTTGGTATGTTTAAACAAGGAACCATTCCCAAGTGCAGCTGCTAGCCCTGAACATTCACGACTGCTGAGGTGATCTGTGCACACAGCATTTTCTCATGTACCTTATTTTTTTATTATTTTTATTTTATTTTATTTTTGTTAAGGTTTTTGATATGGACATCTGGAGGATCAGAACTGTTGGACACATTGCAAGACCCCAGCTCTTAGATATGGCTGCAATAGCTATCTGTGCCTCCGCAAAAAGAGGTAGTGTCCCACTACTTCAGAGCACCATTATAAAAAAAAACACATTGTAAATTTCTAAGATTCAATATTCTTTGATAATAAGAACAGTGAATTCTCTGTCCACAATTGCAAGGTCTCCCATAATGTGAATAACTAATTCACTAGAATCACAACATGATTCTTCACAAAAGGATGGGAAAACAGTTTCCATAGAGGAGTGGGATATGGGAAAAGGGAAAATGTCTGTCTTTAAATGAAAAAGTATAGGTATGGGGAGAGACAAAAATGGTGTCTGGAGAAGGAAAAGAGAATCTGAGGTCCTTGCCACAGGAAGGCTGGGAATGTGTCAGTCACCATGTGAGATGCAGAGAATCTCCAGCTGTGTTACATACTTCAGTGGGATGCTCTCCAAGAGCCATTTTCTTAAGATTATTTAATCAAATTTGAGAAACATTAATAAACTAGATCAGAGGAGACAGCCTGCTCTGACAGGGAGATATACTGGCAAGTCTTACCAACACTTTCTAAATTGAGTCATTCTGCTTAGATGCCTGACTTGGGAGTTTAGACCATCCCACCAGTGAAGCTGCAGAGGTCTGTATGTAGTTCAGTGAAGCCCCCTGTGCTGTTAATTGATAACTCATTTTCCTGTAAGTAGATCATGATAGACAGCACTGCCTCTGCTACAAGGTACATTCCCCATTTTCTGGATGTTCCTCTACTCCTTACAGGTATATTTTAGGTCTTAGACCACACTGGAGCACCAGGGACGGTAAGCCCAAAATGCATGGGGAGCTGAAGAGGAACTGAAAATGTACCAGCTGGCTGGGATGGCAAAAGACAGAGGCAGGAGAAATAGTGCCTCTGAAGGAAGGTGGTGAAACTGGGACTGGGAGTCAGAGATGATGTGGAATGAAATAGGTGTTGGGAGTGTTGTTTCTGTGAGGATTTAAAGCTTTGCACTGCTGAAAAGTTGTTCACACGATTTTTTTCCTGTTGGTTTGTCAGTTGCAATTACAAGCCAAAACAGGCAGACCTATTCTGAATTTGGCTTCCTTGGCCAGAAAGTCTAGATTTATCACTCACACACCTAAGTTGGATGTGTGAACATAAACAGTGTGATTTTCCCCTGCGGACAGCAGTAAGTGTATAAAGGTGTAAATAGCAACACATGTAAGAAGTTATATCAGTCGTCTCATCACTCCACCCCTCCATTTCCCCCACGTGGAGAGCAGTGGCTGAACACTTCCATATGGGAGGTGGATATTACACAAATCCAGCAAAGCTGTTTCCTATGACCCTGTAAGTGTGAATCGTTGTCTTCAGGCTGTGACATAGCTGTGAAATCTAGCCTTCCTTAGTTGGCTGTGGAAATGTCAATGTCTCTGCTACACAGACAAACAAAGCTAATAGAGGGCCACATCAAGGCCTCTGTGGCATGAATTTCTCTTAGTGAAAATCAGGAATGACCTATGCCAGTGTGCACGGGTGGGGAAGACCAGAATGCTGCCAAATCTCTCATGCATCTCTGCTCTTTCACGTGCCTAACATACGCATCATATTTTGCCTGCAAACAATAGATATTGAAGGGAAACCACAAGCCTTCTCCAACATCTGTTCTGTCATGTTAATGATTATTCTTCATCACCACTCTATCACCACCTCCAATCAGCTGCAAGGCCACTAGTATCACTTCCCTTTCTTTTGCTCTCAGATATGTGACATGGTACTGACAACCAAATGCAACACATTCATTTTGGAATGCTTGTAATTTCTGGCAGATAGGCCAGCTTACTTCTGCAGTGACACCTACCTTGTGACACCAGGAGAAAAAACTTCCAAGTTTTTGAGGGGTTTTTAATTTGTTTTTTGTTTGTTTCTTGACTACTGAGCAATTTGAGCATGATCTTGAGAGCGAATTCAGATTATAAAACCTAAAATTTATGCTATTGCCTTTCACAAGTGTAGGACTGCCATTCATTTACTTGTAAAACTGTTTTGTTTCAGTGAAATGGCCTTGCTAAAGAAAAACTAGCATATGGAAAATAGATGGCATTTTATCAGGTTTGAACTGTGCAGGAGAGTTAAATCTACTCTTGCCAAATACCTGTTACTAGTGTTTAAATTGAAAACATGCTGAAATGGGAGTAGGAGAAAACCTTGGTTCTTAGGTGTTCTTACTCTGAAGGCTAATATGTTTAAATAAGCAGGATGTTTTCAAAGCAGGTAAGGCATCCTTTTCATAGATGATTATGTTGAATTTTGTCAAAGTGCAATGAATTGTGTGCTTTGAACAACCATGCAGCAACTAAACTGCTGATTACATCAGTATTTGGCAGTCTCTGATCTGAGTTCCTGGCTCTGATCACTAAATGACTTAATTTACTGATTTATTAGTGTGACAGTTTCACAGTTGCAGAGAGTAATTTATAAATACCATGTGCTGAACAAGTTTTTGTTTGCTGCACATGGTATTAATTAGCTAATAATTTTTCCAGAAAATACATTCAGGATAGCATGCATTCATCCTGACATTCACATCTTCTGACAAACAGCATTGACAGATTTAGCCATTAATGGGCTGCAGGTGGGAAATATTCCCCAGGATGGCTTGGCTGCCCTGGCTGCAACTGAAGGAGCTAAGTGGTCTTGGAGAGTTTCGAAGACATAGCACTCCTCAGAAAAGGTTAAGTAAAAGGGAAGAGGTGGCAGAACCTCACAGGGAGCAGTTAGCAGTGACTCCAGTAGATGGGAAAGAATGCAAGGAAGTGTAAGCCCAACTGAGCCTCTGGGCAATACAGACAAAAGCAGCTCTTCTGTGGCTTCGAACTTTCTCATGCTCTGTTGGTTCAAAACTTCCTATGGTCTGTTGGTTCTTATTGTTATGCTAATACAGTGTGTTTTATGTAGGACAATTCACATCAAGACATAGGATGGTATGCTATGAGAGGCTAGGCTGTCCTAATAGCACTTAGTCACTAAAAGAGATGGACCTGATACCTGCTCTTCCCAGTTCTTGGCTGCAGCCCTCCCTTCCAGGCAGCAGAAAACTCTCCAAGGTTTTGGCAGTTTTGAATTTGTTTATTGTGCTCTTTTAATCACAGTGAAATGATTCATTGCAGACCTTGTCCCATGTAAGAAGTGGGAACAAATGACCAGGAATGGGACTGCTCCTTTCCATACTAGCAAGCCATCAGCTCCTGCCAGCCATCCCTTGAAACCTACTCTGCTTCCCAGGGCCCATTCATTGATGTGGGTGGTGAACAGCAGCTGGGCACCACCTGGGTTTGCTGTTGAGCTGCAACTGGATGATCACGTTTGAGCACAGTCAACATTAGGCTGGCTGGTTCTACTTACAGATGAGTACAAATCAGTCTCATGAGACCTTCTGTTGGCTGAGCAGTCATGGCAGGAATTTGTTGCAGCTGAAAAGGATGGAAAGAATATGTTTCCATCCATCACATCTCGCTCTGACTTCATGAGGGGTGCAAGCCTTTAATTTCATGATGGATTTTAATATTATGTGGTGGAATAATGAAAATCACAAATCACAGAATGGGTCAGGTTGGAAGGGATCTCCGTGGGTCACCTGGTCCCACCTGCCTGCTCAAGCAGGGTCATCCTAGAGCACATGGCACAGAATTCTGTCCAGACAGTTCTTGAATATCTCCAGTGACGAGACTCCACAGCCTCTCTGGGTAATCTGTACCAGTGCATGGTTCCCCCTCACAGTAAAAAATTCTTTTTTTATATTGTGTATCTTTCTCATGGAAGAGCAACAAAAATGTATTATTGTAATATTAACAATGAAATGGGTGCCTATTAGTTGAGCCATTTACTTTTGTTCTTATATTAATGATATTGGTCTTCCTTTATATTTTCCAGGCAAACTTTTTATTCTCTGTGGCATGGATGGAGGGCCATTTGCTTTATGGAGTTTGTAATTGGCACAGTTTTTCATCTTGCACTGGAAATATATGAATGAATGGATTCTTCTAATTCAGTTTGTATTTTTTATTATGTTGGCTTCTATCTGCTGGCTGCTTACTCACTTTTACTCTAGCATTCATGTATCTTGTACTTTCTAGTGAGAGATGTGAAAACAAATTTGTATGGTCTTCTCATGACAAGGAGATATGAAAGAACTTCAACCTGTGTCTGTTGCTGAACAACCCATCTAATTTCCTGAGCATATATTAATGTCATACTGCCCCTGGAACTAGAGGGGCCAGGAAGGGCAAAAATCAGAGACAAAAACTTCAGGGCCCTATTGATGTCTCTTGAACTTGATCTTTTCTATTGGCTTGAGAAGGAGTCACTCTGTATCCCTTTGTTTCAGTTCAATTTCTGTTATGGAGAGAATACCCTTATGAAGCTGAAACTTAATTTCTGTGTACATTGTCAAAACTGATTAGAATACACAGCTTAGGCACAAAACTTGACTGCACCCCATGACACTGCTGGCCTTTTGATTGGTTGTGAACCTAGGCTGGTGCTAGTCAATAATAAATCAATTTATTTTGTTTCATGTTGCCATCCACAATAATTTTGAATAAAATATAATCATGCAATTTTGCTGTCTAATCAAAAAATATTAAACAGTTTGGAATTCTTCCCCTCCTCTTTCAGGTATGGCCAAACTCACTGCAAAATTAAAATATAAAAAAGCATTGTTTTATTTTTTAATAAAACGTACTCTTTCCACTTGATCCTGCTTTCTGGAAGCTGGGTTTTAAAACAAACTTCTCAAGATCTGATAGAAATAACATTAGATAAAGTGATGTGGTGTTGCAGAGTCTACAGGTTTTTTGTTGAGTGGAGAAGAGAGGAGGCATTTCCCTAGCCTGAAATTGTAGTTCTGCTGCCTATTAATATACAGGTGAATCTGATTTTTGGTGTTCTTACACTGAGGCATGCTGGAGAAAGCTTTAAAAGAGGTAATTCTACTGTGTCTACGGAGAAAATGGAATAAAAGAGCAAACTTCAAGGAGTAGAAACATTACAAAATTTCTTGTGGGATATCTAAAAATCAGTGATGACTTTCCAAATGCTTGATTGATGCAGACACTGGTCAGAGTAGGCAAATGATAGCTGGACACAAACTTTCTATGTGGCTCAGTTTAGTTCAGTCATGGCCTTTCTTTAATGATGAGACTAAGGTTTTCATACCAAGATTTATTTGTTTCCTTTTTTATGTTTTCCTCTTCAGTGTGAACTGAATATTTTGTGTGAAAATTTTGGAAGTATCTTCATTCTGTTTTAGTACATAAATCCGAATTTCTTTCCAGGAGGAAAGGTTTGGTGCTTGGTTCTTTCAGTCTCACTCTTGGATAAATGCCTACCCAAAAAGCAGACATCATTTTATTGGCTGCCAGTGGGCAGCTGTGGCGGTGGTTATGTAGTGCAGGATTCCCTGGCCGCTTAAGGAAGCTGAGTTCATCCCCTTTTTCTTAGCCCTCCTCCCCCTGTTCTCCAACTCCTGTTTTTGCCTGTGCAGCTGTAACGGTCTTTCCAAACACATAGAAAGGTTTGTTGAGAGAAAGGAAGATAGAATCACCTAGGTTGGAAAACACCCCTGAGATCAAGTCCAACCATTAAACAAACACCGTCAAGTCCACCACTGAACTACGTCCCTCAGTGCCACACCTACACATCTTTTAGATACTTCAGGGGCTGGTGAATCAAACGCTTCCTCTGCAGCCTCTTCCAGTTCTTGACAACCTTAGCAGTGAAAAAATTGTTCCTAATATCCAATCTAGACCTTTCTGGTGCAACTTGAGGTAATTTCCTCTCATCCTATTGGTTGTTGGTTTGGACAAGACGCTAACCCCTGCCTGGCCACAGCCTCCTTTCCTGTAGTTGTAGAGAGCCATAAAGTCTCCCCTGAGCCTCCTTTTCTTGAGATTAAGCAGCCCCAATTCCTTCAGCCTCTTCTCATAGGACTTGTTCTCTAGACCTTTCACAAGCCTTTGCTTTTTTCCATGGCAGTGATAACTAGAAAAACCTAGGAAAGAAGAAACTGGTGTTAAATAGCATAAGACTTTTTGTATAGAATGTCATCATTGTGGCTGGGCTTCGTCAATGAAGATTTGGGAAGGGCTCTACCCACTCTTGCTGCAAGCGCGCTGATGGCTAAAGAGGCCGATGCAAGACAGGCAAGTCCGGTTGCAAAAGGCACAGCAGAAAGTCTCCATAGGCGGTGTTGGCGAGGCACGGTTCTTCCTGCATTGTCTTATCTCCTCGAGACTGATCCTGTGCGTGTTCTCAAAGGAATCAGCAGCGTTATGGATGGTGTGTCCCCACGCCTCCTGATTGGAGGCCAGAGTGGACCATTGATGGTAGTCAACATGGCCAAGGCTGAGGTATTGCTTCAGGGAGTCCTTGTATAGAATGTACCTAACTATGAATTGATGTGTTTTTATTTGAGACCTTGTGATAAACTGTTCTGGTCCTCCACTGTAATCAGTGATTTTCTAAGAAATTGCCACAGAAAGAGTGAATGAATATCCTCAGCCAACCCTGTTTGTTGAAATTACATTAATCTATGTTGTTAAATCAGAAAAGCCTCTTCCTGAAGTGCAGACACTTATTTTAAAAATGGGGTATTTTGGAGGTGAGTGATATAAATACTTTTGGATTTTACCAACAGTCTGAATGTGAATGTTTTGGATTCAGGGTGACTGAAATGAGAGCAACATAAAAATTTCTACGTAAGTTGTATCTATGTGTCTCCTTTATAGAGGTTTTTGCCCGTGACATATGGAAGAACTGTGAGAAACAAAATGACATATGTACTTTGCTTGAGCCAAAGTCCTAGAAATAAAAGACGGATATGAGTCGGTTTATGTGATACATGGAAGGCTAGGAATAGAAATTGCCAGCTTTGCTATATCTTTCAAATAACTTTTTTCCATACTTCAAAGTGAAACTAAAGTAACTTAAAATGAATTAAAATGAATTGCTTTCCTTTTTTTTTTTTTTCTTTTTTATGTTTTGCATGAGGAGATCGACATTGTTGGGAGTGAGGAAATCTGTGCTCCAAAGATTAAGGACTGCCATCTGAAAACTACTGAAGTAACATCATACAAATATCTAGTATATAGATTAAATTATTTTAATTCATTATTGTCAAGGTTCATCTGTGTTCTGGAGAAAAAAAGGGTATAAACATTCCAAGGGGACTAGCACTCAAATTATACCCTACATTTATAAGACCAAAGAGTTGTGGTGGTGGAGTGAAGAAAGGAATTTTTTTTTTTACTTTTGACTATTTTAGATTGTGTAGGGGGTGACAAGTTTTCCTTAAAAGTCTGAACAGCAAAAACATATTGACAAGTGCTGTACTAAGATTACTGTGGTAAAAAGCCCTCTATGCGTACTCTGAAAGCCTGAATTGGATTGTAGTGTTTTGTAATGTCTTTCTCTTGAAAATGCTGAACAGTACTACTTCCACACTTCAGTTTCAGAGAGATCAAGTTGCCATTTTTATATACATTGTATTATGAAAAACTGTTTTTTAAACTTTGTCTGAAGAATAGTTACTTCTGGAAAAAAAATGAGAATGGAGCTGTACTTTCGAGTCCTGTTTCCCGGGTTAGGGGTCTGGTTTGACGGCAGTGTTTCATGCCCTGCTTCTCCTGAGAACTCACTCTCTAAACAGCCGTAATATGGTGGGACATGGGTGTTACTGAGGAATACCCAGGGACCTCTGAGATTTGTGACAAGAGTGAGCACTGAAGGATTAAGGCAAAAGGATGTGTCATCTCTCATTTGTGCTGATGCATGAACAGCAGTCCAAGATGCTCCGTCTATTTGAAAATTTTTATACTTTTGTTGATGTGCAGAAACAAGTTTCATGTATCTAAATATTGTCAAGACCTGCAGAATTCTTACATGTCTGTAGTTCTGAGTGTCAGTTGAGCAAGGGGTTTTAGAATCATCATTTACTGACTCAAGTCTCTACTCAATCTAAGTAGAAGTGTGGTGGTGACCAGTGTTGCAGTAAGCTTCTGTACCATTCCTTTCACATGAGAATCTTCACTACAACATTATGTATGTATAACATTATCAACCACACAGGCAGCAAAAACGCCCTCACCAGTCCTATTTTATGTTGTTTTCTCAAAAATAAGTCTTCAAGGACAGAAAAAGATAATTCTCTGTTACAGGACCATATATATTCCTTCTCTGCCACTTTTTTTCTTTTTAGATAATTTCTCTAAAGCAACACTGTTGTTAAATTAGTGTAAAACCTCCATAAGAGAGGTGAGTTAAATATGAAGGATAGAAGACATTTTTTTGGCATTATAATGAGTGTACCTCTTCTTGTATTTTTCTTTTGTTGACTGTGAATCTTTCCCTCTTGGAGATAAAATCAGAACTTGGATCTAATCTCAAGGTACGTGGTGTTTTTCAGCAATGGATTCTAAATTGTTGTTTTCTTTTTTTTTTCTCCTCAAGAGTGAGGTGTTTTCCTGAAGTTCTGAGATAGGTAAATGGGTCAATCAGTATTGGAAAGTGTGTGTTTGGACAAGGAGCCTTTTCTGTGCATGTTAAGTCAGTGTAAAAACTTCCAGAAAGCAAACTAAAAGCTGTCCAAGTTGTACCACAAGCCCAAAATAATTTTTGTGTACCTGATTGTTATAGGCACACAAATATTAGTAATTTTAGTATTTCGAGTTATGCCTTTTTTCTTGGGTTTGGTTTTTCGTTTGGTTGGTTGGGGTTTTTCTGTTTGCTTTTAAACACTCTACTCTTGTTGTTGTGTGGAAATATGTTATTTAGAGGGAAACTTTGAAATCTGTTATTCCCAAAACTAAGCTAGTTACTTAACCAACTTTGGGAGAGCAGTGCACCCCCAAAAATGTTAAGGCAGTACTGTTGAACAATTCCAGAAAGGCTACTGTTGCAGAATGTGTGACTAGGAAATAAAAATTTGACTACCTCTGTGTGGTGGTTTTAAATTTTAGGCTTTGGCTAGGTTTGTTGTTTTTTAGGCCTTCCTGGGAAACAAGTCAGGTGACATACATTGACAAATCATAGGTATTCCCTACTATCTCACATCACATGGGATAGAGGAGTGAGGGAGGAAGTTCTGGGACAGACTGTCCTCGGACGCTTCCTTGGGTCAGCCTCTCCGGTGCAGTCTCTCCTCCGGCCGGGTCAGTCTCTCGTCGGGCAGGTGGTTGGGGGGAAGGTTCGCAGCTCGGGGCTGGTCACTTCACTATTTGGGTAATGCAGTGCCTTATCTGTTTTCCTTGGGTGTATATATAGTACCTATATAGTACCATTTGAGTTACCCCTCTTTCCCTGTATTTGCCCGGTATTCGTGTTGTGTGCACATAGTACTAAGTTCCCTTTTCCTCCTCTGTAAATAAATATNNNNGCATGGGTTTGCCTTTCCACGGGTCCACAGGTCTCTCCTTTCAATCACCCACAGCTCCAGCACCAGCTCCTCCATAGGCTGCAGGGGTTTTAGCTCTGAGTCCTTCCCCTGCTCCATGAGGTGCCTCCTCCCCCCGGTCGCTTCTGCAGTGACCTTGATGTCTGCCTTGTTATCCCATGTTCTTGCTCTCTGGAATTTCTTCTGCGCAACAACCTCCAATTCTTAAATATGTTATCACAGAGGCGTTCCTGTGATCTCTAATTGGTTCGGTCCTGGCCAGGAGCCGGATGTCCCACCTGGGGCAAAGTGTCATTGGCTCCTATGGGACAGGGGAAGCTTCTAGCAGCTTCTAGCAGAAACCACCTTTGCAGCCCCCCCCCACTACCAAAAAAAAAAATTCAGCTACAGGAACCCAGGACACTCTGTCTTGCAGTATATATTAGTTTTTTGAAAGGAAAAGGGCAGCAAAGCAACAAATGTGGAATTAATAATCTTTTTTCTAAAACAATAGGTTTTATGGATCTTGAAACTTTTCTAGTTACAATAACCTTTCAGTATTTTACTAAAAATCTGTCTCATCTGAGCCCAAAAGCAAATTGTTCCTGCTGTTAATCCCAGATAGATCTATGTTCGGCTATTCACATGCACATAAATGCAAGGCTGAAAAAATGTTGTGCATGTGATGACTATCTTATTTTGAAGTAAGAGGAACATAGTTAGAAAAAAACATTCCAGCTTTGAGATGCTCTTGATCATTAACATTCAGGAAGCGTATGGTAAAGCTGAGACCATGGTTTCTATCATACCAAAGAGAGCAGAGATGCAAGCTAGGGGGAAATCAAGTTCTATTTGTTCTTGACACAAGCCGTTTCTTGTTTTGAACACCAAAACTAGTAATAGTGAAGTGCATGTGGGAGTTAAAAATAATTATTTTCCACACAGTATTGGGAGAGGAAAACAATTTCACGTCTAGAAGATCAATACAGAAATAGTTATTTAAGATAGTGGTTCTGTAGGGCATGTCTTGCTCTGTTTGCAGTCTGGTCAGAAATAATGGAGGACTTGAATTAAATTCCTGTATTGTGCTTTTCAGAAAACACATTTCTGTAATGAAAGAGACAACAAAATTTCATCACAAGCTGGTAAGACCGCTCTGGGAATGGCTAAGAGGTAGTGTTAGCAAAAAAATTCTGCAAACATCCTGAAGTGGGAGAAAGTAAGATGTAACTTGTGATACTACTGCAGTTTTACAGAAGTTGAAGGGAAGCAAAGAGTTGCCTGCTGCAGCCCAGGAGATTAAATTCTCTCTCCTCCTTTGAAAGGAAATGTGTTTGACCAAGTCAGAAGGGAAGAAAAATGGCAGCAGCACATATAAGATGGTGAGAGTCATCAGGAGGAAGAAACCAGATCAACAGACTGAAATAATGCTTTCCCTCAGTTCCCGAGAGTAAGGTGTGTCCTCAAGCCTCCCAGTTCCCAAGCCTACTAGCAGTTTCTGTGGTGTGAAGCACTGCCTACAGAAGGTTAGGTCAGGGAATGGGTAAGCCAAATGCGCATGCACAAATCCAAGTGATGAAAGGGACCTGCATTCCAGGTTGTTGATGGAGTTGGTGGAAGTCATTGTGACGACCGATGGCTGACACATTAAAGGTCATAACAATGAAGAAAACTTCACAAACACTAGAAAAAGGCCCATCTTCAAGACAGGCAAATATGACGATCACAGAAGAAACCAACTCATCACCTTCTCTTCATTCTCTGGGAAGACTAGGGATAACATCTGTCAGAAGATGGCTTGGAGGCACATGAAGGACAAGGTTGACAGCAGTGACCAGACAGTACAATTTCACCAAGGACAAGTTGTGCTGGGAATAACATTAGCCTTGCTTTGAGGAGGAGACTGTCCTAGTGGGACAAGGGGAGAGCAGTGACTGCCATTTACTCTGACTTCAGCAATGCTTGTGGCAGCCTCCCACAGTAACCAGAGGATGGCTGAGCATGGGCAGGAGAAGGGGACTGCTGTACGAGGGCAAGAGCACTGCTGTGTGCTCAGCAGGACAAATTCCACCTGTGGGGATGCTGCCAGTAGTTGTGTAACTCCGGGCAGTGGTGGGGCTGATGCTGGTGATAGTCTGGAGTAAGGGTGTCTGTGGTGGTGGGACAGGTCACCTTTCACAAGGCTGTAGGTGTCCCCTCCCATCTGGGGAAGTCAGGACAGCTGACGGGGATGTCCCTTGCCACTGGGGAAGGCAGCAGCTTGATGGAAGGCAGGCCCTTTCCTCCTCAGTCCCTCAGGCCTCAGTGCTGAAGAGATGGCACCTCTGCATGGTGGTGGAGGGTGAGAAAGAAGGGCTCATGAAACCCTTGATAGTCAGCAAAAGAACTGTTTTTTTGGTGGGAGATATTGCAGTAAGCCTTCAAGAAGTCCATAGTTTGTCTTTTCCCAGCCTAGGCTGAGCTACTGGTACAGACCCAGCCAGTCCTGTGATGCCATTGGTGCGACCTCACAGATGGAGCCAGGATGCACTGGTGTAGCAGCAGACCATCCCTGTAGCAGGGATACTCATTTCCATTGTTTTTTCATTAACTTGAGGTGCCAAGCCTTGCCAGTGGTAAGCCAGACAGTCTTTCAGTGCTTTTTACTATTTCTGTGCATGCTTGCGCTTTCTTTACATGCCGTAGCTGCGCATTTTCCTTTGTTGTCAGTTGCAGACCCTCTCACAGGCTGATTATGGTCTGCATGCCTTGCTTCTCTAGGCAAGTACTAAAGACAAGTTTGATCTCTATCAAGGGTTCTCAAGGTGAGCACTTCAGGTGGAGGGACACGAATGCTTGCATACCTCTGCCCTGGTGGCTAATTTCCATGTACCTTATGCAATATAAAAGCCATTCAGAGTATAACATCAGCTGAAGAGTAAGGGGAGGAGCTTCTTTTTCTTCTGCAAAGTGATTGACCTACAATCCTGACACATTTTTACCCTGTGCAGCTCCCTAGCTCTACTCCTTCCTCTCATGGTCTATGCTGAAATGTAAGGTTGTGCTGGTTTAAAGGTAAATTGGCCGGAGAAATTAACCCAGAGATTATAAATCAGAGTTGCAATTTACTAAAAAGATTGCAATAAATACAGTGATTCAAAGAAAAATTGGTTTTAACCCACAAAAACAGAGGTATAACCCAGCACCCTGGGGCAGGAACAGAATGGTGTTCGGTAGCCCCTGTGCTGAGCACCAGGTGTTCCCCACCTCCCCTCCCCCCGCCCCAGTACAAAGTAAATGGGTGTTGATGAGGTTGTTGGTCGCTGTCTGGTTGAGAGTGGCAGTCGCAGTCCTGTAGAGGCTCCTCCTCTGGATCCCACGAGTTGTACCAGAAGTCCCTAAACCCCAAGCCTATATATCCTTAGGCTCAGATGGGAAAGCCCAGTACCTCCCCCAGGGCGAGGAGTTTCACAATGGTTGACTTACTCTGAGAGTCCTGGCATATTATTGGAATCCTTGATGGCCCATAAGCAGACATGACCTGGTAGACTGGGTGTGAAGGTGCTAATGACTCCCTGGAGGGGAGTTATCATGGCTGAGTCATTGCTGTGAAGACAGGTAAACTTTCCTATCTCACAGCGTTCTTAAACTCCCAGTTTATAGCCTGAGGTGTCAGGCGTGCCCTCGGCAGAAGGTGCCAACAATCCATTATCGACAGTTCATGAGAAATGACACAGAGGTATAGAATACACGGTCCTAGTTACACCCACACAGTGATAAACTAGTCCTCGTCACTGCAACCAGGACAAAGGTAATATCCCTTCATAAGGTGTCTGCTGGACTAATAAGGAAAGGTGTCATCTCTCAGCTAGTTAATAGTTTCTTTTCTCCCTGTGGCTTGTGCTTTTCTATCAAGACTGCTGTGCAGACCACATCCTTAGAGGACTGGTTGTCATCTCTTGGGTTATATTCTGAATAGCCTTCAGGTCACAGAGTGAGAGGTGGTGCAGGTTAGGAGGAGGTGCTGATAAGCACTGCCAATTTCATGTCATGAAAAGCATTCTGGATGATGGAAATCTCAGAGTTTATTTTCCGTATTCATACTGAATCTCTTGTCATGACACCATGAGATCAGAAATAAAACATAAGCTAAGTTCAGCTTGCAATGGTCTGAGAGCAGATTGTCTCTAGAATATTTCCTTGGTATGGTTTGTTAGGCAGGTTATCCTTTTGTGAAGTTTTCCTCCTATGAATGTATTTGTGAGTACATACCCTGCCCTAACTGTGAGTGTCTGGAGGGATTAACTCAAGAATGTGTGGTGGGACTGTCAGCACACTTGTCACATATCTAGAATGAGATTGTCCACTGACAGGAGGATGTTCTGTACAAAAGTAAGAGGTGTGCATGGTTTGTCTCTGGCGCTTTCAGAGTGAGCAGTTACAAAGACTGTATACTACTTTTTGTTTAATAGAATGGTTGAAATTACAGAAAAAGCAAGCTGTTTACTTTTGCTCAGAGTTGTGTTGCAGAGTTCTGGGGGAAAAGTAAAATATTTTTGAAACTCCTTTCCTATTGAAATTGAGGTCAAGTACAGTGTTGCTGCTCTGGCTAGCAGGGCTGTGATGACTGATTTCATTCATCTTTTTATGTTACTAGAAGTTCCAACTGCAATCCAAAGACAAAATAATAATAAAAAAAAACCAAACAAACAAACAAAAAGATGCAGTGCCAGCAGGGAGAAAACTTCAATGTGAGAGAGAAAGTAATCAACTCTCAATTTTGTTGCCTATTACAGGAAAGCCATTTTACTGCTTGAGAGACAAGGATTTGTCATGACCCTGCTTTCTAAAATGAGAAAGGGACTGGTACTGTGGGTCGGATATGTTCTATGTATCTTATGCAGATAGGAAGGTATCTAGGATTGTTACAGTAGATACCAGGCCTTATAACCAGACAGGTATTAGAGAGCTGGAATTAAAGGGTTTGAGGATAGAAGTTTTTTAAAGTGCCTTGCTGTTTGTTTGTAGAGCTGAGCAGAAGAGAAAGGTAGCCATTTGACAGTGCCTGTGCTAGCTTTGAAAGAGCATAGAAGGATTACAGACACAGGCAGTATAGACACAAGCTGTGACAGCAAGTTAGCTATGGACACAGTTGTAGCTGTAGAAATATGTTCCTAGGAAAATTATTTGCCAAGTGTTTGGTATATCAATAGCACAGCCAGAGGGATTTGTGGCACAGAGAGCAGAAAATGCAAAGCTACAGAAAGGGATCTTTAATTTACAGCATGAGCAGTCCTGTGGTTAATCTAAGTAGCACAATCCATTCCAGGCTGATCTAGCACTAGAGGAAAAAATAACACTGCAGAGGGCGGGCAGCCCTGAGTTTTGGCAGCAGCAAGTACTAGAGAATTCATTAGCCTCTGAGTTATAGCAGGATTTGGGTTTGCCAGTTTTCTTGGACTAGGCAGGAACTAACAGACGCTTGGCTCAAACGTCCTGTCGAGCATGGTAGCCCTGAGAGAGAGAACCCGCTAGAGGCTGAAATTTTATTTTGTCAAAAGTCTTCATCTTTATGACTTCTGACTGCTGTTTCCTCCACACCCTCCCCCTCATGCCAGCAGGGCTGCTCGATGCAGTGGACTGAGCTCGGAGCTGGGGTGACCCTATTGCAGACCATGCCCTCACTGATGGGGTACTGTGCCCTGGGGTCTGAGCCAGGCAGGCAGGTGACAGACTTCAGTGGTGGCTCTGACATGGCTGGGAAAGAATCAGATCTGTGATGTGCCTAGGGTCCAGCTGGGAGCGGCAGGAGAGGGGACTGGAGGCAGGGCTGGATTTGAACCTTCCAGCACTGAGTCCAAAGTGTGTTGAGTGGAAAGGCCCCAAGGACAGGCTGGAGAGAAGCTGCCTGCAGTGAGTCTGACATACAGCTGAGTTGGGAGGTGCACCCTAACCTGAGCTGGAGCTGCTGGGCCCACAGCAAGGGTGGGTGGAAGTCCCCATCCACGTTACCCAGGGACATTACGTCCCTGCGGGACCTGACTAGAAAGTGGAGGTTGGGGCACATTTAAGCAGGGCAGTCACACAAATGCTGGGCCTCTCACACTGTGGTTGCACAGCCTGTGGAAGAGATGAAATAATGAGTCAAAGCTTCCAAGTCCTAAGGGAGAAGGAAGCTGATGCTTCCTGCAAACTGGGGGAGTAGAGAGGAGGCAGTAAAACAGAGTCACAGCAGGTGGTGGTGAGACCCAGTTCTTGGGTCCCTAATCTTCACTGATGCTTGATTCTGGTGCTGGGAGAGCACTGAGTGAGTGGTTAGCTCATCGATAGGCATTGCATTTACTTCTGTATGTCCAGATGTAGCTCTGGGAGTGCCTACACCTCTTTCTCTTGCTGAGTAGTAACAAGGGAAGCATGGAAAGGAGGCCAGTGGAGCACAGAACATGTTTTGCATTTGTGCAGAAGTGGTTTGTTTGTGTAACTTGGTAAAATTAGTTTATTGACATTTCTTGCAGGTGTAACTATCTGGAATACATTTTTAATTATTACATTCTTGTAGATTCAAGCCCAGTTGTGTTAAATCAGTAGAGGTGCTGGAGAGTAGCAGGGGGCAAAATATTTTGGCAGACCAGCTGGTCCCCTTATATGATGAAGGCTTGGAAACAGTACACTGGAAAGAAAATGTCAAACACTTCCCATTTCTGAGACAAAGTAGCAGCTGGGTTATGTGATACTGAGAACAAAAATATGTTATTTTATACAGATGAAGTAGGAGATGCGTTGTGAAAACAAAATGGGCCATCAGTATGAGCCAGAGTGGTATATGCACTGCTTTCATATGCTCAGGGCTTATGTCAGTGATGTAGGCAAAAAGTCACGATAAATATTGCACTCTGATTGTTGCGTAGGGATGGAAAAAACACCGTTAACTCCAAGAAAGAGGCGAATAACTTTTCAAGAACTGAAACAGTCACAGCAGTGGAAAAATAATGACTATGGCTGGAATGGGAGAGGTATTGTTAAAGCTTCTACCAGGAAAGTGACATTAACAGTGGCAGAGGGAAATTGTTCAATGCATCTTGTATCAGAAGAAACTCAATTTCCAGTTTTTGTGATGTAGTGGTTCAGATGTATTTGGAAAAGTTTAGGTTTCCATTTAGTACAAGGATTTGGGTCTGATGCCTCATCTGGGTAAGGTCACGTTTAACGAACAACTTTTTCTTTCTCTGCCCCCATCAGGGACATCTCTTTTAAAGATCATAAAATCATTAAGGTTGGAAAGAACCTCTAAGATCATTGAGTCCAACCATTAAAGATCTTGGATGCTTATCTCTGAGTTCACTCTTTGCTGGATGTTATTGACCTTGTGGCGGTTACTCAAACTTTCCTTTCTCAGTTTCCTTCTATGGAGACTCTGACAGTACCCAGGATTTGCTGGTGATTCAGAATCTGACAGTACGTATCTTTGTTCTCTGTTTTCCTGCAAGGAAACCATGAGGGTAATGCCAGGATACTTCAGGCTAGTTCTGACTGATCACTAATCTTTATAGTGACCTTTTAAGAGCCTTCCTCTAACCAGCTGCTACTTGCCTAATGGTGTTGAGGGGCTGATAGTTCCCTGGTCGGATGATAGATCCAGCAGTAGCTGGCCCAAAGGGCTGCTGTGGCTTTGTAGGGAGAGCTTTGCAACCCTGACACTTTTCTGAGAGAAGAGGGAGACATAATTTTAATAGAATAGTAGTGTAGCTTCACTGAGTGATGGGATTTAGATATCACATTTCAAGTGTAGAGCACATGATTAATCAAAAACTGCAGAAAGTGAGAGGTGGAGAGGAAGAGGAGAGTGGGATATTGAATGTTTCCTAAGATATGCACAGAGAACCAGAGCTAAAATGGAGCACAGAGGGTCTGCTCTCAACTGCAGATCCATCACAGCACTGGCACTTTTATTTTTATGGAACAACCGTTGCCTCATCATGGATGAAAATTGCACAGTCCTCATCTTTTCAACACTGGTAGAGTTATGACTCTAACAGTCATATGGTCTATGGAAAAGAGTCACAACTTTAGTCAGACTGAAGGAGTATTTGGTACTGTATAACAGAGCTGTAGATCACTTGCATTTTCTTTAAGCCTAGATCCAGGAAACCAGCAGATTCTATGGCGATGCTCATTTATTAGTTTGCCAAGAATTTGTTCTCTGAAAAGGAGAAAATTGAGGAAGGAGTTTTACTGGGGAATACTGACATCCCAGAAGAAAAACAGGGGGTCTTGTTGAGGAACTCTTATTGGTTTTTAGAACATGCATGGCATTCTGGGTCTCTTGACTCATTTCTGGCATGCTAGAAATCCACTACATGAAGGCAGATTTCCAGAAACAGTCGGAGGGGGTGGTAAAGGGGGGGTGGCGTTTGGTTGGTTTTTTTGGGTTTTCTTAATATGTATATTTTCTCTGAGGACTTTGAAAGAAAGAAAACTTTTGCTTTCTCTTTTGCTGAGGACTACATGTGGCCATCAGTATGTGTATTACTAATTGTATATCACTAAACCCAGAATGCTGTATTTGGGAAGTCAGCCCTGTAAGGGAAGCAGCAGCAGTGCCGCTCTGATGTTTTCTACTCTACATGTTAAAATGGAGTAATGCTGAGAGAAATGTACCTGGAACTTCTGGGGATCAAATCCTTTTGACTACAAGGACTGCGTGAGATTGAGCAGGGCAAGGCACAATGGATGTCACATGGAGGGAGAAAAAACAATTTTTAGGATCCTCCATTACAAGGGAACAGGAGATTGGAAACAAGAACTTGCAACTGAATTGTCTTTTCCAGTGCAACCCTTAAGTTGAGTGTATTTTAAACAACAGTAGGTCAGCATGCTATTCAAATTCCAGCCTAAACTCTGAATTTGCAGAGGATTTGAGACCAATTCCATAGCTGTGAAAACAAAGAGCAAGAGAGGGAGGGGCATCTACCCATTCTATGATTCTCTGATCTATGAATTACTGTTGTCATGCTATTTACATGAATCGTCCTGTGTACAGGCCTATTTAGAGTAAATATAGCTAACAATCTATTGCATTACAGTGTGATAATGCAGCATATAGTGATGTGGTTGCCAAGAAGATAACAGTAGAAGTGATTAGTTCCACCCTCTGAAAATACACATAAAAATGAGCAGAGAATATCTCTGCTCAGTAGAAACAAAATGGGACACAAATTGACCTGTCAAATACAATGAGGTAACCAAGCTAACACTAAGCAACCATGCTAACACCAAGCACAGCACGTTAGCACGTCCACTATTGTATCACAGTTTTGTCTTTCTGGACTTGTCAGGAGTCAGTGAAAGACAGGTATAGATGATTGTGGATTGGGGGATTGAAGTGGAAAAGAGAAGGGGAAAATGTCAAAAAGCTCTAATTATTTGCCTTTTTTTCTTTAGCTTCAAAAATAAACTACTTTATGCATAGGTTTTAAAAAATTGCCTGGTTATTTATCTCCATGACATATTTAGGGACCCATATTCTTCTTGCAATTTCCCTTGCATCACTGTGGCCCTGCTGCTGTTACCTGAGCTATTGCACGATGCTTGTAAACAATACTGTCTGACCACCATGCTTGATGCCCAGTTGTACACACACTCTGGTCTGTCAGCCTAGTCCTTTGTGGCCCAATAGACACAAAACAAGTACCACTCTCTGTGCTAAAAAGAAAGAACTGAATGTATTAACTGGCACACAACTCATTTAGGTCACCTAGCCGACTACTTAAATTACTAGTTTCTCCAAGGATCTGGTATTCAGACTCCTCTGCACTGTTTGCTTGAATGAACTCCTGGTCCAAGGCTGTTCAACAGCATAACCTGGAAAACAGATCTGGGTATCTCAGTTCACCTGGTCAACAATACAAAGGAAGTTCAGAAATCTAATGGGCAGAAAAAGATAAGAAGCTAGCCAAAGACAGCAGCTAATGCTGGATATATTAACTTTTCCTAGACATAGTGTCCTCTGAAGCTGTAATCCATTATTTCTTTTACAGCAGATGGTAATAAGCAGCTGATGAATTGAAGGACTGTTATTACAGTACATGGAAAGATGAAATTAACTGCAATGTCTAACTGGCTTGAGAGAGAAATAAATAAGAAGACAAAGGGCATACCAGAAGTTGTGTGGGGTTTTTTTGGAAACATTGAAAAATGTGTATATGAACTCTTTAAAGGATAAATGTTCTTTGGGATCATGGTTTAACCTCAGCCAGACACCAAGCAACATGGAGGAGTTTGTTCAGTCCCCCAGCATCAGGACTGGGGAGAGAATTGGAAGGGTAGAAGCAAGAAAACTCATAGGTTTAACAGGTAAACCAAAAGCTGTGCACACAAGCAAAGCAAAACAAGGAACAAATTCTCTACTTCTCATGGGCAGGCTGGTCTTCAGCCATCTTCAGGATAGCAAGGCTCCATCACACGTAATGGTGACTTGGGAAGACAAGCACTGTTGCTCCAAATGTCTCCCTGTTCCTCCTTCTTCCCTTCACTTAATGTACTGAACATGATGTCACATGGTATGGAATATTCCTTTGGTCACTTTGGGTCACCTGTCCTGGCAGTGACTCCTTCCAACATCCCACGCACCCCCAACTTCCTCACCAGCTTGGCAGTGTAAAATATAGAAAAGGCCTTGGCTCTGTGTATGCACTGCTCAGCAATAACAAAAACATCTCTGTATTATCAACTCCGTGTCCAGTACAAATATAAAACATAGCTCTGTACTTGTCACTTTGAAGAAAATTAACTCTACCTCAACCAAAACCAGCACAGGATCCCAGAAGCTTTTGACTAAAACAGTTTCTTTGACAGTTTTAGTGCTAAAACTCAGGGGCAACATAGGACTGATACAGCTGTGATGGCAGCAATGAGACTAGGAATTATCCTGAGTTCAGATAGATACTGCTGTCTGAATTCTCAAAATCATTTTTCTTTGGAAAAAAACCCCACCACCTTCTGTATTTAGTAAAGGAAATTACTATTGTAGTGATCTTTGAGAGAATTGTTTCTGGGTTTGAGGGAGGTTTTTTGTATTTGCGTCTTCAGACTCTTTGGTGGCAATTTGATTTTTATTTTCATTTATAACTATTACATTTGAGTTATAGAGTGGTTTATGAAACCTTTGCTTTCACTGAAGGAATAATGTGACCATGCTCATTCCTGTGAATAGTGAAGTGCAAACAACAGTGCTCTGGAGAGGCCTTGCAAACTATTTTGGGAACTGTAGCTGTGTCTGAAGACTCCTTTGTCTGAGCACAAGTGGAGGGAGCACTGAATTTACAAACACATTTAGTTGTTGTGCAATGAGAAGTGTCTTTACTAGATAAATACTCCAGGGAGGACAGCTGGTATGGTATGGTTTGGTTTAATTCCCAGACTGCTCTGCCTTGTGTCGATGAAGTGGACGGAGAATTGAGGAGTATAAGCCTGACATTCCAGCTTTTTAGGAAGCCAAAGGACATTGTCTAGGTAGGATAAGGTAATAGAAGAACTATTATGAGATATTTTTAAGAGAAAGAGCTATATGGGTGACAGCTTAGCAAATATGAATAATAATTGTAGACAACCTGTGGCCACTGAGGCAACTTTGTACTTGGGATAATTTAAAAGTTTTTTAAAAAGATCTAATTCCCATGGTAGTGCACTTCTTTTTTTACAGTTGTTCCCATCTGCAGATGTCCTAAACTTTTCTTCAGTTTTAAACTAACAGTTCAAACTAACAGTTTGAAATTAAAGAACTTGCTGTCTGAATTTAGGAAGACTTCTTTTCCCTTGGCTACCTGCTACTATTCTTCAAACAAATATATTTGTTTAAACCCAAAATTTATTTTCTGCAATGCTTTTCCCCCCTCACCTTAAACGGAAATTTTTGCATTCATTGTTCCTGTAATACATGAATCTCTTGCATCCTATTTTTTTTAATTTTTACTCACATACTGTATGTTAAAATTTTAATTAACATTCTCTTTCCTCTATAGTGAGAGGCTTATTTCTCTGAGGCTGATTCCATGAACAGTCTATTCATGTCCCTCTTGAATCTGGCAGAAAAAAGGATTCATAATTAATAGCATGACCATATTCATGCTCTTCTGCTCAAGGTAATTGCACAGAACTTGCCCTTTACTTCATAATTTTCTGCCCATCTTGTGACAATGCATCTTTCCAGATGGAGTTAGTTAGAGTCATTATGGTCTATAAAGGGACTAGGAAGAGAAATGTCCATTCTTATTATGTAGCAGGGTCCTGGTGAAAATATTTTCTTGCCATCTGGGTTTATTTTACTATCTCAGTAAAGTACTGGAAGTTTGATGGTAAAGTTTGTTATGCAGTGACCCCAACAGTATTTCATAAAGTGTATAATAACTACCAGAAGGTGTTATTTAACAGGATGAGAGTGTCTTTCAGACTACACTATGCTGAGCTCTTTTGTTATATACTCAGGCGAAGAGACCTGTGTCTGCATGGCTCCTTCCTCCTTGGTTAGAAAAGTGGAATTGAGCAGGTATGGCCAGCTGGACATACCCACTGGTGAGCCTTGGCATGGAGACTCCTCTTTGTCTGGGTCAGGCCATGTAATTCCACTGCAGCCCCCTTTAGGCAGCTGTGGCTTCCTGCTGCTTCATCTGCCTTTTGTACGCCCTTTTAATTCTAGTTACTTGTGAGTGTAGGAATATATTTTTCCTCACTGCTCGTTTTTCAAGCTAGGTACAGCCCAGGAAGTGATTTTGGTGATTCTGAGCCAAGCTGCAGTAATGCCTATACAAACCGCATTCCCTGAAATCTGTGCCAGTCAGTCCTCCCTGGCCATGGAGGGGATATCCAGCAGTATACCATTCCTGACATGGCTGTAGGCAATGAGACACATTTCAGGGGTGAATTACAGTGGTAACACGCTGCGTCTCCTAAAATTCTTTGACAGCAGTGTGCAGTCACTGGAAACTTGCTGCACTGAGCCAGCAGATCTCAGTGTAAGCTGTGGACACTGATTTCTGGAATCTGTCTTGCCCCTGTGTCATGGAGGTCTCATTCTTGAACAGATTTCCAGCAGACAAGAGAGCCGCTTCTTTGTCCTAGCTAAATAAAAGTCATTGCCATCTCCAATAGTATCAGCCTGACCAAGTTGGCGTGATGAGTTAGAAACTGCTTACAAAGCAAGCATTTCTCTCTCCTTTTTACTGACAGTTCATTTTACTGGGGCTAATGCTGTAAGTTCTTATTACCATTGTTGAATTGATACTTCAAAATGAAATTTGTTCCATTACACAGTTAAATAATATACTCGAGCAGAGACACATTGAGGGGAAAATTTTGGTTATCTTGTCAGTTCATCCTGTTACAGTCTGTCACTTTACTTTCACTGGCTAAAGGAGATCTATGATGGTGGATAATTTGTTACTTACTTTTCAGTTTTGCAAAGTCCCCTCTGTAACCAATGCCAGTGTCAATCCTCATTATGGGCACAGCAAAAACCCCCAAAGTTTCCTGGAATACTTAGCTTTTAAAAAATTTAACTTGCTTTTACATGTCTATAGGTAGTGAATAGATTCCACAGCTATTGTAAATAAATAGTTCCTTAATTCACCTACTGGAAGCTGTGTGTTTAAATAAAGCTAAGTGCAAAAATAATTTTTTGCAAGTGTAGTTTTGATACGGATAGCAAACTTTGTCACCAATGTGAATAGAGAGCAACTTGGCAGAAGTTCCTTGCTAGGCGGCATTCTTGAGTCATATGTCCTCATATAAACTGAGTGTGTCACTAGATTCATGTGGTTTTGGCACCAGGGCAGGGATCCTTTGTATCTTGAGCCAGACTTAATGTGCATTCCCTGCAATTGCTTTCAATCTTTGCCTCGTGAGTTTATTAGCTGCTTTCTCATAGTGTTCTAGAGTGATAATTTTTAGCTCAGTACTCTGACAGCTATTGGTGGGAACTTTTTGGAGCCCATAATCCTACTTATTGGCTGTCACATTCCTCTTCCTCAATCTCTCTCTCGTCACATTCCTTTTCCTCAGCCTCCCTCTCAGTTTGACCTATTAATTTTTTTTTTTCATAGATTAAATAAATGCATGATGAACAGAAGCCAACAAAGGAGTACTCAGAAAAGGTTTGGTGAAGGTTTTTTTGGAGCTGTGTTGCTTTGTTCACATATAAGTAATTTCTAGCACAGCTGCCTCTGTTTCTGGATGAATCGTTCTTTTACGAACTTGGCAATGCAAAAAAACCAACATATCAACTATTTTTCACTTGTGCAGTAGGATTAATTTATATTGGCCTAATTGTAATATCTGCTGTTCGTGGGAACTCGTGGGCCTTAAATTAGGTGTGATGGTTTCTTTTTCCAAAACTGTAATAGGTTTTAAAGTTAAACTTTGCAAAGAATGAAACAAAGACATCAAGATTAAATAAGAGTGATTTCAAGTTCATAATATCTTCCATATGACTGCCAAATTGCTTGAAGATTAACTGTCAGCTCAGCCTTCCTTTTCATTTTGTGAGTTATATGTAATGGAAGTGGTTGTAAATTGCTGCTGCTGGAGTGACTGTGTGGGGAATTTTCATCTGGGGTCATGTCTGACCCGCACAAAATTCCTGGAAAAGATGGAGTGCACTGCAGGGTGGAAAAAAACTGGGCGTGTTGTGCTCTGTCTTACTGCTGCAGAAAACAAGGCTTTATAGATTTTCTTACCTTATGTTGTTTATGTTATTTCTGATGAGAATCATCTTGATCTGTAAAAGAACCCACAGACTGAGAAATGGCCAGAAATACACTAGAGCACTTTGGGGTTGTTTTGAATTGTGTTTAAAATATATCTCTTTTGTGCAAACAAAAGGCAAGGGGTTTGTTTTTTTTTTTTTTTCAGTTGGTTGGGTTTTTGTTTTGGTTTTTTTTGTATGGTTTGGGTTGAGTTGTTCGGTTTGGTTTTGTTTTAATCATAAATTAGCTACTCTGACTTCTCACAGCTTTGATAGGAGTATATATACTTCTTTGGACACACCTTTTTGAGTTGGGATTTGAAGAGTTTGGGCGGGGGCAGTGGTGATTTTAGTAGCTTTATGTTCTAGAGTAGCTTTCTATGAAACAGCAAACAAAAGCTGGACAAGCTGGTGGGCTGAGATTGTGTTTTGCCTGCTTGATTTTACTGTTTGTTTTCCCTTTTTAGTCAATTCACGCTTTATTACTCTCTACAGTGCGTCCCTTGGGCTCTGTTTCTTACAGGAACTGGATGGTTTTAGGAACTGTTACACTATATTTCCCAGTGGTACCCAGTGTTTTATGGAAGTTACAATTTAGCTCAGTGTTCTGGACACTCTCTCTTCCTCCTGCCAAAGTGGAGACCCATTTCTTGACTGTCCAAACATCAAATTTTCTAATTCCTGAGAGAAAAACTTTGGGATGGGACAAGGTCAGCAGATTCTCACAGCAGCTTAAACTTCTGTGGCTGTATAGAACTGTCAGCACAGGAACCAAGTCCTTGTAACTGATGAACTTGCAATGAATCCCACCACACCTCTGAGGATAGACAGCTAAAAGTTTTTGAAAGGGTGGAAGAAGAGTTTGAACCTGCCAAAGGCAGAAGAGACAGAGAATGAATGGCAGCAGGGGAAGTTGTTAGAGATGTGAACTCCAGGTCAGGGTGACCAGTGAGCCCGGACAGAGCATGGCAAAGATGACTTTAGGGGAAATGACACTGGCAACCCAAAAACTAACACTGGGATCTGCTAACAGTGTGTGTGAGTTGCGACCTCAGGAGAAAGGCCGCCTTACAAATGTTAGGTCATGCTTTTGGAGAGAATGTTGCAGTGCTGGTAGATTTTTAAATGGATGATATTTTCTGTCTTCTGACCAGAGTGCAGCTACAATAGGAGGAAGTGTGTGTGTCTGGAAACTTGATTCCCACTGCAGTTTCAAAAAACAACTAAATAGGAGGGGGCAGAAATGGCCAATGGATTAAAATTTCAAGGCTATTTATCTACATTAACTTAAGCAAGAGCTTCTGCATAGGAAGCTGAAATGAAATCTTACTCTGTCATTCTTGTTATTATTCCTTTCGCAAAAAAAAAAAAAAAAAAAAAAAAAAAAAAAAAAAAAAAAAAAAAAAAGGAAAAAAAAAAAAAAAAAAAGAAAGAAAGAAAGAAAGAAAAAAGAAAAGGGAAAAAGAGAGAGAGAGAGAGCTCTGCTGTTTCTGAATTCTTTTATCTAGTTACTTCAAAGTTTTAGGTGAAGTTAGAAGCGGATCTCCTGCTTCTGTCAGCTATTTATTCTCCCTGCCTTTTTGTCCTGAACAGGAGGTCCATCTCAAAACATTGTACTTGGTCTTCTACCTATTTAAATTCATTCAGAAAATCAGCCTTGTAACTCTTTGCAACCTTTCACACAAGTTTCCTTCTGTCTTATTTTACTTCTTTCCTACTTTTCTTCTTTGTTTCTTAGATAAATTATACCACCTTTTTTTAATTTCCTTCTATCCTTATACTTCTATCCAGTTATTTACCCCTTGAAGTCCCACAGTCACAGCTTTGATTGTCTACAGAATTATTATGTTTTCCTGGGTTACTCTCCATATTCCTGGTATTTATGTGCCATATTTAAAGACTTTAATCAGATTTTCCAGTTGTTCTCTTGCATATATCCTTCACCTTATTGTAATTTATCTTTCTTCTGTGTTACCTCAGATTCCAGCATGTTATCAAGATCACATTATCCTTTTAACTTCTCTCTAGGCATATTTTTCTTGGCATCCAGCAGATATTCAAGTTAATTCTTGTGCTAATCACAGAGGAAATAGATGCAACAAATTAAAAAGGAGAACCTTTAAGGGTTAACATTTTACTGGGTAACAAATGGCGTGAGAGATATACAAATACATTTCTGGCATAAGTTTCTTAAAACAGAGGGGAATTTGTCAGGGGAAGATGTATACATATTAGTGTATAATCAATCAGTGGATGCAACAAGAATTCTTTTTTTCCCTTGCTTGAAAAGTGACCAGCAGATTTCAGCTAGCTAAGATAGACTGCTTTGATAAATCTTTGGGAATTTTGGTATTTTTTTGTCCCAGTTGTATTCTCTGGCAAGCACACAAAAGAGATGTCCCCTCTAACACCCAGCAGCTCAGCTTGCCTTTTGTATGTGGTGGATACGATTCTCCTTTCTGAGTCTGCAAAACCTCTAAAATCTCCATTAAAATGCACTGTAAACCTACTCTCTTGGGGAGTACTATGGAGCTGTGAAAGGATGACTATAAAAGTGAAGCCAGGATAAATAAACTTTATTCCAAATGAGTGTGGATTGGCAAGCTTAAGGATCATTAATTTTGCCTCAGTGAAAATGGAGGAAGATGGAAATCCATGGGAGAGAATTAGGCTGGTTCAAGCAATACACCAGTGCTGTAACCCTACTCTAGACCTGTGTGCAATATACCGATAGAAAAATAAGGCTTTACGGCATGAAGATTTTATCAGCCTGCATTTCTGTGACAGAGTGTTTGTGAGTGGATGAAGCCAACAGGAATTACTTGTGTTGTTCCAAATGAGTGTCACTAAGATCCTTGCTTTCTACCTATCCGTGCCACATATAACAAATGTGTATCTATGAAAGAGGTGTCTGTTTTGGTTTAGAAACCTTCTGCCAGCAAAGCCAGAGCGTCATGGCTCCTGTCACAAGCTCCTGTGGTGAGAAAAACAAAGATTCAAAGCTGGGCTTGGCCCTTTTCACCCTAGCTGCCAGGAAAAATAGAAGATCCGCTGTCTCTATGCCCCTCTTCTACTGCCAGTGCCTAGTCTTGATGGGGGAAGGTGAAGAGAACTCAGAACCTTCAGAACTCCGGGGATGGATGGATAGATAGATAGATAGATAGATAGATAGATAGATAGATAGATAGATAGATAGATAGATAGATAGATAGATAGATAGACAGACAATTAACTTAGCATTTACCAGAAGTATCTGTTCAGTGGTACTGGAGCAGTTCTAGGTGAGGACATGTATTGTTTAGTTTGAAAAGAACTGAGAATCCTGTTGTAAATCAGTGCTATCTGAAGTAAAGTCCCAAGGACTGGCCTATTGGCAGGCAAGAGACGATTGCATAGAGACTTGCACTCCACAGCCTTTCCCCCAGGACACAGTGCTCCTCTACACCTGCAGCAACTGCTCGGGGATAGGCAGGACAGGCTGTGGTCCCACAAGGCAGGAAAACATCTTGTAGTTTCCTGCTCTTCATGTGAGTATTGTCAGTTTAAGTTATGTCTAGCTGGTACACAAACAGGAATATAAATTCCAAATGGGCTTTCTTTTGCAAAAACTAAGAGGTTTTGAATTAGACACTCTCAGGACTTCCCTTAGCCAAAACCATGTTTTGTTTATGCCAGGAGAAAGATGAAAGTTTCTGTCTCCCATTACTCTTAAGCTTCCACTTACACCATTGAACTAAACTCGAATTTGGGATTGTGGGTTGTTGCAGATCCAAGAAAAACTGTTTCCTGATCTTGACTTCTGGATAGTGAAGCAGTTTGTTTGCTTGCTTAATCACACTGGGAGTAGATTTACTGGGAAGATTTGTATTTAGTCATAAGTTTTTTACCAGTGGGTTTTCTAATGCGTTTCTGTAGGAAAGCAAGTTGCATTCAGCCTCAAAAGGGACAGATTTTCTGCCCCAGTCTTCTCTGTCTCAGGTTCACTTTGCTGTGATGTGCCTGGCACTATTAGTCTTTGTCATTGTTTGCGAGAGTTAATTTTTGAAGGGTCTTTATTTACCAGCCTCTAAAAACCAAATCCTGCCTACAGATCACTCTGGGGTATCATCTTTCATACAGCTCAACAGATGACCCTAAGCAATCCTTGTGTGTGTGTAGAACAGTGGTTAAAAGACAACCAAAATTAGAAATGCATTTAAGACTCTGGGGAATCAGCAGAATCCCAGAATCTTTTTTCTAATGATGTTTCTCTGTTTGACTCTCATTGACTTTAATGAAATACTGCTTGTTATCTTTCACAGTCTATAGTCTCCTACCTCTCTTAGAAATATTGATGATATAGTATTTGTATTCTCATGTGATTTTAAATACATTATTTAAAAATTTTAATGGAATGGTTTCTGTTTTTAATCTGGGACAGTTGAGAAATTGAAATCGCCAAGCACTTAATTTTAATTTTCCTTTTTTTTTT
>VWZG01005584.1:96130-161067 GCA_013396735.1 Grallaria varia
TTTTTTTTTTTTTTTACATACCAGCTGTAAGGACAAGGAAAAAAACAAGAAATGTTCTTTCTCAATTTGAGAACTCCTAATTCTGTTTCATTTCTTAAAAGGTATTCCTTTAAAAACAAGTATTTTTCTTTCTGGCATGATATGAGTAAGTGCTTTGAAGTCTGGAATTAACGAGAAATAATTTTTTTTTCCTAAATTGGTATTCTATATATAACACAGGTTTATAATAGGGCAAAAATTTTGGGGGAAAAGACAAGAGAAGAATAGGCTTGTATCAGATGCCAAGGAGAAATCCAGGTAGTACAGTACATTTTCATGTAAGCCCATCATTGCAGCTGTGGTGGCAGCGGCTGCTGGAAGGGGATGTGTACATCACCTGAGGGGAACACAGTGCTAGCTGTGAGCTACGTGGCTGTCTGGGAACAGACCTGGGAAAACTTGTTTCCACTCTGCTGAACTCAGCCCCAGGGCATCAAAGGCGGCTTCCAGCTCCCTCGGGTGACGTCTCCGGGTGGCTGTTGGCACCATGAAGCTCGGTGTTGAAGCACAGCTGATGAACCGAGGCAGAGATGGTGCTGAACTCTTTCCTGTGGTCTTTCATCAGGCCAGCAATTTCTAGGTGTGTATTTTGTTTGAGGCCTAGGCCATTCGGCATACTTATTTCTGCTTAATTAGCTCCATGATTTAAAACCATTTGTGGCTTCCTAATGAACGGGGAAAAACCCAGCAGTTGTTAGCAGCTGGCTGGGATTTTAACAGCAGCCATGTGTGTTTAGCATAAGAGCAATAAAGTAGTGAGATAAAAAATTCTGGCAGTACTGCCAGGGGTCAGGGCATGCAAGGGGGATCTTCAGCCCTGTTAATGAACACCATGAGCACAGAACAGAGCTAAACAGCCTTGTTAAGTGACAGTGACAATAAAGGCTTTCACAGAAGGCTTGCGTTTGCAGAGCCCCCCACCCTGTGCAAGAGGATTTGAACTAAGATGCTAAGGAGATATTCCCATCAGATTTTCTGCAACTCCCCAGCCCTGCCAAAAGTTTTCAGGAAAAATTTGTCAAAACCCTTAGGCACTGAGTTGCCCAGCTCTATTACACAGCCCTCTGGGGTTTCACTGAGAGGTGGATGTGACCACTACAGGATGGTGGTAAATTTACCTGTTCTAGTTGTGCCTCTGGCTTAGGGCTCAGCCCTCTGAACAGGTTTTGCTCATCACAAATTTGATGCTTTCTCAGGCAAAACAAACAAGCCTATATTTTGATTTCCTTGCGATCTGGAAAAGGTGTCTACCAGTCTCTAACAGTATGTTGCCACCAGGTGACAACCTCCCAGTCTATTTCTTCTGATAGTCCTCCTTCATATAGTGGTTCTCAGTTGTTTCTGTGATACAGATTTTCACAAAATTATTTTGTCCCCTTCTGAAACTGCAGATCACAAATCTGCTCCATTTCTCATGAAGATTTTTAGCACCAGTCTGTCAAAAGATATAATATGTCCTTATAATTAATATTATATAATTACATTACAAGATGTAGTCCATAACAATTAATGCTCCATTTCAGCCAATCTGCAGTTTAACTAAATATGGACCACAGTCTCAACCTGCCTACTCTTTGTAGCCGACTCTCCTGTTTGAATTACATATTCCTAAATTTCAAGATAGTAGACAACAGTTACAATATTGCTGAACTTGTGCTTCAGTGATGAGTACTTCAGGAAAAGAAGCAGTGTATATGAAAGAAACTATATGTAGTCCACTGAAAATGCTGTTCAGATGCATAAAATACTTGACTGGCTGAGGTATCTATAGGAAGGCTGACAGCAGGGACTACGAGCATTCTCCTAGAACATTCTAGTCCTTTAAGAAGCCCTCCCCATCTTTGATTTGGAGAAGGATTTTTTTTCCTGTACCACAAACATGAATTCTTTTGTGACAGTCAGATTGTATTTTGGATGTACATGATAAAACATGAAGACTTGCCTTACTGTCTGCCAGTGCACCTTTGAGGCCAGTATGACGTATGTCTGACTCTGGCTTTAGGTTTTTCCATCCGTAAATAATCTTCACATGTCCTCTTAACCCATATTGTGGGACATTTTGGTGTCTTTGAACAAAATACACTCTGGAGATCTGTACACACTTGCTTTTTATATCTCAGGTGCTAACTGCATTATGTGAAGCCTCCTCCAAGGATTAGCGCCGATATTTTGTTTTTATGGATGGATGGATTTCTTACGTTTTGTTTTAATCAGGTTGATATGCATATAATACAATGACCTTTACTTTACTGTGGTTTTTTTCAAGTGCTCTGAAAAATATGTCTGCAGCCACTAAATAATACCCTAGTGTGGTTTTGTTATGAAAAGGGTACTTAAAGCAAACAGTAATAGCAAAGAATAACTGCATTACTGTAGGAATTTAAATGTATCTGTTCTGGGTAGGCTTTCATAGCTCAGGCCAGGGTTTCTTAGGTCAGCTTCCTCAAGTAATTTTCTGGCATTTAACAGCAGCAGAAACCCTTGCTAAACCACAGAAAATATAAGAAAACAAAGCAATGCATAGAGTTTTTAGCATCCAAGCTACTTCAGGCAAAGACATGGAAATTGAGACTTTGTCAGTCCCTTTGATTCACTGACAATGCAATTGGGGATGCACCTGCCACCAACAGACTCTGAAGGTCTCAGGTAAGGGAGATGTCATCTCTGCAAAACTGAGACCGCCCCCATGACCTCCAGGTGTGGCAGTGGCTGCTGCTGTTTCGGCCACAGAAGATTTGCATTCTAGTATCAAAATTAAGACACTACTAGTCTGCTTTTTTTCACTGCAACCAGAATTACCCTTGCCTGAACTAGTTACCTATCTTCTATGCATCAGGGGTCCATGGCTCTTGAGAGACATGCCAGGAAAGCTGGCCTGAAACTCATAACCTCTTCCAGATGCCCACTTTGTTTTACTAAATAGCCCTGCTGAAAGGATTGACAGACTTTTCATGCATTTGAGCATATTTTGCCTCTTTTGTTCCCATAGTTTGTGTTTTTCCCCTTTTATTTATCTGGCTGGTTTTGAAACAGACATCCTTAATGAGTGGAGAATTTCACCACCAGAGGATCTTCTCTATCTTTTATTGACTGTGGTTTTGTTTTTCCTTTTGCTGTCTTCCCCCATGATTTAGTATATAACTTTCTGACAGTTCTTGACTTAGATATCTACATTTTGAAAGTAAGTTTAATGATAAGAACTGCCTTTTGGCTTTCAGTGATAATAGTCTAATCAACCTTGACTGCAGTTTCAACCACTGTCCCTGCAAGTCAGTTGTGTTGTCTTTATCTTTTTATCCATGGTGTTTTTACAAAGTCTCCATCCTTTTCAGATTATTGGCAACTACCAAACAATTTGCCTGAGCTTCTTCTGGAAGTGATGGCAGCAATGGGGAGGATATCTTATGGAAATATATTTTCACAACCATTTTCGGTGAAGTGAGATAAACCAGATACAGCAAAAGCTTTTTCCTTTTGGGGTCTAAGTATCTTCCTCAGCTCCATCTGGAGCCCTTCCTTTGGGAAATAGTTCTTTGGCCTGTCTTTGGCCAAATGTGTACCTCAGGTCTTTCCACTTTTTTTTTTTCCCTTCTGGTTCCCTTCTAGAGAAAACTCTCATATAAAAAAGGAAATCTGTGTCACTATATGGAGTACAAGGCTCCTCAGCTTTCTGTAATGCAGCTTCACAGTCAGCCTTAGAGGAAACTGAAAGAGTTTTAAAAGTCTTCCTACAAGTGCTGTTGTCAAAAATTACCTTACCTTCAAATGACATTGTGTGTGTTAATATCATCCCTTATAAATCCGAAATGTCTGTTTTTAAATCCCTGTCGTCCTCACTCTGTGAGTATTTCAGCCTGTTGCAGCTTTGAACCACTCTGGGTTTTTTAGTTCACTTTAGTCTAACTAATTTGTGTCAGCCTGTAATGTCTAAGAGAGGCCAGTTTCATTTCTGCACAGTACAGCAGCTTGCTCCAACTGAAATGTATGTCAGCCATCAAAAATACAGATCCTCACAAATGTTACTTTCTGCTCTTTTATTTTTACTTGCCTGACAGCGAAGTCACCATAACAACTCTTCCTTCCTGAAAATCACTGGCAGAAGTGGGATTTTAAAACATAGTTAGTACCTGTCCTGAAGGTGTCTTTCATCCACTGTTAAAAGACATGCATGGCTGTTAAGTCTGAGAGGCCATTATGGCTCTGAAATATGACTTAATAATTCCTATATTAGTATCAATATCTTGTGATGGGATGCAGATAAATTATTGTGAGTCAGCTTCATTCTTTTTGTAACCAGTAGGTGAGCTGATGCCCTTTTGTGATACTTAAAAATGTACTGAACAGTCAGTGTTCTCCATTGGGAAAAACTGTTGAAACTGTAACAGCTTTGATAGAAAGCACAAGCATATATCATCGCTTGCACAAAGCTATGTGTGTGTATAGACTGGGGAAGGAGAGCACGGAGAGCAGTGCTGCAGAGAGGGACCTGGGGGTCCTGGTCCATGGCAAGTTGAATCTGAGTCAGCAGTGCCCTGGCAGCCAGGAGGGCCAACCGTGTCCTGGGGGGCATCAGGCACAGCATCACCAGCCAGTTGAGGGAAGGGATTGTCCTGCTCTGCTCTGCACTGGGGTGGCCTCACCTGGAATATTGTGTGCAGTTTGGGGCGCCCCAATGTAAGAAAGATTTAAAGCTATTAAAGAGCATCCAAAGGAGGGCAGCGAAGATGTTGAAGGGTCTGGAGGGGAAGCTATATGAGGAGCTGAGGACACTCGATCTATTCAGTCTGGAGAAGAGGGGACTGAGGGGAGACCACATTGCAGTTACAACTTCTTTTTGAGAGTACAGGAGGGGCAGGCACTGACCTCTTCTCTCTGGTGACCAGTGATAGGACCTGAGGAATTGGCCTGAAGCTGATATAGTCGAGGTTTAGGTTGGGTGTTTGAAGGATGTTCTTCATCCAGAAGCTGTTTAAGTACCGGAATAGGCTCCTCTGGGAAGTGGTCACGGCACCATGCCTGTCTCAGTTCAAGAAGCATTTGGACAATCGTGTGATTGTTGAGGAGGGCCAGGAGTTAGACTTTGAGGATCCTGATGCGTCCCTTCCAACTCAGCATATCCTGTGATTCTCTGGTTATATTTGATTGTGTCACCATGAAAAAGAAGGAATTATAACTGCAGACCACTGGACAGAAGAGAAGCGGATGTCAAGTGAAGCAATCATTAAGTGAAAACCCTGAGACATGAATGGAAAACTTATAAGAGAGGGGTTTGAGCTCATTGTCAGATAGATGAAAGCTGAGCACAGTGAGCAAATAAGCTATCTCCTACTGTGTTCAGGGAAATAGATTTTCTGGTACACTCATTGTAAATAACAAGACCGTGTAAGAGATGTGCATCCTCTACATCAACTTCTTTTTTAAAATAAAATGACATTTTGACCCTGAATTTCTGCTAAGTTCTTGGGTCAAAAGGGAGTAACAATATTTGTGCTCAAACAATCTGGTCCTGATCTTAAACATATTTACTGCTGGGAAATCTGACACCTTGTGATAAACTGTTCAAATCATTACATATCCCCATTGTTTAAAAACATGTTCTGCAGTTATAGAATTTCAAAGGGAATTGAGAATGGCCTGAGGGAAGACCTAACAAGAAATCTGTAATTATCTGCATTTGGAAAAAAATTAATCTTTGGAAGCCTTTTGTGGGTACTGTTTGCTTTTTATGCATCTATTTTTTTTATTTTTTATTTTTTAATTTGTTTTTAAGATTGCAATATTTTTCCTTGGAAAATCTCATGTCTTTATTTGACAGGCTACCCCTCAGCACTTTCCCTCCAAAAGTCAATCATTGACTCTTTTCTTTCATTCTTATTTATAGCCAAAAATGTTTGGATTGAGATTTTGACAGTAGTCAAGAAATTTTGAAGACAGTAGACACTTTCTGTGAAAACAGTTATTTCTGTACACCTGTTTATTTCAGTCTAAGCCTTGCTGAATAGCATCAGAATTCATTTCTATCACTGCCAAAATCTGAATTCTGGAGGTGTCAGGAAGCACATCTCTTATTGGAGTTTTATTTCCATGCTATTTGATTTCTGAGGTCACACCAAAGAAGATGGGGAAAGAACAAGTTGAAAGGTGTAAACAGAGTAAGGAGAGCAGAACTGAGAGAAAAAGGAAAAAATGCTTTCTGGAGAATAGTAGAAACAGAGTGGATCTGTTTATCTGCAGAATGGTAGAATTGCCTTGGTTAGTGGCTAGTGAAAGGCTACTTCCTTCTCTTTTTTAAAATAATTTATTTTTTTGTATTTTTAAATTAATTTATACCCTTTTATGTCTTTTGTGCTTACTTTTCATTCTCTGTCCTTCCTTTTAGGGGAGGTAATTTTAGACGCAATTCTTCACTGCTGGCTTGCCAGACTCTTAGCCTTTTGTCGAGTTCTTCAAAGTCAAATATATATTTATAGCAAGTAGCACAGTGCTGCTATGTGGGGTGGGTCTGTTGGGTTTTTTCTAACTTCCAAATTACAGGTGCAGTTCATGCCTGTAGTTTCCAAGCTCATTGTTTGTTATAGTTTTAGAATTTGCTAGAATTTTTTCCTCCCTGCCAGTGGTTTGGGAGCTGGCGCCCTCCTTGCCTCGGGTGTCCAGACAGGGGGGCTCAGCTAATCACTCAAATTCCAGCCTAATGGCTAGGAGGGGTGAGGAGTGGGGGGAGTTTCTTTTTTCTTCCAGTTTGGGGAGGGTTTTTTTCTGGGGCTTTTTTTTTCGGCGGCAGTTTCGGGGAGGGAGGCACCGTGGAGGAACTCCGGTGGTTTTTGGCCTCTTCTCTGCCTCCTGTTCCTGGCCCGGTGTGCCCCTGTGCTTCAGACGGACATTCACCATCGCCTTGCAGGTGCTGTGGTTTTCCTTGGGGCACCGACAACACCGATGGGAGAGCCCCCAGCCCACCCCCACCTCTGCCTATCCCGAGCCAGAGCCTTTTGGACGGGGAACAAAAGGAGCCCACGNGACACTGTTCATTTGTGATTATAAACCAGAGTGTATTAGTTGATTTATGATAGTAATTTATCTATTCATTCTTCATTCTCTATAAAATTGAAGTTGGAAAGAGTTGTCCCCAATTTTTGACTTGGCAAATGGAGTCTTCCATTGTCAATGAGGTGCTGAAATGTTCCACAATAACTTGAAGTTGCCTCTCTATGACAGGACACGCTGTCATGGTTTAACCTCAGGCTGCAGCTAAGCTCCATGCAGACACTCACTCACTCACGCCCCTCCCAGGGGGATGGGGGAGAGAATCAGAAGCATAAAAGTGATAAAAACCTCATGGATTGTGTGATACAGGTAAGGCATCACATAGCACAGTGACTAGGGATGACCAGTGCTGTCCCTCTGAATGCCCCCTCCTCCCTCCTTCTTTCCTCAGCTCTATAGGCTGAGCATGACATCATATGGTATGGAAAGTCCCTTGGGTTGGTTTGGATCAGCTGTCATTGCTATGTCCTCTCCCAACATCTTGTGCACCTCAGACTCCTTGGTGGTGGGAAGAGGTGAGAAGCTGAAGAATCCTTGACTCAGCAACCAAAACAGCAGCGTGTCATGAACATTATTCTCATACTAAATCCAAAGCATAGCACTGTACCAGATACTGGGAAGAAAATTTACTCTATCCCAGCCAAAAATAGCATACACATGCTAATGAGTTCATGTGGCGTGGAAGTAGTTAATGTGTTTTCTAGGCCACACTCACACCAGTACCAGGGGCTTATTTTGTTCATTCTGTTTCCCCCTCTCTGTTCACCGTGTGTTTCTTGCTCATCTTTGTCTCTTCCTTGGGCTCTCTGCCATCCCTCAGTCTGTTCCAGAAGCTCTGTGTTATCATGTCATCATGTTTGCTAATCTTTTCTTCTCAGCCATCTGGAAGATAGGAGCTCTTTTGCTGAGTGTCTAAACAAAACAGTCTTCTCCTTCTGCTGTCCCATCAGTGACATCTCAAATTAAATCCTTCATTGGTTTGTCTTGGGGCCTGATCATCCAGAGATTTTTTCATTAAGGATTTGGCCTGTAGAAGAGAAAATGCCCTGAAGTTTGTGTGATGACTTGCTTAATTAAAAAACAAAACCAAACAAAAACAAACCAAAAAGCAGAGGAGAGCAAACTATTTCCATGTGCAGTGTCATAGGATTTTACTTACCCCTTTCTAGTGGGATCCTACTCGCAGTACTGTGCTTAGCTTTTCCCAGCGCTGTGACAAAGTTGTAGGTAAATCAGCGGAGGTCCAGAGTGCATCAGTATGAATTATAAGATATTTAGAATTGGCCTATGAGGAAAACACAAGGAACTTTTGTGGTTTTTTTACCCTCCCCCAAAAAAGAGAAGACAGTCTACGCTAAAGGCCTCCAGTACAGCAAGGTCTGTTATAAAGAGATCAACAGTGACTTGTTCTACAGGTTTGTGATCATCAGGGAAAAAAAGTAATGAGTTTGTGTCAGAAATGAATGCCTATATTAGAAAAAAATGTATTTATAAGGGTAGCAAAGTGGTGAAACAGATTGACTAGGAAGATTGTGAACTTGCCTCTGGAAGGATGGATGCAAGACAGTCTTGTCATAAATGCCCCAGGAATTGTTTTTCGTGCTTTGTGTCAGGGGACCTCTTCCATCTCAGCAGTTCTGTGGAGAGGAGAGTGGTTGTGCTGGAGGCACCACACCAGTGGTTGCCACCAGGTAATTCCTGTTCTGGCTGAAGTTGATAGCAATACTGACAAGTTGCCTCATTTCCCAACATTAACAGCCTGCTGATCTCCTGCCTGGAGTATCCCCTTGCATCCTGTGTTGTCCAAGTGTGGCTTTGTTACCACTAAGCAGACAAAGAAATGATACTAGAAGAAGAGAATACTTGATTTTGTTCCTGCTTCAGTAGTTAGTAATCATCATTACCAGAAGACTGGATGTCAACATGTAGCTCAACCAGCGAGGAACACTGTAGTGCATTCTGGCCCACATTCAGATGGACAAAATGCTACCTTGGTCCTTCAGCCAATCTGTAGGAGTTATGCCCTGCCTCAGAAGGAGAGTGTAATCCAGGTTCTTGTTAATAAATCTCTTGGGATGGATTAGAGTGAAACAACACTAAATCATTGGTATTTGTAAACATGAAGGGTTTATTTTAGAACAATTTTTTTTCAAAGGAGAACAAGTATGTTGCCATTTTGAGTGTTATCATCTATAGTTTATCATCTATAGTAATACAACAATATTAAAGCATAACACTTAAGGGAATGTATCAGGCAGAGAAACTGAAAAAGGATGAGGGTCCTAAGATATGTATATTCACTGGATCCAGTGATGAAACTTGGTAGTTGCAGTTTCCACTTCTGTTGGTTGAAGTGGTGATCTCAGTCCTGTCGAAGTGATGGTCTTGATCCGATGGGGTTGAGCGACAACCTCCACAAAACTCAGACTTCATGGGTTATTATACACTTCAAACTCAGGTGGGAATGCCTTGCACCTCTCCTAGGGTGGGGAAATTTGCAGTGGATAGTGTCACGGGACATGTCCTGGGACATGTCATGAGCATCTGATGCCTCCTCAGACTCAGCACCGATAACAGTCCAGGCCAGATGCAGGTTTTACAGTGGAGTCATCATGTAAGGGAGGACATTGGTATGATAAGAAGGACTATCCCCCTCTTACTAGCTTCTTCTCTTATCTGGAAATCCAGTTTGTAGCTTCAGGTATGCACACCCTTCTGCACCAGGGACAGCTGGACAGTAGCACCCACCTATCTGATTGGAAGGTCCCTTCATAGTAGGCATATTCAGGGAGGGGTAGGCTTTGCTGGGTGAGCAGCTGCCTCTTTTCAGTCTGCTACAGTGAACAAAAGTCTTTTGGTGATCTTAGAATGTGTAAGCCATTAACTATTTCAGTCTCTGTCAGTGGGACAGAAGGACAGTGGTGACATTCAGGCTGTCTGACTCTGTGCTCCTGTGTCTTTGCCAAAGACATCCTGGTATCTTCACATTAGCAAACCTTGTGGAGTCCTAGGATCACTGATTCAGGAAGCTTTCTCTGTGAATAAACCTCCCCTGTTTCTCCCCAGGGTTCACTTCTAATTACTTTTTTCTTTTCCTGTCTCTGCTTGAAGAATAGGATTGCAGCAAGGTTTTCATTGTTAGCTCTTCAGTCATTGAACATTTGCTCTCTACTCTCTGCTTTGCTTGGGAATGGTGCTGTTTTGATACCCCTTGGTTTGCTACTATTAAACCTGTGTTTCTAGTGAACGTAGGATTTCGTTATCTACAGACCTGAGGTACTAATGTTTTACTTCTTTATTTTTCACATAGAAGGGATTAATGTGCATGTTTTAGTCCTTGGCATTCATTACAAAGTCTGTACCTGTGCTTTTTTTGAGCTTCTGCTGCTACTTATTATGGGCAGGATTGCTTTATAGTCCCTTTCCCCCAGTGGACCCCATCAACAAGAATGGGAATGAGAAAGTGTAGGAAAGAGTCTGTCCCCTTACATAGGGAACCTTACAGATCAACAGCCAGCATACAGGCAACCTGCTGGGTGTCTACATTACTCAGCATGTGATCATACAATCCTGTCATGGGTTACAGATGAACTGATCCATTTGTCTTATCTGCAGGCATGAGTGAGAGCTTCCTGTAGAGCTGTGAAGCCTTGCAGGAGGAACTGCCATCAACTGTCCCAAAAAGTCCTCCCTGTCACATCACTCATTGAAGCATCTATTATTGGGAAAAGCAGCAGAATTACATGCCCTGCTTAAAGCACTTCCCGCTTGTAGAGCATGGCTTCCATGACTGATGACATGAGGAAGCAGTCCTAGCTCTTCTTTCCATGTCAGAAATATAAACACCAGAGGGAGACAAAGTGAGGGACAAAGTCAGATGAGAGGACAAGTGAATTAAGAGAGTGGAAGTGGGAAGTGATGCAAGCATCTGTGGGAAGGGGAAGGTGGCAGAGATGCGTGAGAGAGGGACAGAGCTAAGAGAAGAAGCTGAGTGAAAGCCAGAAATGTCTGGCAGGACAGCCCACCCTGATAAGGCCTAGAATGCGATCAGTGAATGCATACAGTGCAAGATTTCATGCAAGTTCAACTGCTGGTGCCAGGGTGCTGTCTTGGTGTTGAATTGTGCTAAAACCAGCCTGGTTCACTAGACTTCGAATACACATCCTGCATTTTGAGGCAGGATTTGACAGATAAGCTAGTCTGCTAGCCTGTAAATCTGTGACTACCAGTCCACAACTATGAAAGCCCAGTCCAACTTTTATATGGCAGCTTCTTCCATGTACTTACTTGAAGTGTGGAGCTTCTCCTGTGAAGCAGGGACACCTCTTCATGGTTATTGCCCAGGGATTAAGAGAAAGAGAGAGCTGTGCGTGCTATCTCATATGGTGAGTTATGTCAATCTCTACTTAATGATTTTTTTTTTTTGCTAGCTTTTATACAATTGCTTTAATATAATAGCTTTGATATAGTGCACTATACTACTTTATGTTATATGACACCCTACTAGTAGAATTTTTAGCTTTTACACTGTGTAGTAAATAATTCTATTTAAGATCTTTTGTCTGTTCATTTGTCATAATAGATTATTCATTTTATATAAATAAATACATATTGCCCTTTAAAAACATGTGGGATAAAATGGTTTATCACAACTCTAAAACTCCTTAAATTGAAATCTTTGACACAGTCTGAGGCTAAGATAGGATTCAACTGAACCTAAACCCTTCTCTGAGGAGGAGTTTAGAAAACAAGGGCATCCTTTGTGCACCTTGTGACTCAATGACAAGTGTTTCACTCTCCCTTTGCAGATATAAGGAATGAAAAACCAAGGCACTGACTGACAGATAGCCAAATGGATACATGGTGAACTCCCCCACAAATTTAAATATTAATATATTGTTTAAATGTTGTGTTTCTGTTTTACCTATCCTGATATTTTCTGTGTGTAAACTAAACTCTTAGGAGCCTTCTTCAGGAAAAGGAATAAAACAGGTAACCAACAATTAAGTCATGTTATTGGAAGCAAAAAATCGTCAGCCTTTCACAGGTGAAAATGTTTAGAAGGAGGTATATTTTTCATTTTTCATTTTAGATGCTGTGCTCACCTTATGCTACTTCCTTGAAAGAGAATCTCTAGCCAGCCATTGCCTGCTCCCCTAGCCTTCTTTTCAGTGTTTCTGAGCCCTGGCTCTTTTCCAGTTCTGTTCTCTCATTTTAAAAAGTAACTTCAGCTGTTACATATGCAGAAAAGTAATCTTTCTGATACCAAACCGCAATATATTTTCAGGAACGGCTGTTTAACTGCTTAAAAAGCAACAGTTCATGTTTCACTACTGCTTTAAAAAAATGTTTTGTCAGCAGGGCTTTGTGGTTATTATTTTTGGAACATTCTAGAGCCTGATATTTGGTATGTTTGTCTTTTTCTTTGATGATTCTTTGAGTAGTTATAAAATGTCTGCAAAACCCACATTAAAAAGTTGAGCTAATGAAACAGTGAAAAAGCGGGACTGTGAGGGTAGAAAGCAGAGCAGGTGAGCTGAGAGGCCAGGAAACTGGGTGGTTTGGCAGAGTAGTTTGATGGCTGGAAATTTCAAGACAAATTAGGAGAAGCTCTGGGATGTAGACATGCAGTCTGTACAGAATATCTTTGTCTCCTGTTCTCCCACCCTATAGATGAGTAATCTCTAGTGATGTCAGTGGGCGTTATCCCCATGTACCAAGGGTAATAGATTGGGCCCCTGTAGTGTAAGTAATGCCTCATTTTCTCTCAAGCTGGAAAATCATCTGAGCCTCCCTTAAATGTTTCATGAGGGACCTGAAAGGGAGGAAGAAAGGTTTAATATTCCTTTCTAGTTGCATCACTTACATGTTTCGCGGTTGAACTGCAGAGTACAAACGCAGATTTGGAATTGTTTAAATGACAACAGAGTTATTGCTTAGCTTCTCAAATATCTTGGCTGCTCACATAATTAGTCAAGCTGCAGTACTCCCCCCGACAAACGCACTCATGGGAGAGCAAAGGGTAAAGAACATGAACAGCCTGAAGAGGTGACTGTGTTCCTGGCAGGGGAGTGCCAGCTGTCATTGGAAACAGGTTCAAAATTTGCGGTAAAGATATCCCTAAGGAAAGCAAGTCTTCAGAAAGGTTATAAAAGGAATGCAGCAATTCATTAGTGTTTACTAATTATGTTTATGCTACTTTACATTGTAAAAAAAAGTGAGTTCAAGAACTACTTCTGGCAAAGAAATCCCTTGTTCTATACAAAGATACACATGCAAAATTTTGGAGAAAGAAAGGGTGTCCTGATTCTTTAGTTACGTGAGCCTTGAGCAAATTTAATTAAAAGGAAGAATAAAAACCCAGCTTGTCCTCAGAATATGAAAGCCTAAACCTGTGAACCTTTTAGGAGTTATGAACATGGGAGCTGCACTGTAGGGACCTTCCAAGAAAGTTCTGTAGCTTTCTAGAGGAAGTCTGTCACTGAACTAGATGCTTTTCAGATGTTTTAAGGCCCATCTTTCATGTAAACGCTTACTTTCATTTAAAAAGGAGGACATGGAAGGCTGGGAAAGATGGGGAGAAATTACTAGTGCATATGATAACTTTGCAGATCCCAAGTGGGAGCAACACAAGGAGTAACTTCAGACACGACTCTTCCAGGAGCTGAAGCTCTGCCTCATGCTAAACAGAAGTGGCTCAGTATCAGCCCTGGCACTTGCAGAATGACATACTGAGTGAAAATGAAATTAGGGAGGGCACAGAGTAGCTCATTGCTTCCACTTTTTCATTTAATGGTCTCCTTCAAGAGCAAAAGGCTCCATGTTACACTTGATTCTGTCCTAACTGTCCTGCAGTTTTGAGTTTACCAGAGCTGACTCTAAGTAAGAGCATCTCTCTTTGATGTGAGTAAAGCAGATCTATAACCCATGCATATGGAAGTCTAATAAAATATCCTTTATTCATAACTGCTTTTCCAGCATTGCTGCAGCAATTCAGATTTAATTTGCAGGTAAAAATGATTTGCATGCAAAGAACAAGTACTTCAAAGTATGTGAAGATAGGAGACTCCTGTAAAAATTAAATGGCCTACAGTCCACAGGATAACTGTGGTAACTTTTGCATCCTGATCTGAAACCTCAGAGAAGTACCAGACTGAGAGCACTCCGACTGGAGCAGCACAAAATTAGTCTTTAATGAAAGCAATTGAAATAACACTAAATAAACTATTTTAATGGAGTTCCAAAGAGATGCGTAAAAGCTGCTACTAAAGTCAATTGGAGGCCTGTCACAGTTCCTCAGAAGTCCCTTCACAGCCCTCCTGCTGGCAGCAGTTCAAGTCTCTTTACAGTACATTAGAGGTAAGTGCAGCAGTATTATACCAGGCCCTTTGAAAAACTAATAAATATATTCTCCTTGTGAGAGGAACCCAGTGCTGCTAGGAGAGGAACTGTGTGCCCCTTGGTCTGGGAGTCATTTGTTTCTTCAGCTGGGATAAAGAAGAGTCTTTAATAATTTGCAAAGCCATTGTTAATAGTTGTATTCCCTGTGCTTGTCTCTTAGCAGTGAGAGACATCCATTAACACGTGTTTCTCAAAAACAGGTCTAAATGATACAGTTCAGTGCCCCAAAAGCCCCTTTTCAAATTCCGGCTTCCACTCGGTAGATTAAATTGTATCTTTTGCTGAGTAAAACTAACTTGTGAGGGTGTGACCATGTGCGTAAGTGTATCCAGTGAAGTTCTGGTCCTTTTTTTGTCAGCATCAAACCAGTTCCATAAGGAAATGCAATGCAGTGAGATGCAGGGAGCGGTGCCTTTCCACTGTGGTGAGGACTCACCTGGGAGAGCACAGTTCCTGCAACATCTATTATGGGTGGCCACCTTAAAAATTAACAGTAGATTGTCTCTGCTAAGGAAACTGGTATTCTCCCTTGCCACATGATGTGTACCTAGACCCATAGGAAACTTCTCTAAGAGGATTTGTGTCAAGGTCCACAAAGCCAACACAGCAGCATTCAATCTTCTTTCTCCCAGGAGTGCTGGAACCAGGCTCTGTAACTGCAAAGATGACCCCAGAACTGAAGTGAAGGCAAAAGCTGTGGAAAGTGCATCTGTGTTATTGATATTGCATATGTACTGCTGCATTGGATATAGACTATGAGAAGATTCATGGTGCCACAAAAAGAGAAATTTTGAACTAACAGATTGAGTTCACAAAGATGACCAAGATCCCAAAATGGACAATATTTAAAACAAATATTTTGAAAAAGTATGTCCATATTACTTTAATTTTCACTTTATAATCTGTATTTTAACTTTCATTTTAATTTTACTATTCTGATATTTTGTAATGCAGAGTATTTGTATGTATCAAAATTTAAAAATTTATAATTTTCTTCCAAAACAAACAAGAGAGCCTACCAAAGCAGCAATTTTATATGGAATAGTTCAGATGAGAATATTTCAGGTGTCCCTCTTAACAGTCATGGAATACATATTTTACCAAAAAGTGAAAAAGCCTTGGGAAAAGTCTTCATGAATAAGGTCCAGAAAAATCCTTTATGCCATAATCACTGCATTCTGTACATACCATGTATTTTAGAAAGAAGTTATTTAAGTTATGGCTTGGAGGCATTTTAAAGACTAATTTTTTAAATTCCTCCCTCTCAACCTATGCTCTGCTTAATACCATAAGCAGAGCTGCATAATCTAAACTGGAAAGAAGATACTAAACAAGCTAATTTTAGGCTTCTTGAAGTTGAGTTGTTTTCAGAAATAAAAGTTTGAAGATGTTAGGCCTTAGACCAAGCTAAAAGCAGGTGGTACTTGGAATGTGGAGATGTGAGGCATGGGAAGTTGACGCCGATCTGTGTTACATCTGACCTGTGTCTGGTGGCGGGGGATTAGTGTTTGGGATTCCAGTAAAAAGACTTATCTTTCAGTGCGGAAAAGAGAGACAACACAATGGCCAAAAGGATAGCAGGCGTTGGGTTGCCTGGAGCCCTTCATGACCATAGAATAACTTTCTCACGGGCACTGGATTAGCAGGTTTGCATTGAGAAGAGTGAATAAATCAGTGTTTATGGTCAATGCATTCATCTCATGGCTGCTGCTGGTTTAGTTCTGAATTTGTATGCACACATGATTCTGTTTAGATCCAGACAGATGGAGAAAACTTTTAGCTGTCATTTTTGTTACATTTTAGACAATCAAAATAACTCCCTGTGGCCTCTTCTGTTGCACTCAGCCTGGGATATGGATCACAAGCGGCCCATAAAGATACATGTCTGTGCTGTGTGAATCTGTATCTTTGTTTTTACTATCTGCCATAACCAATGACCAAGAGATTTGTGCAAATGACTGTCAATAGTTGATGGAAAGAGAGTGAAGCCCCAAAGTACTTATAAATCTGGTATCTCCCCTAGCAGGTTGGCTAAATTTGAGCTGTGGTCTTGTTTCCTCTTCTCCAAGTGCACAACATGTAAGCTGATTACCAGAGTGGATGGCACTGCCACAGCCTCCCAAGGCCTCCACGTTTTACAATCCCAGCAGCTCCTTCTCACTAGAAATAGGGGGTAAGAAAGGACTAGTAGACATCTGTTGTTTGTATTTTATAATGCCTTGGGTGGGGAAATCATTCTCCCCACTGCCTTTGGAGGGATGTATAATCATCCATTTGATTGTATTATGATGAACCACTGCAGAGAAAAGAGGCATAAGCTATCTGCACATTTGGAAAAGGGGGAATTAAATCATGGGAGTAGTTTGAAGATCCTGATGTATATGCATGACAATGCTGTCTACTGCTTTGGAGTGGCATGTGGTGGCACGTGGGGATCTACAATTCATTGTGATTTTAAAAAGGGCAAGAGGATTTTAAAACCTATATATGTTGAAGAAAAAGTCCCATAGTAGTAATGCAACAGTTCAGAAAAGACCTCAGATGACACTTTTTCTGTGTTTATCTCAGCATTTGAGATGAAAGCAGGACAGCATTGAGCTAAAAATTGGCAAAGGGAATGAGAGAGAGCTGATTCAGACAGGGCTTTGAAGGTGATTCTTTGGCTTTTTGCTGCTGTGGCATAGGATCCTGCCATTGCAGTGCCTGGCACCTGGTGATGACACGTGTGTTGCAGGTGGGTACAAGCACATTATTACCCTCGAGGTCTGCTAGCAAAGGCTGGGTGCCTCTCCACTGCACCCCTGCAAAAGCCCTGTGCTCTGTCAGCCATTCTTCTGTGCAAAACGCTTTTGAGCTTCTCAGAATAATTGGATGGGAGGATTACATGTTGAAGATGAACTTGGATTTGTTCCATTCGAACTGTAAATGCAGGGGATATTTAATGGTCCTGTGCTGAAAAGAGCCTATTACCTTGCAGCTATTGTACAAGCAAGCCCCTACAAGATAAAATACAATAGAATTGAAGGAAAGCTCAGATGATTCATAGGCTTAGATGATTAATAAGCTGAATAATTTTTAAAAAATTATTTGAAAAAGTCATTCTCAAATGCACCCCTGGTATGCCTGTTTCTGGCAAAAGTAGTGTAAGAGTTATTCTTCCTACTGTGCTTCTCTCTTCCCTTCGATTTTTCCAACGAATTTCTTGCATAGTCTTTAAAGGCTAAAGGCCAATTTGATTCCTGCTTGAATCTTGATGTTGATTTCCCTCACACCTTTGCTTCTGTCATTTCAAACTTAAATCGCTCCTAAACAAATGTTAAATGCCATGGAAACAAATTCAGCTCTCATGTAATGAGCTTGACCATTAGTCGCCTGTCTTACCGACCTCTCAAAGGAACTAATAGCTAGAGCCATCCCAAAGCTCCAAAAGGAGAAATGAACAAGTATTGATGGCATTTTTAAATGTTATTCTGCTGATAATAAACACAATAAATAATAAACGAGAAAGGTCTTCTATCTCCCTAACTGAGGATATACCAGTAATGCCAGGTTAGATAAATCCTGCTTGCTGCTTTCCAAACATTTTTCTCCCTAAGGAAAGGTTTTTTATTCCTGCAGAAATGCTCTATACTTTTTTGTTTCCCACTGAGTCCTTGTTCACAAATGAGTAAATGGTCATTTTGTCCCTACAGGAGTACTGAATTAAACCCTCCAGAATGAAGTTTAAAAACCTATTCATTAGTGCACTACAAGAAAAAAAAACCCTGTATATAAAATATATATTTAAAGCTATAAGTATAAAATATATATTTAAAGCTATAAGTGCCTGAGAGTTGGTAACTTAAAGTCATTAAAGAATGAAGGGAGTCATACGGGTGATCTAAAGTTGATAATCCATAATAAAGAGTGCAGATTATAAGTGGGAATTCACATTGCGGTGTACATACTTTGTTTGTTAGAATACTTGACAGAATTTTGATCAAGTTGATCAACAAAGATTTTTGATCAAGCTGATCAACAAAGACTTGTGCCCTTTTGGATTACAAGTTAGATCATGAATCCATCTCTGAGACCAAAGCTCTGTTCTTTGTCTCTGCATAGTTTCCCACCACCTTTTGCAGTCTTTACCTGACATTTCCCCTTTTTATGTGCATCTTATCTGCGAGGGTATTGCAGGTGCTCTGATTTCAAGTCCCTGTCGTTGCTCTTTGTGCTGGACCAAGAATTTAATCATCTGTTCTCTTTGGGAGAAAAATAATTTGAAGGCAGGAAGATTTTCTGGTTCTGCAGAAGTCAAACAAATCTTCCAAAGATAGATTCTGTCCATCCAGTTCAGAAGTGATTTTCTGTCTGAAAACTGATTTAGAAAAAACCAAACATGATGCACTGAATTCTCATTGGAAGTGACATACTTGTCTTTGTGTACTTCAAATCAGTAGTGCAATGGACTTTGTCCTTTAAATAAACAACTCAAAGGAGAAGAAAGGCCAATGTATTGTCTGCTTTCACAACTGCTATGAAGGCTGAGTGTTGTCTTCTTAGGTGATTGTTGTATGTGTTCTCTAACTATTCATACATGTGTGCTTACTTAGTGGGTCACACAAGTATGTCTCCGTGTTGCAAATCCTTCTGTTGTTTAAATCTGGTTTGATTAGCACATTTGCATTGTTTAACCCTGGAAATTAGAATGCAAAATGCAAATTTTGGATCCTGTTATGAGGTGTCAACCTCTCCCAGGACCTTATTTCATCCCACTAATGAAATTACGGATTTTGAAGCCACTCTTTTAAATAGCTTTCCCAAAGCTACTATTCCAAAGTACTATCTGACCTAATCTACAGCATGGGGCCCTTTTGGCTATCCTGTATTTTCACCAGTCATAATCACTAATATCATAATCACTAAATATTGATTCAGCAGATAGATGGATAAGGAACAGTTCTGTCTTGGCAGAAAGCCTTGATGCAATGAGGATGTAAAAGCCTATGCATTTTATTGCCTGATATGGCTTTCCTGGAAATATGTAGATTTCTAGAGAAATGTCACTCAGGGGTAGAAATAACTAATTTTGATAATTTAGCATTTTGCTCACTTATGAGCCACATTTTGATGAAGTGGCAATTATTTCCCATTGTTGTAACAGAAACGTAGCTGAGGAATTCTGCCAAGTGTCACACAATTAAAATCACTGTCTGATCATTTTGTCAACAAGATAAAAAGAATTAACATAGCAAACAATATGTTTATACCCTTAAATGAAGTCTGTATAAAGCATATGGGCAACATATCATATAATGGTTCTATTTTACTGAAACGAATGCTGGTCAAAAATTGTGTGTGGTAGCAGCAGGTACGTGGATGACACATGAGGAGTTAATATTTGAACCTTACAAAGCATTTTTCACTGGTGCCTTACTTCACACCTGTCAACACATACTGCTTGAACATGCAGGTGGGAAACAGAGAGATAGAATTGAGGCTTTTAACATTTCTTTTAAAGTATGTCCTGAGGAGAGATATTTTCTTAGTTAGTACTCTAAGCACTTTCAGCTTCCACTAGGAACAAATGCAGAAGTACTCTGCCACTTCATCTGGTTTTAGATTCTTTTGATATGCACCTTAGTGCTCACATAACTCACTCTTAGACTCCCATCTCATTGCTGTTGGGACTGGGAACAACTCTTGGTTGTTTTCCTGTCCTAAACCTACATTAGTGGAAATAATGTGATGTGGGAAGATGAGAATCATAAGCATCCTCTGGTCTCTGTACAGTATACTTGGAGAGGAAAGAGGCTGTCTGGGAAGGTGTGGAATGGAGCAATACTGCAAATCTGGCAAACGGTGTAAAAACCACGAATTTTTAAATGCATTTAAAGCACATAGTCTTTAATCTAGAGTAATCAGCTCATGGAATTTTTTGTCAGGGGATGCTACTGAGGCAAATGTTTAGCAAAAATAGGATTAAACACTCCTATGAATAGTAGTAGCACTTGAGGCTTTTTTGGATAGACCAAAGATTTATAAGGGTCTTGGCAAGTCTTTATTTTCGAGGCATAAACTGAGAAGGAAGGATTATCTGTTTTATTGTGCACCATAGGTTATAGAGTTAGCCCAAGGGACAGGAATTTGATCTAGTCCAAAACCCTGACCCTGAAGCACTGCCAGAGATCAGCATCACAAACCAGACCATGAACTGTTTAGGATAGTTGCTTGTTAAGTACATCATTCCTTCTTTTCCTCTAAGAAGTTATTTGGTGGCAGAAGGTCATGGGATGGATTGAAAGTGTAGAGGCTGGTGGTGGATCACTGAGAATTTCTGTCATTCATTGTTTTTAAATTGGCTGCAGTTTGTACTGGGTAACTTTTTGCTGATTGTTGGTGATCATCTGAATACCCGGAAAGCAGTAGTTACTGAGTAAATAAGCTGGGTGAAGAGGATCTACTATGAACCTGGCATGAGCCTAAACTCTCCGTAGTTCTGTGTTGAATGCCACTTTCTAGATTGTAGACACTTCCAAAGCTTGATCAGGTTCCAGCCAGGCTAAATTTCTTTCATCTCTGTCATTTTACTTTTTCAGTGTAACAACAGTGTGTATGCATTAGTGAAAACTTTGAGGTGGACCTACCCTTACCTCTTCCTTAAGTTAATCTCACCAAAGACGACAACAACAAAAAAGAGAAACAGAGTCTTATTTAGAATGTCTGTCTTTAGGAAGAGCTTAAAACTCAGAAGAATTTCTCAAACTCAGAGTAACAAAGTCAGTGTAGAAATTAGAAACACAGCTCCTAAATAAATTTCTTCCCCTACCTACTGTGATCTTGCAGTCAGGTCTCAGCTCCCAGTATTTATTTTAGTCAATTCAGTGACTTTTTTTAGTTGCTCCAAATTATGCCAAGATCATTCTGATCCATAGGAAAGTTTTTCCATTGCTTCTGAGATCTGTCTTCTCTCCTCCTAGAAGTTTGTCTGTATCCCCTGTAACTACGGGCTCCCATTTTGGTGATGCAGCTCCCTCCTCTCAAGTCACCTTGCAGTTTCCAGTTTTTTCTCCCCTTTCCATGCTCAATTACGTGCAAGGGAAGGAGTAATCCTATGTCATTTCAGGACATCCTGCTGCTTTTAAGTGAACAAAACACTCCAACAGTTGGGGAAAAAACCCAACAAATTAAACAGAAAACAACTTTCATGAATGTGTAGCAGATTCTTTTTCTTTCCTTTTTCTCTAAATCTCACCAAACATTGCTGATCTCTGAGGTCACATAAGGGTTTCAGGTACTGAGATATAGAAAAGAGATGCCTGAGCTGCGTGTTCTTGCCCAGGCTTAGCAGCGGAGACAAAAGAGGCATAAAGAGCTGAGGCCTTTGCCTTGTTAAGAGGCTGAGCTTGCTAGTTGAGTGCAGCACAGAAGTCTACAAAGTCATTCCAGGTAAACCAGTATGTCAACATCACACTCACTGCCTAGACAAGCTGGTTCAGCAGCTTTTACTGAGCAGGAGGGTATCTCTGTATCCCTGTCTCTTGTGGGCTGGATTTAAAATAAGAATGGATGAACCTTAGGCCAGGTTGCATTTTCAGATATGTAAAAATAGTTATGTGCATAGCTCATACTTGTAGCCCTTATGAGGAAGACATGAATTCTTTTTTGGGGTAGTAAACTAGGCTCGAAATAAAAGCAGTGGCTGGATAATGACTAACTGGAATTTTCCACGGTGTTTCCTGTATTAGCCAACATTTTAATAGCAAGACAACTTGAATTTAATGAGACCAACGTTCACTTTTTATATTGCCGTATGTACAAACTCTAAGATTTATGGAGAGCTTAAAGTGGTCTTGAGAAGTCACACATTAACAATCTGATAGTAAAAATGAAGATTTTTCATAGCAGCATGTTCAGGCCAGCACAGCTCACTTTAGAGGCATTTATATTGGCATTCCTTTGTTTGAGCAGAGGAGAAACATGAAACTGTGAAGTAATGGAGGTGAACTGCTTGGAAGGTGTGTGTGATCTAGGGTACATGTGAACAAGGATGACACGTTACACCTTAACACAGTCACATGTTTTTGTGGCCAAATTGTACCATAAGCAGAGTCATATACCAAAGGCTAGTTTGGCACTGCCATGCCAAAGAAGTGCAAAATATATTTAGTTCAATTGTGGCCCGAAATGTAGAGGACAATCTTGGTGTGTTTGTCTGTAGGATGAAGATTCTGATTTCACTGCCTCACCGCCTTGTCTCCATCACGTCTTCAAACCTAATTTGGAGTTTTTGGAAAAAAAGAGGCATTATCCATTCTCTAGTTGCTCATTTAGCTTGCCATAAATTTGTGCTTATTAAGAACTAGAAGAATACGCCTAAACATGACCCCAGCTGGTGCACAGCTTTTCTTTGTTTCTCTTTGTAAGCAGAGGTGAGATTGCAGGTTGCAGTGAGAAGTTCTGAGATAATGCACTTGTCTTCTCCAGTGCAGTTACCTACTTCTAGAAGAAGAATTACGTTAATTTAATATTTGAAGAACTGCTTAACTGCAGACTTAAAGCTGAATGTCAGTGTCTTTAAGGTATGAGAATCATGTCAACTTTTCCTGATAACAGAGAACTATGATCCTGGTGTGCAGGGGAGAATAGCTTGGAAAGGTGACGAGGTACAACTAAAAGTCACCTCCTCAGACTACAACTACAATCTGCTGCAAATGTATGGAAATGCAAACATAAATCATTCCTGTTGTTCTTGTCTCAGAGAAACGTGAGTGCTGTGCAAAAGGCAGTGAACATGCTTGTAACTGCCTGGTATCATGCATATTCTTACCTAAAATGTTCATAGTATTGTGTATGTATACAGATTTCTATATAATCATCTTTAATAAACCTGCATCTCCAGATAAATGTTATAATTTTATTGTTATATGTTGGAGTAAATTAAAAAATAAAATATGATTTATGTCATGGTAATACTAATTTTGTTGTTGTTCACTTGCAACAATTCTTCATTATACAGTCAGCCCCTCTGTGGATACACAAGAACTGAAACAAACCCATCTGCAAATTCACGGCAAATTTGAGGAAAATTATATAAGGCTTTGGCATTTTGTATAAAAGTTTGAAAATTACATTATTTTTTTCAGTGTTTCCCTAACTTTCTCTTTGACTCATTACAACTATGGAATGGCTTGTCCTAGAAATTTAAATTTATTTAATCTGTTGGTTTTGGCAAAGACTGATGTCTTGACTGGTTGCAGAGGCCTTGTTGGCGGAATTAATTAGTACTAACAGCATTAATAACATGGTTTCTTGCATACCTCAAGGGCATCACAGTGCTGATGAATTCCACATGATCCTAAAAAAGGAATAAAGCACTGGAACAAATAAAAAGGGGGTATAGTGTCTCATTCTTGCTTTTCATTGACATACATGCTTGAAAGCCAAAATCATAAACTATGTTTTCTAGAGCACAGCTCACTGGGAAATTTATGCTGACAAAATAGCTTTAGTGCATTCTAGGTGGCCACAGGGTATGGGCTATTTAGCTATGATGAAGGGATGAACTGAGGATTACTGAGACAGGAGCAGAGTCAAGGATGTGGAAACAGCCTTAATCATGTGTCTTCTTGAGTCACAGTATTTGAGTTCATGAGTAAGAGCGCAGATGAATTGTCACTTATAAGATGGTTACATTTTTCTAAGTATTTTCCCTTAAACAATATTAAAATTGATTGACATTTTTAGTAGCTTTATTCTCTGTGTTTATGCACATATGGGTGAAGCAGAAAACAGGATGTCAGAATGTGATTGTCTCACTGTGTAACCCAGGGCATGCCCACTTGCTTCTCTGTGCATCTCTTTTTTTCTTTTCTAACTTGCTTTATGATTTCATTGTAAGGATTTATTCACCCACATTTAGATGTTTCTTCAATACCCTGAACACCAGGGTACTGTAGCAGAGCAGATCAATGCAGCTTTTTAAATATATTTCCTTAAGCAATTCTGTGACAGAGCTTTAAGCTATTGCAGTGCTATGAAGCCCTTAAAAAGGAGAAAGAGTAGTTAATGGTGCTGTGCAACTCAGGTAGTAAGTCTGAAGTGTGATGTGAGCAATTAGATGCTTACACTAACAAGTAGGCTGTCTCTGGTTTAGTGAAGGCTTGTTAAAAGTCGTCCCAAGATGCCAGAACAGTTGTATAGTTTTGGAGTGTCTAAGAACAGCTTTAAAAGGAAAAACTGGGAACCCATCTGATGGAACTGTTAATGACACTCAGTATGCAGATGAAGTGTCTTCTCAGTAAGAAAACTCATGGTAGAAGATAACTCCTGCACAATGTGTTGTGTATGGAACCAATGAAATATTTATAAGGGATAGTCAGAGGTGGAAATACTTGAATTCTAGCCAGGACCATTAGACCCTACAATATGAAGTTTCATTGCAGGCACGCATGGCTGATGCAGGGCTGACCCTAACTGCATGGCAGGGTGAGCTGACTGAGATTACTTCCTGACGGAAAGAGGGCTGGAAACAGAATCTGGAGTAGTCAGTTCTGGTGTGTGGATCAGCTGTACCCTGACATGCTGTTACGGGTTAGTGGAAAGGTCAAAGAGAAGCCCTGGAAGATGCAGTGAGTGATAGGGATTGGTGGAACATACCTAACATACACGTTTTTGCAGTATCATCCAGGCTTGGGTAACTGAGAGAAAGAATGGTCTCCTGATGTGCTTCAATATGTGCTTTTTGTTAAAGAAAGAAGCATTACTGTTTTCCTGCAAGTGTCTTGCCGGGTCACGTGTTAACTACCATGTGTACTAGGAGAGCTAGTATTTAACTTCTGAAAGTTTAATGAGCTACAGAGCTGCACTTGTGCAAAATCAGATCTGAAACAGAAATTCTCTAACTTCACATGAACAAATATCTTGATTTTTCTGATATAAATTGGGACATTTCAGCTAGAAATTTCTAAAGAGTTGTAGAAAAAGTGTAATTTGATCTGTGTCAAGAAAGGGTTTTGCATCTTGTTTTGAGCCCTGGGCCAAATATAAAACCTGAAATACCAATAACTCACCTTGTAAACAAACTATCTTTTGATTATGAAATGTGGTGGTGACCTGACGAACTATGGAAAACAATTTTCACATAAGACCTCCAAAATATACCGTTGCAGCCTGTGGATCCCTAAGCTACCAACTGCACAGTTGGAGGGAATTAGTAGTCTTCTTTATGGAAAGAACTGAAGGCTCTTTGTACTATTTATTGGTGGTTTGTGGGGATGCGTGTTTGTTATCTGGCAATGGTCCTAACTCTAATAGTGTTTTTCCTACCTGCCCATGCAGTGAACTCAGTGCTAGAGTCAGACAGAAAGTCTGTTGTGTCTACCTCATGCATCACCCTGAGTAGCAATAGAGAGGGCTTCCAGCAAAGCAAACTGATCAGAGGCATCATCAGCTAGGAAAGGGATATACAAAGAACCTCCACACTCACAAGCCTACAATTGTCTAACCATCTCTGCACAAGCGTCACAGAAAGAGAACTGGATGAAAGCAGTGAGGCTGAGTGTGACCTTCTTACCCCAGCTGAGAGTTGAGCCCACAGGATTTTTTTTTATCATAACACTGTCAGCAACACACTTCAGTGCCTTCCATCATGATTGATTAATCAGGTTCTAAGAAAAATTATGTTAAGCCAGAAAGGGGTTTTCTTTGTTTGCTTTTGGGATTCTGTTTGGTTGGGGCTATTTTTAAATAGTATTATTATTTTAATCTATGTCCTATGTATGATTTTATTAATGGAAACAGTTTTCATACAGTGATGAAAACATAAGCACATCATAATAATATTTGTAAATGTCTAATGAACAGCACATTTCTTCTGACAGCATCCTCAGAAGCTCTTAATCAATGCTGGAAGTTGTTCTGCATATCAGCTGTACCTGGCAGGAGAGAGCAGCTCCTGTTCCAAAGCACTGTGAGTGCTGTCCCCAGCTGTGGCTCCTGCTGGCTGGTTCCTGGGCAGAACTGGCGGGGTGGCCAGGCTGAGCCGTATCCGTCCTGTTCAAAGGTCATCCCTTCTGAGGGATGTGCCAAGCCAGTGGAAAGAGTCGAGGCCTCTGGCAGTATCTCTGGCTTGCTTTTGTTTAGAATTTTCCCTCTTTATATGAGCACCTTTGAACAGAGATGACTTTTGGTGTACCGAATGGGCCTATGGAACAACAGTTTATGCAAGCATCCCAGGTTCATGCCAGTGTTCTCGGCACTGGTCTGTGGTGTTGGTGAGGGCTGAGTCAACAGTGTTCTCTTCTATCCTTGGAAGACTCTCTACTTTTTAGTATGTGTATAAAGATATTTTTCACAAAGGATAATTATCCTCTTAAGCCACAGATCTGCCACTAAGGTGGGATCTTCCACTGGTTGAGAAGAAATGGGATGAGACTGCTGGGAATAGAATAAAAAGACAGAGAAAAAATTCAGACATCTGAATGCAGTCAGACCTTTGCCAGCTGGGGAATGATCTCCTTGAAAAGCTTCTATTTCAACAGTATGACAGATCCAGAGAAGACAAAAGAGTTGTTCAGTTTTTCTTTTGAAAAAGTTATAGCTGTTTTTCTCTAGGCTTTTTGTTGTTTGGGGTTTTTTTCCATGATTGCCCTCCTTGTCCCCCACCACTGGCCTGTATAATTAACCAGAAAATCAGCAAGTCAGAAGATGGGAAATGTGGTAGAGTTTCTGGAAATAGTACAGATTAGAAATTGAGGTTGACAGTGCAGTGTCAGCAAGCTCAAAAGTTATAGCCTTAATGACAGATTTTTGTGGATTTTTTAATTTTTAGAATTATTTATAAGGACAAAGGTCAGTAACATTTTATTTTTAAGAAAATAAGGGTTAAATTAAATTTGAATTTTGCCTAACGTAGGCTGACCCATCACATACCAGGTCTCTTTATTTACCTGTCTGTTCCCATGAATCTTTCACCAAGAGCTGTGAAGGAACTACTTTTCCTGCTTGAGGATTCTGAAGGTCTGCAAGGTGCACTTTGGTCTTCAAGGTTCTTGCTAAATTATTCACATTGGGCTGAAGCCTATTGGTTTTGTTTTCATTCATATTCCAAGTGTTATATGAAAAATTCAATACTGAATTTGTAAATATTTTTTCTGCATTGCCAACTGTGCCATAGACATGTTCAGGTCCATGAAAGACTTCTGAGGGTGTCTGGTGAGTCTCTCTAAGCAGTATGAGAAGGGTACAGGTACTAAAAATCTCATAGGGACAGTTCTGTTGTGAGATCTGGTGTGGTGCATTTCCCCTCTTCTTCCCACATGGATGATGTTCACTAGTGCTAGTGTAGGAATCATGCCACTTACAATGTCATCCTCTTGGTCGAGTTCCTGCATGAACTCTTCTACTGTGAGTTAAGTTAAAGAGTACCCATTTATTACTGTGTGGTGCACTTCCAACAATACTAATCCATATGGAGATGAAATCCAGATGAGAAAGTGCTTTCAGTTATGCTAGAAATAGCTGCAGCATTTACCAGATTAAATATCAGAATAAATAAATAAATAAATAAATAAGCAGGCAGATTTTTAAAATATTTATTTATTTATTCTTCATCAGATCCTTGATGTGGCCTGACAAACTTGCTTTAAGGATGACTCAGTTCTGTGCTGGTTTTGTGGCGTCTTGAGGCAGTTGATATATTATCAACTGGCTAAGTATGTGCCCAAAGGCATGTAGATGGGCACAGAGTACAAGCCCCAAGTCATTTGGGGCCAGGATTCTGAAGGTTTTCATCTATTTAAATGGGAACCTAAGTATTTAGAACAAAAAAATCTAGTCCTTACTTCCTAATGTAGCAATGACATATAGCAAACACTAATTTTCCCTAAATCTTGAAAGCACGAGACAAGCTCTGTGGATAAAATAATGCCAATGATGTGTTTGGAACAAAAATACCTTACGACTGGCAATTAAGCCACTGCTGGCAATGACCATCTAATTGAAGGACCTCATTTGTCACTCAAGCTACACAGGAGTTCATTGCAACAGACTGTAAACTAATTGCTACCCTCGTATAGAAATTAGGGGAATAACGGGGGCTTTGTTTTATTTGAATGCTTCTACTTTTGTGTACCAAATATGAGAAGGACTGACATGAGAAGGTCAAAAGACTGAGGGAGAAGCAGAGGCTTTGATGGAGGAATCTGTTGTCTAAACTACATGTATGCTGGTGTAAGAGGATCTTGCCAAAGCCTTAGATTATATAAGCAGGAATCCATGGTTATATGGTTGGATTTTGTTTCCTCTTGTGCTGAGCACTCTCTCTGTTGCCTTTAAAATGCATTTTGTCTTCAACAGAATGGTTGGAGATCCCTGCATAAAAGGAAGAAGGTGGGTAGGCGAGCCTTGTAGATTCATGTATTTTTATGGTTCTTGACCTAGAACTGAAATTCCACCTCAGAGAAGAAAAGACAGAGCCTGAAGCCACAGCAGTGTTCACTCAAACCAGACCAGAAACACGGACAGGGTTTCAAGTCCCTCTATCTCATGACAAGTTTCCTGATGCAAAGATGCCCTGAGGAAGGTAACAATTGCCTCTGCTACTACGTTTGTTTCAGAAAGTCTAACGTTTAAACACATTCTTGACAGTTGTTTTGCAAAGAGGCAGATCTGTGCTTCATATTTGGATAAAACTTTGTAGTTTTAACCAGGATTCTCCTTTCTGGATAAATGACATGCCTGGGGAAGATAGTTGGTTTGCTGAGTAGACGGGAGGAAGAAGACAACAAACCTTTCAGAGGTACTGGTTGTTCTCAAGGGAAAAGGGTGATGCTGCTGCCAGCTGCCTTGTTAACTCAGGTTTTCTCCAGCCCACTCAGAGCTGGGACCAGCCCAATTCAGCAGTGCTGCTGCCCTTTTACTTGCTACAACTCAGTGCTGAGATGCACCTGGCAACTTTGCACCTTCGCCTCCTGGAAGTTCACCTACCATTCACTGGAAGTTATGGTAGTGATGACTACGGTGGTGAAAGTTTCTATCAAGCCTGAGACAGACCAATTGGATTTGAAGTCTGTTTCAAATATGTTTATGATTTTTTATCAGGAGTTGCTTTGGTCCTGAGGAACTGAACTTCCCTTTTGAGTACATTTCTTGGGCACTGTACTGATTACATTATATAGCCATATCTTTTGATCTGAAATCAAAAAGCTTCTCAGCCCTTCAGTGTTCTGGATAGAAGAATAGATCTGGGGAGTGTTGCTTTGGCCATTACGTAACCAGCAGTGGGCAAAGATGGCACTTATTTCTGGTGATTACCCAGCAATTGCACTTAGATGATTCCAAATAAAAAAATTTTAATAGTTCTTTGCAACACTAATGAAAAAGTTAATAGTAATATTGTGTAATTTACTTGTGATGAGAGTGTACACTGAGGGTCAGTTAGTGCTGCTGCTCAATTGGGTTTTGGCTCATAAAATGAAATTCTATGACTATATTAAGTCTCATCTTTTAGACTTTTAGGATTCATTGAGTTGGAATCTAGTTTCATTTCCCTTAAAATAATTACTGGGAGTTGCATAGTTTGATGGTGTTAGTCAGGATTTATGCTGATGTTACTGAGACCAGTTTCAAGCTCAAAGGTTTGCAATTACAATGTGTGTTGATTATTTACTGTGTGGTTTTGCTGTTGGCCTCTCGTTGTAGGCCGACAGTGACAGATTGCACTGTCAGGCTGAGTGAGTTGGAGAGCCTGGGCTTGCGGGGCTGGATTTGTCCAGGAAAAGGCTGGGTGGTAATGGTGAGGTTCCTGCACCTTATTTCAATATACATTCCTGTCTGGGAGGGAACACTGAGAGACACTAACTAAAATACAAGCTGCATTGAATGCACGAGATTTCCTTGACTGTAACTTTGTTTAATTTAACATATGATGGAACATTTTGAGGGCACTTTGTCTCTGCTTTACAACCGGTGAGAGCTTTGGCAGGAATTATATTCTCCATGTGTATACTTCTAAACAAGGGTAGGCCAGAATGTGAGCATCCCAACAGGATGCTGTCTGAACACAACAGAAAGGCAGTGTCTGGAAGGGATTGGGAGGACAAAACGAGACTGAATGCAATTTAATTTTAATAGGATGGTGATTAAAATTCCCTTAGCTTCTGAAATGGGTATATAACTTCCTCTTAACTGAAACCATAGGTCCATTTTTCAAGACAGTAGTTAAGAACAGCTGAGTGAAAATAGCCGTTCTTATTTCTGACTAACCTTGCAAACATGCATACCTGAGTACTAGTGAATCTTCTGTCACCTTCCCACTTAAGAAAAAAATAAAATAAAACCAGCAAATACAAAATATCACCCTTAATATCCATCCAGAGTTTCAGTGTTCTCTTTTTACTATGACATAAATCTGTGAAGTAGAAGTAAATGTGGATGTCAACATAAAAAAAAAAAAAAAAGAAAGAAAAAAGAGAGAAATCTAGTGCTCTGAAGAAGGATTAATCTGTAAGATGCATCAGGAATTTGTAAGTCTTACAATAGAGTAGACCTATATTTCTACTTCATTGCATTATTTTATATTAGTTTTATTGGGAAAAATAGTTAAAAATAAGCCATTTTATTTCATGAAGTAACATGAGTGAGAAAAGTTTTCACAATGTTGCTGCAAATTCTGATTTAGGGTCCATAATGGTGTGAGACATCTGGATACATTTTTTTTCTCTAAATAAGTTGACCCTTCTGCAGTTCTCTTGAGTGAAATTCTGGCTTCATTAAAATAAAAAGCAAAATTCTTATTGACTTCTGTGGGCCAGGATTTTGTCTTGGCACACTTTCCTTAAGAACCTTTCGTCTTTCAGACCATGGCCCTGTGGAGCACTTAAACATATGGTTACCCCTCAGAATGTCTATTTGTTAGCAGAAAAATGCTCTTGAAAATATGTTCATCATCAAGATAGGTAATACTACCACCATTCAGAAACATCAGCTGGGAGAAAATACATTTTGAAGTAAATGTGCCTGTTTTATTTATTTTATCCTGTGAACATTTAGTCTGCTTGTAAGAATCCAGTGGGTGCACTTTTTCTTTAGATTTGCCCAGTAACTTTTCATTTCTGGCTTCCATAGAAGCTGGAGTGCTTTGATGGATATTGCTGTGGAGATAATTAATTCCAGTATTTCATGAACTGTATATATTAAAAGTAGAAGAAAGAAGGGAGGCTAAAGAATCAGAAATTTAAGTAGCCAGATTAAAGGAATGTGGCTTGTAAAAAGCTGTTGCTGTAGTTCTTCCAAGGAAGAATTTCATTGGTTGCTTGTTTGCTACTTGCTTTTTTATGCTGTTCAGATTTATAAGAGAAAAAAGGTGAAAATATACATATATGCGCTGCTACTTTCAACATTCTGCAAAAAAAAAAAAAAAAAGGAAAAAAAAAAGAAAGGAACATTTAGGTCAAAAGTTTCTGTTCTGCTGAAGAAAGGGAATTGCAGATTGCCGAGGGCATCTCATTAGCATCAGTATCTTCTCTGAATGAGTGGTAATAAGTGAATGTCACAGCTGAAGAAAAAAATGATAACATACTGCACCTCAAGTGAATCGTCCCAAATATCATCTTCCCTGCTGCAGCATTTTACCTCTGGTGAAAGCCCAGCGATTTCTAGAGCATCCTCTCTGACAAGCCACAAACTGTTGCTTTACAGACCTTGCAATGGAGTGTTCAGGAGAATTCAACATGATGCAGACCCAAGGGCAGTCACAGACTTCGCTATAAGATCCCCAGACAGTGCTCGTCTGTGAAAGCTGACATGTTCCACTCATATGGGTGGGTACTGTCAGGCAGCAATCATCAGTGGCACATACCTGGCTCAGGAACAGCTGAGCTGTTCCAGGGAGCTGCTGAGAAGAAAGCCACTTAATACCATCAAAGACCTAGCACTGGTCACTAAGCTTTTAAATAAAAAAAGTCTATATTTGAGTATAGTCAAAGTAATGGGTAAATTTTAAATGGTGCATCTCTTGGAAGAAATGTGAATATTTTGTTTAAATCGGCAAAATCTGCAGTTCTGATCTGGAGAAAACTTCACATATCCCTTCTGCACATACAAGCCTTTACATTGAGAAGTCTGTGGCAGAAGGAATGACTGCTGTAATTTGCATTCATCTCATTAGCTTGTTTATAGAATGCCCTGAAGAGGGACTTTTTGAGTTGAGTCAGTATGAGCAGATGGAAATAAAGATACCTAATAATAAAATGTGTGCTTAAGAAAGACATAAACTTTTACATGAAGGCAGAGCAAATTGAACATGGATCCCAGTTACTTTTAAGGCAGGAGCAGTTGTACCAGTGTGAAAAAGGGAAGAATTTGGCCCAGTGGATATTGATAATTTGGTTGTATGTACAAACACAGAGATGCTGGGAGCATACAGTATTGATAATTAGGGCGTCAGGGTACTGGATATACTACATATCTCCTCAGAGCTATAGAGTGCATACATGTTGAAACCAAAAGGTAAAACTATACAAGCAGTGAGAAATTTTGTGCAATCTACTTTTTCCCCAGTTCCATGTAATAACATGCCATTTAAATTCGGAGAAGACACTCCCTTGATATTTCCATGAAGTGAACCCAGTCTCCCAGGAGGAGGTGAAAGGGAGGAGAAAGGGTGTTCTCTTTTCCTGTCTACAGTGAGGCATTTTCTCATACCTATGACTAAGGGGGGAATTTTGCAGCTGATGCTGTTTTTCCTTTCTGTCTACTATGTTTCTTAATACAGTGATAGGAGAAAATGTTACTTAACTTTAGTCGCTTGTCCGGGGAAGAGAAGCTGTGTATGTTGACCCCAGTGTCTGGTGCAGGTATGAGGGACACACTTGTGACTGCAAAATTTTTGCAAGACTCAACCCAATTTTGAGTCCTTCTGTATTCACTCTGAATTTTATCTTCCTTGCAGGGCAGTGGTCGTGTAAGAGCTTTGTTTTGTCTTGGTCTCCTGCTCATCCTTTTCCTGTGGTCCAGAGTTAGTGCAGCCTGCGGCAAACTGCTACTGGCTATTTCTTGGCTGCTACATTTCTCCTAGACCCTTCCTGGGCTCTTCCCGAGTCTTCCCTACTGCCTGTACTCCATGTTCCTGAATGCAGATCCCTGGAGGGGAGACAAGTATAGACCCCTTAAATACTCAGTTGCTTTTGAGCAGCACTTTGCAACTTGTTGAAGTCATCTCTGGTGTTCCCTGATACCAGAAGCAATGAACCTCAACTGTCCTAAACCAGTGTATTGCTCGGATTGTCTTGGTTTATCGTAACAGTGGCATAGTTACACCAGTAAACTCCAGATCAGATATTGGCTGTTTGAACATAAACTTGAAGGATTTACGTGTATAAGAAGACAAAAAGAAGAAAGCAGGCTTTTGAAATGTGGTAAACCTTAAACATCACAATATACAGGCTGTATTCAGATCTTGATCTTTTGAATCCAAACTGGGGCAGGTTGCCCAGCATGGTGAAGTTCCTGCCCTTTGGTATAAGCAGATTAGCTGCTATGCAGCCTGATATAAAAAAAGGGATCTTAGTCTATTCTTAGTGATGGCATCCCGTTTAAGAGTAAGAAAGATCCTTAGCGGTTCATGAGCAACTAAACAAGATCTGCTTACGTGTGGCTCACGGCGCAGCTCATGTCTTAATAGTCAAATTGTCTCCTGGATACCTCACAACCCATTCAAGATTATTTATATCCTCTCCCACAAGAGATTACAACATTTCCCTGATGGCAATTACAGCAATGGCCTACCTGGAATAGCAGTACAATAGTCTCTGATCTTTCATTTCACAGGCAGCAGCCAGAGGCAGAACAGAGCCAGCTGGCTCGTCCAGGGGATCTGTCTCCACTTGGTCCACAGCACCTGCTTTCAGAGGTTCTGTTTTTCACAGTGGTCTTCTGAACTGTGTACACAAGGATGAGGGAGGCAAACTTGTTTGCTCTCGGACTTTGAGCACAGAGAAATAGGAAGAAATTGTACTTCTTATGAATTTAAATAAGATAAATATTACATAAACCTGCTGGCTACCTTAGTTATTTATGAGCTCAAAGGAATTTAATTCTTGAAGCAGGAAGAACTCAGAACTCAAAGCTTTCTGTACCTGAGCCCTCTGACTTAAGGTTATTGAATAATCGACCCATCGATACTTTCTTTTGGCTGCAGAACATATATGCAAAATTCCATAAGTCTTATCAGAGAGGACATGAAAATGTGGTATATGTGACAGGGTATTAAGCACACCTTTAAATACTGCTGGTGTTAGGCAATATTGACAAGTAGATATGAAATGTGGTTTAATGTCAGCTACAAATTTCGTCTGAACGAATAAGAATAATAATCAGTTTCTTACAGCGCTTTCTGTAACTGCCAAACTATAAATGTACCCTTTGGGCAAAAAAAGCGTTGTTTTGAACTCTCCACTTCCTCAGATATTTCAGAACTGGGAATTTTACATTGTCTACTCCACCTATGGTTAGTCTTGAAGAAAAAAAATGTTCTAAGGCTCTGTAATTCAGAGACAGAAATTATGAAGTAGGCAAAATAAAATTATTTGGAAAATCTACCAAGACACATTTCAGGCATAAAACTGAATCTCAGATTCAAGAATCTTGTTTAACCATAAGACCAGTTCTTCCATATGTTTTAAATAATTCTGAAATGTGTTTTTTAGAAAATAACTTCAGATTATTCTGCTTACTCTCTGGAATTCTTTAACTGAAATTTGTTCAAAAAATATTGCTGTTTACAGAGACAACCATATGGAAAGAGTTTCACACAATTTATTTTTTTTTTCTGTATCATAGCTGGAATTGATTAGCATGACTCGAGTTTTAAAAAAAAAACCCCATAACACCCCCCACCCCCAAAAAAACAACAAACAGGCAAAACCCAAGTTCCTTTTCAGTAGTAGTTGTTTCCCCAATGAATGGATCTGTTTTCCTTTCTAATATTTGCAGGGCAAGAAATGACCGCCCAGTTTCTCTTCCCTTCTGTTGAAGTTTATTAGGTTTTGTCATTCCAAAAACAGTGTTTCTCATTCCTTGAGTTACAAATCCTTATTGAACTTCCTAGCAGGAGTAACAGATTTTTATTCTGCATTCCACACTGTGTTTTTATCAGCTCTCAGTTTGGAGTTGTGACTTCGGTTCTGCAAGGTCTTTCCCTTTTTTTAGCCTTCAAGGAGGCATAAGGAGCAGGATCATGAACATCTAAACCCTCAGCTTGTGTCTCACAGTACTGTAACACATGACTTCGTTATTCTTCTGTAAGTTACATACTGCTGTCATCAGAGCCTGACCTCAGTATGACTTTCAAGTTTACAATATTTGTATCTAAAGAAGCTGAATCAAAGTAAGATCAAAATATAAAAGCAGACAAACTGGCGTAACCTAGAATGACTTCTAAATACGTTGACTCACCAGGCACCCCAATAAGAACAACGACTGAGTGGATTTTTCTTGTTCTTAGTTCTGCTTCAGAAAACCTTTCCAGAGGTTGTTCTCCTTAAATTTTCTCTTCACAGTCATGCTCTGTACTGTACTGACTTAAAAAAAGAATCAACCTTCAAACTTGGCCAGAAGAGAGATAAAATTATTCCTTTCCCCTCTCCTTAAAATATATAGATACAAAGCTTTGGAATATAAAAAAGCAAACATTTTAAGCCAGCAAACAATACCAGTTGTAAAGTAGACTAAATCTAGGCCTTGTAATAACACTCTCCTTTGAAAGAAATTTTAAAAATTTAAAAATAAACACAAACCCCAAGTCCCTTTACCATGTTCCTAAATTGTTCTGTGCCCTGTTGCCCCTATTCTGTTAGTCTGATAAGGGCTTTTGTTGTGTTGTGGGAATATGATGGGCTGGTTCCTGTGCACGACTGTGATTCCCTCCAACATCTGTCTCTGCTCCTCTGCAATGGCTACACGCGGTCTGCTGTGGAATCCCAATGGAAATGCCCAGCACTAACTTGTCCACATGCACCAGTCAAGAACTGATTAAGTGGATCACTGTTTTGGGTTACTTGTTTTCAGTGCATTGCTTTTGCAAAGCAAAGATGTAGGAGATGAGGCTGAGCCAAGTGACAGAGAAAATGGAGACCCTAATGCAGCATCCGGGATGTGAAAAAGGAAGGTGGTTAATCTCCTGACCTACAGACTAGAGTGTGCCTGTGTTTTGTGCCCAGCAAGGCCTGTGTCCCCTGAGATTGTTTACAAACTGGAATCTATGGCTTACAAGCTGGGATCTATGGCCTAGGCTGAGCTCATCTTAAGAGGCATTAGATGACTATTCTAACCAAATGTTCTGTTGGAAGCCATGGGATTGCTAGTCTGCATTTTATGAGGTCAGTGCATGCTCAGAAACATGACAGTTTAGTTTAGAAACTTTGGCTATTTATTGTTGCCGCATTCCTGAGTTGTCCTTTAAGGAACATTTTGTGACAGCAGATATCAGAACTTCACTGTGGTCAGAGGTTCAATTAGGAATGGGGGAGTCTGAGCTTAATGCAACTCTCAAAGTATCTATTTCTATTAACTGAGCAGTTTTTAACTCTCATTATTACACTGTGCATCTAGACAGATTTCCTGATTCTTGAAGAGATTTCATTCTTCAATCTAGATGACACAGGAGATGTCTGAGATATAACTATTGAACTCATGAGAAAGCAGTTTTTAAAATTGAAAGCATTTAAGTCAAACAGAGTTAGTGATATGAAAAATGAAAGGCAGTATGCTGCCAAAACCATATTGGTGACCGAAGATTTCAACCGCTGTTTAAAAACTATAGTCCTGGTGCTTACAGTGTAAGTGTATATTATAGATATACCCAGCATAGAGTAATGTATACTTCGAAGCAGGATAGAAGTACTTCATGTAATGTAGAATGAAAGCGTGCCATTTGAAACTGTTCACTTGTCAGCCCTGCTGATGTATGCTTCTGTAATAAAAAGTGCATACAATGAAATTCAGCGTACACCTTGCCCTGTAGTCCAAGCTTGGCAGCTGACAGCAGATTAGATTTTTGAGAAAACTATATGAAATGTTGGTTTTTAGGTGCAGGAATGTCAGGAAATATCTAACTCATGAGTGTAACTTAGAATGCTTCAGTCAGCAGCAGAGAAGGAGAGAAGTTCAGAAGGAAATTCAAAATGAATAAGCAGCCAAAATGGAGAGGGAGGCTAAGAAGGGAAGCAATTTAAATAGACCAGGAGGATTATGCCAGAGTGAGGAAAGTATCTTTTAGACAGCAAAACTGTGGCTTTTTCCCCCTCCATTATCCTTCTGCATTACAGTATCTCTTGTCAGCTAGTGAGGGAAGGAGGAGGAGGTGGTAATGAAAATAGCTATTTTAGATTTCTTTTTTTCTCTTTGGGTGTTTGATTCCTGCAGCATTGCCTGGCTCATGGAAATTGGTACTGACAGGCTGAGCAACAATGAGGGAACAGGAGTTAATCTCTTGAATGACCTCTTAACTCAGGCATTGCCAATATAGAAATTAATTAAAGGTCTTTCAAGTAATTGAGATCCATTACTATTACTTAATAGACCAGAGTGCACAGAAATCCTTCATTCTTTCTTGAACTAATAAGGTATGTGTTCCTATAAATCATTGATATGGCGCCATAAATACATGCTCCGTGTGCCAAGTGGCGCTGGCTAAGGTGCCAGAGGTGTGTTTCCAGGGAGGCAACAGGAGTGGGCAGGGACCCAGCAGAGGCAATGGGAGCTGCCTGTCTGCCTGTAGCTGGCACAGCAGCGTGGCACTGGGGCTCTGGGCAGCCCTTTCATCAGGCTTTCATTAAAGGACAGCCTCTGCAGCCGTAAGCATGCATTAGGTATGGGATGCGACCCTGCCTTGGGCTACGTCAGTGAGCCACCACAGTTGTCCCCATGTAACTGCCCCTCAGTCCACTGTACTGGAAAACTGCCTCGTGTACCTGTGCTTCTGCCTTGGACATTTTAGGAATGGTATAAATGACAGCATTTAGCAGTTAGACAGCACTTCTTACCTTCCAAGCTTTGTATGGACATTAAGTAGTGACCATGTTACCATAAACATGACAAACGGAGAAGGAACTTGCACAGTTGGGGTAAAATTGATAAGTGACTCTGCTTGAAACTTCAATGAGGAGAGACATGATCTGAGTTCAAGCTGCAGTGACTGAGAAAGATGTAAAATGGGATCCATAAGAAGTAGCAGACTACCAGTCCACAGTTGGATGGTTTCTAATTCAGTGTCAAACTTTGCTCTCAAAGGTACTACTGGGTAGCTAGGGAGGACAGGAATTTAGCTCTTGCTTCTTGTTCATTCAGTGCCAGCGGATCACTCACGCTCCTTGTTATGTCAGTGTGGGACTTCCGTGGCAGTGAAGCATGGCCCAGTATTTGTGACTCTTTACCGATTTTATGTAGGAGTAAGCTGTGGGAGACAGGGGCTGCGTTTGCAGTCAGTGTCACTGCGACACGGTGCCCACAGGCCTGAGCTGTGATCTGAAAGCAGTGGCACTGTGGCACTGTAGAGCTTCAAAGAAGCTGCAGAACTGAGTGGGGAAGCTCCGTGAATAATCAGATGGTCAGACCAGACTGTGACTGATCTGTCAGTGCATACACTACTGGGTTTAAAGCTGGCTCTGATGTGTTTGCTTTGCATTGCATTTCTGTCTCAGGGAAGTGATTCACAGCAGACCTGGAGAAGCTGATCAAGGTTGCAAATGCACAGTTTCCATGTGTTTCAAGTGAACTTGGTAAATACTTGGAAGAGTATTGCACTGTAAACCTTTTGGGGTTTAAAGACAGACCAGAGGAAATGTTCTGAACTAGTAAGAATTGAAATTTGGAGAAACACCCAGGAAGAGGAGTGTATATGACTACCCTGTTCTTTTCCTTCCCTTGGTGGTCACTTGTGGCCATAAGTGTCAGAGTTAGGATGCTGATTTAAATGGACTCTTGGTCTGAAGTCTTATGGCCATTCTTTTTGTTATAGATGCTCGTGACAAATTGGAAGAGCCAATTTGTATTAAATCAAAGATCGAATTTATTAGCAAGCGATAAGAGAGCAAAACAGCGCTGGGCAGCTTGGAGAGACTGTGCTCTGCCAAAAGTCTGCACCATACTGAGGAAAAATCTCTATATTTATACAATTTTTAACTCTTGTGTTCGTGATCTGGTTATCTCCGCATTGTGTATGTGTCCTTGTTGACAGTTACCAGGCGGTCGTAAATTGCCTCTTGGAGTTTTTGTTAGGTGATGGATGTTTTCCTTCAAGTGTAAATTGTCAGGAGGTAAGGATTACCCTAATTGTCTTGAGGTGGGAGACGTCCCCCTCTCACATGTAAATCACCAGGATGTGAAGTTTACTTTAACTGGATACCCATGTCCTTGGATAAGCAAGAGTTTCTTCACATTCATGTGACTATTAGATAAGCAGAGGAAATCTTCTTTTCTTACGATTTTATGAACAAAGTTAACTCATTCATTACATTTTGTTTTGGTGTCAAGGGATCACCCTGGCAGTGAACTTACCTGTGAGAGGGCCTGGCCAGTCATCAAGTGGCAGCAACTGAGCTACTGAGGGCTTTTCAGCAGTTCTCAGTTGCCAGAAGTGAGGAATGACACTCTCCAAACCTAACAACTTTTCTTTCCCCAAGAACTCCTTTCCAAAAGCACATTAGAGATGTTGTTTTCAAACACTTAGCAATGCCTTTGCCTATTGCTGGCGTCTGCACATCTGGCACGATTGCATACGTGCCTCTCAAGCAATTAAACTGTAAGACAGAAGGGTGGGATTCAGAAAGATACTTTTTTTTCCAGAAAGGGCACTGATGGACCTGAGGCACCAGAACTGGGATGTTAATGTTTGTTCCAGCTTTCAAGAATTTGACCAAAATGCTGCCTGCCTGCCTAAAATTTTAGATGGATGGGGATCCAGTAGCTGGTTTTCCTGGCAACTATTCTGTGGCTGTTAACAGGGGGTGTACAGCCAGATTTGATGGTTTGTTGCTTTTTTTTTTCCCTACAGAAAACACTCACATGTTTCTCCATATCATTCATAAAACACATTAAAAAACATACATCCAAGAGCAAAGCTGTGCAGAATCCCCTCTGACATGGCTCTGGTTCATGTCTGTGCTGCCAGCTGACTCTTGAGAATTTTACTTAGTTGGGTTTTAATCAAAGTAGTGGGTTAATATTTCTGTATGGTTCTTCAGTGTGCTTAATTGGGCTAAGGAACTTACTAATGAAAGACCATTAGGACTGGATTTATCAGATCTTAAAATTTGTCACTGAGATCTTGGAGCTCAGGAAGTTTTCCTACTAAAGGTAGACATTTTTGGTTCAAAGTCATATTTTGCCACAGGAAAAGTAGATCTATGTTTTTCTCCCATGGCTTAATAACAAGTCCTTAATAATCAGGAAATAAATACTTCAGGACTTCCTTCCCACAATCCCTATAGATGGAGCTGGTCTGTACTGTTTTGTTTTGCATGAAATTTCTAAAGAGTTGTGGTGAGAGAAAGAAATTGATCAGGGAGTACTTTATAACCTGGAATTGAGACATTGCCCTGAGAAAGAAAGGATGTGGGTTGAAGCTTTTCCCAGTAGAGGGGTGATATCCCAAAACCAGTTGACATTTTTTAAAAGAGATAAGGACAACTAATATATCTATACCACTGCAAAAATCTTTTTCAAGATTGAATGTATTTGGCAGTGTCAACCCAAATGCACAACTTTAACAGCTTTTCTTTTTCCCCAGCAAATTTTCTAGGTTTGTTTCTTTTTTACATAGTTCTAATGGGGAAATTGATGTAAGTGCTGAGTGAGTGGGATATTCTTGTTACTATCCATTAGCATTTGATTTGTACATTTCTAAATAAATACTGTACTCTTACAAATGATTGAGACTAATTAGCAGACAGGGAGTTTGAAAAGCAGATGTTATTTACGAAAGGCAATAGACAGGAACTTATGGAGAATAGTTTGGAACCAAAGAATAGAAATAGAGAGACCAGCAAACAATCTGGTGTTTTTTTTCTTCTTCTGCTAAATTTAGAAGGCAAAGCTGCATTTTTTCCAGTGCTGTCAAAAGTGAAGTGCCTTATAAAATGGAAGAGATTTAAAGTAACTCACAAATAAATAGCTGCTGTAGCTAGAGGGAAGGAACTGCTTAGAAAAAGAAAGAAAAAGAAAGCCTGCAGTCTGAAAGAGACTTAGCTGAGTCTAAATATGAACTTTAAGGTCACTGAGACATTTTTCCTGAAATCCTACATCCAAACCTGTGGAAGTCAGAAAAGGCAAATTCACTTCAAATCCGTAATGTAGTGAAAGTGTTCAAAAAAGTGTCTTTATCACCATCAGTAGCAAATCAAATTCAGTAAATCAGGTTTCTGCCATGAACAGAAGCATTGAGTGATATGCCTCAATTTTTCTGATTAAAAATTAAAATGTTGCTGAAAGGTCTTTGCAGGGAAGCATGTAGATGGGATTCTGGAGTTATCATTTCTTTATCTGCCACAAGCATTGAAACAATTGTTCATTACATGGGTATTTTTAATTTTGTGATTTTAAACTACGTATTTTATTTTTCACTTATTCCCAAGGTCATCATCACCCTGTACAAGAAGAAAGGAGATAAATCAGACTGCTCAAACTACCGAGGTATTACTCTACTCTCCATTGCTGGTAAAATCCTTGCAAGAATACTTTTGAACAGGTTAGTATCCGCTATTGCAGAAGATCTTCTGCCTGAAAGCCAGTGTGGCTTCAGAGCCAACAGGAGTACCACAGACATGGAGTACCACAGACATGGTATTTGTTCTCAGACAACTGCAAGAGAAGTGCAGGGAACAGAACAAAGGACTCTATGTAACTTTTGTTGACCTCACCAAAGCTTTCGACACTGTGAGCAGGAAAGGCCTGTGGCAGATCTTGGGACGTTTAGGATGTCCCCCCAAGTTCCTCAAAATGGTCATCCTGCTGCATGAGGATCAGCGTGGCCAAGTCAGATATGGCGATGCACTCTCCGAGCCCTTTCCAATAACCAATGGCGTAAAGCAAGGTTGCGTTCTCGCACCAACTCTGTTCACAATATTCTTCAGTATGATGCTCCAAAGGGCCACGGCAGACCTTGATGAAGAAAATGGCATCTACATCCGATACCGTACTGATGGAAGCCTGTTCAACCTCAGGAGACTGAAGGCCCACACCAAGACCCTCAATCACCTTGTCCGGGAGCTTCTTTTTGCTGATGATGCCGCCCTCGTTGCTCACACAGAAGCAGCTCTGCAGCGCTTAACATCCTGCTTTGCAGAGGCTGCTGAGCTTTTTGGGCTGGAAGTCAGCTTGAAGAAGACAGAAGTTCTCTTCCAACCTGCACCTCAGGAAGCCTTCCATCACCCCCGCATCACCATAGGTGAATCAGAACTCAAGTCAGTGCAGCAGTTCACCTATCTGGGAAGCATCATTTCCTCAGATGGTAAGATTGACCAAGAGATAGACAACAGGCTAGCAAAGGCGTACAGTGCCTTTGGAAGACTCTATAAAAGAGTCTGGCACAATAAACACTTGAAGAAAAGTACCAAGATTAGTGTCTATAAAGCCATTGTGCTGTCCACTCTTTTATATGGGTCTGAATCGTGGGTCATCTACCGCCGCCATCTGCGTCTCCTCGAACGCTTCCATCAGCGCTGCCTCCGCACTATCCTGAACATCCACTGGTCTGATTACGTGACCAATGTGTCTGTCCTTGAACAGGCAGCAGTCACCAGTATTGAGGCCATGCTGCTGAGAACGCAGCTGCGCTGGGCAGGGCACGTCTCCAGGATGGAGGATCACCGCCTCCCTAAGATCGTGCTCTATGGTGAACTTGCCACTGGCTGCCGCAAGAGAGGAGCCCCAAAGAGGAGATACAAGGACTCTCTGAAACAATACCTCAGCCTTGGCCGTATTGACTACCATCAATGGTCTACTCTGGCCTCCAATCGGGAGGCATGGAGACACACCATCCATAACGCTGCTGATTCCTTTGAGAATGCACGCAGAATCAGTCTGGAGGAGAAAAGACAACACAGAAAGAACCGTGCCTCACCAACACCGCCTATGGAGACTTTCTGCTGTGCCTTTTGCAACCGGACTTGCCTATCTCGCATCGGCCTCTTTAGCCATCAGCGCACTTGCAGCAAGCGTGGGTAGAGCCCTTCCCAAATCTTTGTTCGCGAAGCCTAGCCATGATGATTCCCAAGGTCTCAAGACAAGGCAGATACAAAGCTATCAGTGTAGTTATTACCATGGATGCATCTGCCATAACAAAGCCAGGGGCAGAACCAAAAACTTATGAGGTTTTCTGAGCAAGGAAGTGCACAGATGTTGATGAGAAAGGGCTTGACTAGCTTAGTATTCAGTAAGTATAAGAAAAAATACAGCTCTTGCAGTGGACCAAAACAAAGAATCTCAAAACTATGATTTTCCTTATTCTATGATAAACCATTTTTCAAGTTTTACAGATAATCACTTGAATCACTGTCACTGCATTTCCTTCTGTCTTTCTTTCCGCAGAAGCCAAACTTTAAACTTGGCAAGGTAGAAGCCAGCCTGCATTTTTCCCTGTTGATTGAAATGGGAGCATGAGTGGACCTTCACTTTGCAATTCAGACAAGTCTCGACTAATTGAAGCTACTGACACGTATATTTATAGCGAAGGTCAGAAGCTGAATTGTTAACACTTACCCATAATTAAAGACCCTGAGTAAAATTTGGTAGGGGAACATCATCTCCTACCATGCTGCAGCAGCCAAGCTTTGTTGGAAAGCCTGATGCATTTTACACCATTACTGAAAATTGTAGCTGGAAGTTTTGATTCATGTCCCAAGCTTAGTCTGCAATTAGCAGTCCTCAGATAATGTACAGCAAATCTTTCTAATAAACCCGCAGAGCTTGTTTTTTGTCAAAAGCATTGGGTTGATAGAAGGCTGTTTTCCTCTATGCTGGCGCTATTACAAGCTGTGTATGCTGTAAACATGTTGTTAATGTGACAAAATTGTTTACTTGTTCATTAAGGAACTGCACGCTAATGACTGGGAGAATCAGCGGTGTTACAGCTGAGTCAATAACAACAGGGCCCTGGATGTGAAAACAGTGGGTATACAGGACCTTGGGCTAAAGAGACGGGCCACCACACAGATCATCAGACACGGCTGGCTCATGAGAGGCTTCTCTCATGATTTCTGCAGTAAGTGGGTAGTTAGGTTTAAAAAATGGTGAGTATGACAGAGCACTACTGGTGCAGGCTTGCAGGTCTGCACAAAGCTACTGGAAGGAGAAGTGTCTTGTAATTGTGTAGTTCATTTAAAGGGAAGCTGAAGTACAAGCAAGCTTGAACAAGCCTAAGTGGAAGACCCAAGACCTCAGCTCTTTGCCTTTGTTAGAAGGAAAGCTTCTTCAGACGCTGGTAACTACACTGAGGGGATTACAACTCCTGCTGTCTTCTTAAGAGAACCTGTGCATCTGTCCCACCACCTCTGCCTGTCTGTGGCTGAAGAGTTTGCCCCTCCCCTCAGATCGCAGAAGGAGCATTGTGAAATTTGATTTGACACCAAGGTTGTACCCTTGGAATCTCACCTCCTGTCTTCAGCTCTATCACTGCCCAGCTTGCAACCCCTCCTTCTGTGAAATCCAGGTCATAGTCATTATCCCAATAATACTGAAGGGAGAAATGCTCCAGCGAGCAAATTATCAGAAAGATACAGAATCTAATTTGGCAAGTCTCCCTAGAAATTTGTAGTTTCCTGAAATTGGCCCTGGTAAGAGTATTTGAAGTAAATACAGTCCAATGAAAAAAAATATTTTACCTCTAATTTATCATTCTGTAATAATTCCAATCGACTTCTGTGACAGCATAATACTGAAAGTGATTAACATTTCACACTCTACCAAACAAAAACATAAATTGCTCTCTTAGTGCTCTCTCCTACACAATAGTACTATTAGACTGGTTTCCTCAGCTTCACCCAGCCTCCCAGGCGTTCACTCCATTATCTTCTCACTGATCTGGCCAGAACCTCCAACAAACTTCCTTTCCTGGAACACAAAAACAGCCACTCAGCAGAGCAGTGTTTGTAAAGCACATATCATGGCAAACATTTCACGTGGCATTCAAAACAAATCCCATCCTTCCATTGTTAACAAAACATTTTGGGGAAGTTTTGCAGTCCTACCTGGGAACGTACCCATGTTACTTTCTCTTTTGGTGAGCTCCTCAAATACTTCCAGTATTTGACCCCTAGCCAAAACCAGAGGTGTCAGTAACTTCATGAAAAAATCCCTTCTCTTGTGTTCTCCAAACAGATTCCACAGACCACATGAAGAAAACTGCTTAAACTTTCAAACCTTTCCCTAAGTTCACTCAGCCCTGCAGAGCTCTGCGTATCAGATATAGGAAACCTGAGAGAGTAGAGAGTATTCCTCTAATATTATTACTAGGAATACTATTAATTGCTGGGAAAATGTTCTGGTGCACTGGTAGAATTTTAGGCGGCCTGAAGACTGCACCCAGTGTATGCTGGGGTAACCACACAAAGGTACCAGAAGAGGACCATTTTGGATCAGTGCATCAAGGCCAATGGCACAAGGTTCAATACAGGGAAGTGCCAGATCCTGCACCTGGGTCACAACAACTCCAGGCAGCACTACAGGCTGGGGGTAGAGCGGCTGGAAAGTTGCCTAGTGGAAAAGGACCTGGGGGTGTTGGTTGACAGCCGCTGAACATGAGCCAGCAGTGTGACCAGATGGCCAAGAAGGCCAATGGCATCCTGACCTGTATCAAAAATAGATTGTCTCCCAGGACTTGGCACTGGTGAGTTCTGGGCCCCTCAAATCAGTTAAAACCTGGATCTTAAAAATACAGGGTTGTGTACATTTATAAATTGATGAAACTGAGCATAGGGGACAGTAGGATGTTGGCATTCAGGATTTTTTCCACCCCTCACAGGCTTATGTTTTAAGTGTAAGCTTGAGAATAAAGAGCAAAGAAGGAAAGAAATAAATCAAGCCCTTCAAAGCAGTCAAGTCTCAGCTTCAATGAAAGAATGAATTAATAGTCTGTGCGCTCCCGAGAGAACTTCTCACCGCTGGGAATGGATGGAGGGATACCACAAAAGCTAGGAAGAACTTCTTGAGAGGTGAGGAACAGGTATTCCCTGCCAGCAAGCCTCCAGAGGTGGTGAGGCACATTGATTTTTATGTCCATTACCACAAAAAAATACTTGGCTTATACATTTTAGAGAAACAGCATAAAATTCACAGACAGAAGCAATGTCAGTAAGACTTTATTTTGCAGTGGAGGTGAAAGTTTGGCATAGCAAATAAATAGTACGTGCCAGGTAAAGTGAAAAATGGAGCCACACCTCCAAGAAGTCTAAGGTTCTTATGTGGTCTTTAGGCTTTTTCATGTGAAAAGGAGAAATGAAGCTTTTTTAAAGCTTTGCAAGTTTCAGTTTTCATTAAGCTAAATTGAGATAAATCCAAAAATTTTTATAACTTTAAAAGAGCATTTACTAAAATGTTCCTGTCATTCACAGTAATATGGAGTGAGTCAACTTGTTCCACACAGTGACCTTAAGTTTTCTTATATTCCAGCAGATTTTTTACGATCCCAGGAGTGTAAGTACAGTCCTGTAAGTCATTGTCATTCTGCCCCACCACTCTGGTTTCTGGCAAAGCACTACTTTCTGAATACTGCGTGTGTTAATTCTTTCTTTGCGGTAGAGCTAGAGGCACATACTGTCTAGTTTCTTGCAGAGAACCAGCGAATTACAATCCTGTTTGTATTTGCAGACAACGAAATCAAAGAAGATAACAACTTGGTGACTCCAACTGAGATAGTAATTAAGATAAAATGATGATGTTACTAGCATATTTTAAGAAGCCTGAAGGAATTAGCATAGCTTCCAGGAAACTGAGATGAAAGAGATATTCTTTAGGGGTGCACATGAAAATATTGTACTTTTACCAAGTACAATGGAGAACTGATACACCTCTCTGTGTTTGGGTGGATAAGTGGGACAGATGAGTTAAGAGGAGCTGAAAATAGAGTTTTCAGGGCAACTGGGGAATGAATTAATTCATTTAACCTCTTTTTCAAACAAGCTTTTCACAAAAAAAAAAAATGGGTGCTTCCTTTGTTATCAAAAATTTTTAATACTTCCATTTATTTTGAGTTATTCAATTTTATGGATAGCAACTAACTACAAGGAGAAATATTAGTCTGAATTGTCCTTGGAGCCACTGACTGTACCTTTCTGTCTATTCCCTTAGAAGATACCCTGGATTTAAAGACTATGTATTAGCACAAGTAAGAGAAAAACTAGCTTATTTTATGACACTGACACTCCTTTCCTTCAGCTTGTGCAGAAGGCAGACAGCCCATCTCATTCCCATCAGTGGTATCCCACCAACTTCCCTGGGAGTTCAGCACTGCATTTGGCCTGTCCTACGAGTCTTCCTGAGCCCTCCTTTCCGAGATGCAACACCACCATCTGCGAGAAGTCAGGTAAGAACTGAGGCAATTTGACAGTGCTGAAGTACCGAGCATCACTTGTCAGTTTTAGCCATTTGTAATTTTGATGGATGTTGGTTTAACTTTTGGGTTTAAAATCTGGTCTTTGCAGAGGTTATTTTAAGCTTTCAGTGGAATAATAGAGCTAAAGGGAGCAGAGCTGCTGAGGAACAGGTACTTTGAGGCTAAGAAGCAATTTCCTTACTATTTGAAAAAGCCTTCTTTGAATGGCTATGGCAGAGCTTACAGACAAAATTACTGTTCCCATTTTCTACATGATAGCTGCTGGCAAGGAGGCCAGCAAGGAGTCAGTGGTTTGCTTTCCTCTTGTTTACATGGTTGTTTCACAGGTAGTCTATGTGAAGTCAACAGAAATGCGTCGCCAGCTGCCTGTTAAACTTCTAGATGTGCTCAACTTCATGATAATGGACATGGTGTGGAGAGCAGAGCCAGAAGAGTCTTGTTGCAGGCTCACTAGATGGGAGGAGCAATGTCTGGTTTGAGACCAGAAAGGCACAAGGCACAATCAGCAGGTTAATTCCCTTTCCTATGCCCATTCCCACATCCTTCCCCCAGTTTGACACCGGTTTGACCCAGAGGTGCTTTCTGTGCAAGTGACTGTGAAAAGCTGCCAAAAACGTTTTATTTGGAAAGACGAATATATTATGAGACTGCAAAAGAAAAACAGTATCTCATCAAGAGTATGGCATCCCGTGGTGATTTGACCCTGACTGGATGCCAGGTGCTCACCAAAGCTACTCTATCACTCCACTCAGTGACTGGGCAGGAGACAGAAACTATAGCAAAAGGTTCATGAGTTTACATAAGGACAAGGAGAGATCACTTACCAATTACTGTCATAGGCAAAACAGACTCAACTTGGAGATACTAATTGAATTGAATGAATTGATTTTATTACTAAAAAAGATAATGAGAAAAAAATAAATCTTAAAAACACCTTCTCCCCACCCCTCCCTCCTTCCTGGATTCAACCTCCTCTCCCACCAAACAGCAAAGGGAGTTAGGGAATGGGGGCTATGCAGTTCATCACAGTTTGTTTTTGCTGCTGCTTTCTCCTTAGGGAGAGGAGTCATTCCCCTGCACCTGCGTGGGGTTTCTCCTGTGGGAGAGAGTTCTCTGTGAACTTCTCCAACATGAGTTCTTCCCATGGGCTGTAGTTCTTCACAGATTGCTCCAATGTGAGTCACTTTTCTACAGGCTGCAATCCTTCAGGCACAGCCTGCTCCAGCGTGGGCTCCTCTCTCCACAGGTTCACAGGTCCCTGCAAGGATCCTGCTTCAGCACAGGTTTCCCAGGAGGTCACAGCCCCTTTCAGGTATTCACCTGCTCCAGTGTGGGGTCCTCCATGGGCTGCAGAAGGATCTCTGCGGCCCTGGGGAGCTCCATGGGCTGCAGGGGGACAGCCTGCTTTACCATCATCTGCACTATGGGCTGCAGGGGAACCTCAGCTCCGACACCTGGAGAACCTCCTGCCCCTCCTTCTGCACTGACCTTGGTGTCTGGTGTAGGTGTTCCTCTCACTCCTCTCTTCTCTGGCTGCAATTGCATCTGCATAATAACTTTTCCCCTTCTTAAATATACTATCACAGAGGCACTACCACCATCTCTGGTTCGGCCTTGGCCAGCAGCAGGTCTGTCCTAGAGACAGCTGGCATTGTCTATGCCGGGCACGGGGGAAGCTTCCAGCAGTTTCTCACAGAAGCCACCCCCACAGCTGCCCCACTACCAAAACCTGACCACACAAACCCAATGCACATTCATTACTGTAGCTGCTGCAGTTTTGATTCCTGTCTCACTGAAATTTTTGCTTACAGGATGAATCAGTTACTGTTACTGGAAATTACACCTTCTAGTCTGAATCATGTATTTGCACCACTGAGGTCTCACTGGGCAATCAGATGGAAAAGTCACTGATGCATTAGCAACAGGAGGAAATCATGGGCAAAACTCTGACCCATTTAGAGAAAATGAACTCTTTATAGCTAAAATAGGCCACCCTGAAAACAAAGCATGAGACTAAACTACCAGAATAAGTGGTATGCCTCAAACTATTTATTCAAACACTTCTAGCAAGTTGCTCCAGTTCCCATTTATGTTAACTTGCCCCTGGTATGATTCTAATAGTCCTTTGCTCTCTACAGCTTCCTGAGCAGGAGACATGGAGACAGAGTTGCTGAGCTCCTCTCTCTGGTACCCAGTGACAGGGCATGAGGAAATGGATCAAAGTTGTGCCAGAGGAGATTCAGATGGGACATGAAGAAGCATTTCTTTACTGAGAGAGGGGTCAAACACTGGACCACTCTTCCTATAGAGGTGGTCAATACCCCAAGCCTGTCAGTGTTTAAGAGACATTCAGACAATGCCTTCAATAACATGTTTTAATTTCTGGTCAGCCCTGAAGTGTTCAGTCAGTTGGACTAGATCATCATTGTAGGTCATTTCCAACTGAAACAGTCTATTCTGTTCTTTACCAGTTAGAAGTAACATTTTTTTTGTGGAAATGGGCATGAACCAGAATTTTAGGTATGAGTACTAGTTGGGTTATGTTAGATCATTCAAAAGAGATGTGGAAAACATTTCTCTTCTTATCCCAGCCTCTCATCTATACGGCTTTGAGCTCTCTGATGCAAAAGTTGATGTAGGCCTATGATCTGGGCTTTGTGATCTATTCAAGAATAGTCAGGGATGTGAGGAACTATACAATTCAGAGCAAGGGATGATCCTTGTATCTTTGTTGCAGCCCAGCAACTAAGTTTGCCCAGTGAGCAAAGGATTTTTTGAGGTGATGAAAACCTTTGGAAGCCCAACTCTCCAGCTGAAAACATCCAGTTCCCAGGAAGCTTATAGTGAGGTGTTGAGATCATTCATCAAGTAGGCAGCATGTTACCTGTGGTCTACGACAATCCAGAGCCCTGGAACAGGATAGCAGCAATATTGAATGAATTGTGGTGAAGCCTCAGATGTACAGAGAAGAGGCTAAGTCAGACAAAGGTGCAAATCTCTATGGGCTGGAGTGGAGAGGAGTGGCAGCAATAAGAAGGTCATGATGACAACTCCTGAAGCGAGCTGCTGCACAGAGGAGCTGTGTCAGAGAGGCTGTTGCCATGACATTTCTTTGGATAAACTTCTGGAGTCCTTTGGCTTCCTGACGTGGTAGTGCTCCGAGAGCCAAAAACTCTATTGCTGCTACAATTGAAACCCTATTGCTTAAAGAGCAATCAGCACCATCTCAGTTGTGAAACTACAGCCTTGAATGAGTGTGGTGTCTCTGAGAGGAGCCATCCCTCGTATGAGATTCAGTCACATGTAGAAAAGAAAGATGGTCTTGTGGTTTAATCTGAAATGAGGCTCTTTGCCCTTGGCTCCTAGATACTGCAATTTTGTCCTCTGGCAGGTCACTTTGGAACAAACTGATTTTAGCGGCACATAACCAAAACAACTGCCTTGGCTCCAAGACTGTGGGTGTGGGTAAGAAACACAACGTGTTATGCAGTACACAGTGGGAAGGGCACAAGATTACCTCTCTCTGACTCTATGAACCTGCCTTTTATTTTGCTTTGCACTCTAGGTTAAAAACAAAAACAACAAAACAAAGCATCCTTTGATTTCAGCTCCAGCCTCCAGAAGGTGTACAAACCTTGTTTTTCTGTATTATTTATCTCTCAGTACACCAGCTCTAAAATTACCTGTCACAACTTTACCAGTGCTTGACACTTCTGAATACTGTGTTCTGGGGATCTGGAGTCAAATAGTGGTGCACATTCAATAGGAGGCATCTAATCTTGGTCTTACATGAGACTATGAGGCTGAATTAAAAACTGCTAGTTAGAGTCCATTAGTATACTTAGTGGTGTGTGCCCTACAAATATTAATACGGCTTTCTGAGAAGGGCATGTCTCTGTCAGTGCCACATGTGAACTGCAATTCAGAGCTGCTTGTAGTTTTGTCCTATTGGTGTTCAAACAAGAGGAGCACTTTGTGTGTGCTCTAAGTAGATTTAATTCAGGTGCATTGAAGAAAAAGCTGAAGATGAAAAAAGATCGTCCACAATGAAGGGATCAGTTTATCTTTCTCCTAAAATGTTTTCATTATTCAAAAGTACTTTCACACAGAGAGCTCTGTGTTTCCATTACACCTTTTGTATTTGTCTTTGATTTTATCAGCTTGCCTCTAAGTTCCCTGTCAGAGTTTGGTAAGCTGTAGACTGCTCATTTTATTCAATAGCTTTGAAAATACTTTTGTGAATATAGTGTATGGACCACTATACTGAACGGAAAGGATGCAAAGAGTAAGTGTGGTAGAGTTCTTAAATGTGAAAGGGGAGACAGGTGCACCTATACACATGCAGCAACCCAGGGACTCCTCCTGGCATAGAAGACCAGTGCTCAGGAGGTGTGCAAAGACAGAGGCCAGCAGAGTCTGCTCTTGGTCACATCTGAGTCTGACAAGGTCATTTATGGGAGCATCTGGATTTGGCAGCAGGTTTCTTGTCATTAAAGAAAATTAGTCTGATCCATGAAATGATTTTCAAGAAAAGGAAGAAGACAGATTCCCCTATAACCAGCAAGTCTTGCTGACAAGTTTCTTCAACCGGAGTGTTTCAAAACTTGGGAGCCCAGTAGGGCCAGCTGGAGTATTCATGCTCATATCCCTGAGGAAAGATAAAACTGAATACACCAAATCTTTTTTTAGAGCAAAGCCTCCTCTAAAGTTCCCATTCGAGGTTTCCTCATCTTTGAAGAAGATATAGTGTATTTTATGTGGAGATGATTAACCACTGCTTGCTGCTGGTTATCTTGCAATCTGACCCTTATGGCCAAAGAATGTGTCTGCCTTTCTAGCCTACTAAATATGCCCTAATCCTAACGTAAACCCTAACCCTGCTTCAATTAACCTCCACCTTTTCTTCTGGGCTAGTCACCAACATTTTTGTCTCGTTTAACCATAAGAATTTTTTAATATGAATCCACTAGTCAACATATTTTCTTTGCAATGCTATGTAGGCTCTGCCTCTTTCCTTTTTTCATTTTTGTTCTGTCTAGCCCTTTAATTTTTATTTTGCTGTGCTACTGGATGTACATCAGTCATAGTTATCTTCTATAATATTGCTTACTTTGCTGTAAGCCAACCCCTTACTCCAGGGTGCAAAGTCTGTTGGCTACAAGGGAGCATATTGTGGGGCAGTTTTCTGGACTTTGTTATCCCAACCAAAACATGCATTCAGAAGTAAACTCAGGCAGCAGAAAGCAGCTCAGTTTGTGCTGCAAGTGATTTAATCATCTGATCACAGTGCCCCTTTTAATTTCTTTGAGGCTCTTAGATTTTGTGTATCTGTACAAGCTTTTGCGCATCTGTGTTTTTCCAGTTGCGAGATATCTCCTCTGTCCAGGCACGATGAAAAATTCCACTCTACCTTCTAAACTCATAAGTAAAGATTTTTTTTTTCTCTATTACAGAAAAGAGATGGGTACCGTTGCTACACAAGAAGTATTAATGTATGTCTGAGGCAGAAGGATTGCACTTGCTTCCAGGGACTTTTCCATGGGAAAAAGTAGTTTCAAGACAAATAACAAGACTGAAGAAAAGCTAATTGCCTGAAGCAGTTAAACTAGGATAAAGATGCGTGTTGTTGAAATTCTCATCCCGAGGAGATTTCACCCAAGGGAAACCTTAGTCCTTAGTATGTTGTTAAGGAGGGGAAAAACCTCAAGAGGGGAATTCAAAGAACAATTTGGGAGTCTTAATTCTAGTGAACTGCCAGGACCAGATGGTGTTCATCTCAAGCTGTGAGGGATCTCAGCTCCAAAACTGGAAAGCTTCTGACAAACATATGCAATCTATTCCTTAAAATAAGAGTTCTTCCTGGTTGCTGTAAAGGTGTCACCGGGGGGCATCACATTCAAAATGCAATGAGGAGCGACCTTGGGATTTGCAGGTGAATGTGCAATAACCTACATAGAGGGGAAGCATTTCAGGCTAGTCAGAATGGAAACATATACTTAGAAAAACAGAATTACATCATCTGACCAACACCACAGTTTCTGATGAATGTCCTCAGATGGTCCATGAAGTTATTTAAAAACTTTATTTAAAATATTGGGAAGAAAAATCTGGCATATACCATCTAGGGTTTTAGGAAGTTCCAATAACATTTTTAACATAAAAGTCCATTTTCCTTAAGTTAGACAGGTAATTTTTTATTTATTTTTTTCAAATTAAATAGTGGCTAAGAGTCAAATATTTGTAGTCCTGGCTGTTTTTCAAAATGCAGGTCACATAACAGTGGCATGGAAAGATCTGTGCAAGGATTGCTCTTCTATGATTTTTTTGTGATTTTAAGGCTGAATTGAAGATATGGTCATTACAGATCACTATACATGTTTGGAGAAACTAGAGGAGTACACAAAATCTAGAAAAAACTTATTTCATTCTTACTTAATTTATTCACTTCAGTGAACAAAACAGTAGGTAAAATTGGTATTTAACTTGTATACATATGGACTCACATACAATAGGAAGAAAAATCTATTTTTTCCACACATGGCAATGAACCTAAACAAGGAATCAAGGAATCAGAGATCTAGGAGTGGTTATTGACAGAAGTTCAGCCGGCTTCACCCAGGCAAAAAGAGCAACAACAAAGTCTTGCTTTAGGTTCCCAAAAAATGAAAGCTATAGTCACAAGCAGCAGCACTTTGAATATCCTTAAAATAAATTAAAGGAAATCNAACATATTTATAGAAATAATTACGCAGAATTCAGTGCTAACAGCATGTCATAAAAAGTAGGGTTTGCAAGGCCTAAAGGACTAGACCATCCTTCTACCATTAGCAGCTTTACAGCAGATAAATTATACGACAAATACCAAAGTCTGCATTATAAACTTCACTTCTGTGAAGTGAAATGAAGAAAAATACCTTCCATAGAATTGTAGAGTAAGAGAGGCTTAATTTTAGTTGGACAGAGATTATCTTCCTCTAATACAGAGGAGTGACCTGAACTGGTGTTAATATCCTACTTTGCTGGACAGTTCTGGTGACCCATCCTAGACTTTTGTATTTCTGAGGAAGGCAATCCCTGTCCTTGGCCTGCACCAATTATACATGTTCCCTCATTAGACATTAGTATCTTATGGAGAATGGAAGTTCAAATGAAGTGAAATGATATTACTGGCAATTTGAAATGTTGTCTGCCTCCTTTGCCCTTTTTATATTATGCATGGTTAAAACAAAGAAACTGCACTTTTTGCTTTATGCCAATGATTTCCAAAGCAAATGTAACCCAGTCTGCTAAGTGTTATTGATGCCCCAAAAGTAAGCTGTAGTTACTTTAGAGTCTGAAGGTCAACTTCAGTCTCACAGTTTCACAATTTTCCAAGGCACTGAATTATGTTTTAGTATGTAATAGAAAAGGTAAAAGTGCAGTGTTTTTAAAATGAAGCTGGAAAAAAAAGAATCATTTCTTTCAACCACAAAAGTCACTGACGTAACTATTATTTGTAATTGAGAGTCTGATTGCCCTTTTACTCAATGTATTCCGACTTTTCACTAGACTTGAAGAAATAGATCTGGTCACTTTTTTTTTTTAATTTTTAATTTTATTACTTGAAGGAGAATTATAAGACATTTTACTACAGAATAGCCTATTGATATAGGGCTTAGTTAACGCACATTTACAGACATGTAACAATTACTATAATTTTTCTGATATTAAATTATACCTGCTCAAATCTGATAAAGACCTACTGAAGCCAAATATTTAAACAGCAGAAAAAGTTGCTGAAAGCACTTAAGGGGTTTACAAACATGTGATGTGTCATTATTCAAATGTCGTTTGGCATTTAGTGTTAGCTTAAAGACACCTTTGAGAACTAAGACTTTGACTAAAATTTTCACATGCAGCAACATCTGTGTGTGTTTATATACATATATATGTATATGCATCATGTATATACATTATATATACACATACATGTACATTAAAAATACACATTGTAAATACCACCACGCATGGTTTAAAGAAGGGACAGCAGTGAGGCTTACCTTTCAGATTTTAGGTCTGAAAGATTCACACTGTGAAGGAGAAATTCAAGCAAAATGCTTTGCATCAGTGACATGTATTCTGAATCTGTACGTGCAGTCTGCTCTCTCCCTTAAGAAGTGCCATTTCTCTATAAAACAATGGAAGATAATAAAGATCATAGCAAACTTACAAACCATTAGTTACATTAGTTATTAGTCAGGTGTTTATATGTGAATAGCTCCTGGATTGTTCTGTCTGGAGAGGTAGGAAGACAGCGGTACTAGGCAGTGGGAGTCCCTGATGTGATCCTGCATTAACAAGTCGCTTGATGTTTGGGAAAATAACAAAGTAGTGAACACAGGCATAATTTCCCCTGATTTTTTTTTCCACAATCTTTACCTTCCAGAAGTTAAAATTGTTTTCTCTAGGCTGACCTAACACAGTAAGATATCCTTAATATTCGATCTCAGTAAGTAACTTGTCTCAGTGGCTAAATTAGAAAGCACTGCGAATAAATCATGTACTGTGTTTAGAGCACTTCTGTCTGTCATGATTAAAACTGTTGTGATAAAGGTAATGGATTACTCCACTTGCTGTAATCACTGGGAGCATCAGCAGCCACAGGAACTTATGTGACTAGTACAAATGCAGTCATGACTTTGTGAGGCTGATTTTCAGGCTATGAGGAGTAGTCTGTGCAGAGCAGTTGTTTTGAGGTCCTTGCTTTGTTTTGAAATCCACTGTGACACACTCAGCATAGCTGACAAACGAGCTCATTTTCTGGGTGTGGTTCTCCAGGGCTTGGGAAGGACAACTGCAAAGTTCTCAGGGAAAGCTTTTTCCAAGTGCTGAGTATTGATAAGCCAGTAAATTGCTTTTGCTAGTTTGTTGGTGCCAAGGGTGATTTTGAGTGATGTGCAGCCAGAGTTGAGAAGACCTTGCTTACAGTGAATGAAAATGCCATGAGTGGATTTTTTTTTTAAACTGAGATTTACTCTGGGAGGCAGTGGGAAATTATTGCTCCACTTTACCCTTCCCTCTGTATCTCAGTTGGGGTCTTCATCAGTTGGAGCTAGAGAAGGAGCAAAAAAGTGAGAAAGGATAAGCAAAATCCAAAACATCAGTCAGGTAATTAATACACAACCAGGCTTCAATCAGGAAAAGGGAGAGAGCAGAGATATACACGTATGGCTCTGGTTTCCTTCCAGAGGTTTCTGAAGACCAGCAATGCTGTTGTTCGCTGATACAGCTGACCTGGGCCTCTGCCAGGGAAGGGGGCAGGCAGAGGAGGGGGGGTGTGTTTGTCTTTCCCTCCTCAGTATGAAATATGTCTTCTTTCCTCTGCCATTGGCATTGTGTGCAACCGTGTCCGTTTGCAAAATCACCAACTCCCCTGTGGAATGACGAGGTTGTTTGAATCCCAAGTTTGAAGGGATGGGCTGCTGAGTAACACTTATTTTTGCTTTCCTTTGTGTTTTGATAAGGTTTTGCTTTTCAGTGCCTGTAAGGAAGTGTTCTAAAAATGTCTCTTGTTTCTGTAATTACAACGTCTGAAATGTTCTCTCCTGATTTTCATTTTCGTATGGCTATAGAGTATTCTTTATTTCCTCCATTTGGTAGCCTTTAGCAGGTTCTGATCTATACCTAAGGACTTTCAAAAATGTCGCATCATCCTACAAATAGTCCCTAATTTGTCTAGTGCCTATTTACAATTGAATAGTTTACAGTACATTTAATAACTCATGAAAAGCAACTGGTTGCTTTTGAACTAATTTACCACTGCTCTGCCTACAGGCAGGTTTTTAAGGACAGATTAAATATGTGTGTGTAAATATATAACAGCTAGATACAAATACATATATTTCAGCATTAATTTTAGAGCATTGAAATGTTTAAAGCTTTTGAGAAAAAAGAACAACAGGCTTTTCAATATATAAAACCTTCTTCAGACAAGCTGATATTCTTGCAACTACCTTTTCATTGCTCCCCAGGGGTCTTCAAGTCCCCTCAGTGTTCAGGGCATGGGGGCAGTGGTCTACGAACAGTGGGATAAGGACCAGGAAGTCTTGCATCTGCCACTGTTTCACGAATACTTGCGTGTGTGTGTCACACTTTATGCCAAATCAGTTGACAAAGGGACAATTTTTGCTTGTAACAGCTTGCTGTGTGCAGTTCAAAACAGCAGAGCTTCCACTGCTGTCCTGTTCAGGATGAGCTCACCTTGCTCTAACATAAGTGCTCTTCTCAGCACTCATCAGCCTGGATTGAGCCACCAAAGACAGGCACAGGCGAGCCACAGTGTGGTGGCTGGCTGGGCTCCAGGGGCCGCTCCTCATGGAAAGTCATCAGACTCCCCTGTGCCTTTCGGGAACACAGACATTGTGGTGCATGTTGAGTCAACATGTGGCTCACGTTGAGTCAAGTCCTGTCTCCACTCCCAATCCCCGATGTGAGTCTGTAAGGTGAGGAAGATGACAGGCCTCACCCTTTGCCTTTGCTCAGGTGTCAACCCAGTGTTCTTAAAATTAAAGAAAATATTTCTATTAATGTCACTGGCCTTGCCTCACTAGGGAAGCCCGGAGAAGTTCAAGGCTGCCTAGGAATACACCATTTCAAGGGAATCAGACTCTATCAACTATGTTGTCACTTTATGGTGGCCAAAAAGGGAATTTGCATCTGAATAGTATCTCTTCGTAAGAAAATTAGTCTGGGTGAAGCAGCGTTATTGCCCTTGTCCAAACTCAGTCAGCTGGGCTAAGAGAGGCTGGCTGCTGCTTTTCTACTTGCTTTACATAAGAATAAGAAGAATCACTTTCAGTAGGTGTGTCCTATGAGGGTGTGATGTACAATGCTCCTTACTCATTGCTATCTCTGTAGTAATGAGGTGAAATAGTCCATATCTGAACGGTCTTAATACACACTAAGATCAAAACCAAACCTAATGTTAATGACAGCACTGTGTTGAATGGAGATCTGAGATGCTCTAGGGCACATCAAAATGTGCCTCAAAAGCTCAGCAGAGACCCTTCTAGAGTCTTTGTTTTAGCAAATGGGGGAGAGATGGCTTAGATAACTAATGTCACTGAGGCCAGCAATTTTTTTTCTGGCCAGACCACACTAAAGAAACTTGTCACATTCCTTGCTGCTCAAGTAACTGATTTGATGTTCAGCAGCTCTTAGAAAGGAAGTAAGATTAGAAACGTTGATTCCTAACAAGAGCTAAAACAATGATGAACAGAACTAGCAGGTATGTGAAAAACAGCAGGAAAATTGTTTTCATTAATATTTAGACCTCTGAGAACTATTCCCATACATACACTCTGTTCCATGTGCTTACCTTGCTGGACACTGTATTTGGAGGCACATCTGGTGGCATCAGCTCCATGGCATGGGTCCAGCTGTGACCTGGAAGCAGTGGTCTTCCGTGAGCAAGGACAGCTGCTTCTGCCATCAGCCACACCTGGTCATTAGAGAGCAATTTTGCAGCTGTAACCATGAGGCACTGAAATTTATTTAGTGACAGCAATGTTTAATTTTATGTAGGATTACTTCAGAGCCAGGAGTTCAGTGGCACTTACTAGAATGGGGCTGATATATGTATTCTTGTTTCCAGAGAGGAGCGCCAGTGTGACACTGGAGTGTTAAAGGCCTAGAAGAAAGGGGGATTAGAGGAAGAAAGAATTGGGGTGAAGAAAAGCACTTTGAGTTTGTTCCCTATATTACAGGCAAAGTTCATAAAATATTCAGCACTTGAACTCTGAGTATGTGGTCAGAATTTCCTCTAACTTCTGAATGACCTACTGAACAAACATTGGCTTGTTGACATATTATAGCTGCCTTCAAACAGGATATTATTCAAGCACTCTAAAATAATCTAAAACTCATTAGAAATAACCAGGTTAATCCCCATCACCTGTGAGTGAGGAATAAAAAATAAATTATTCACAACCCATTACTTCCCTGGTAAAACGCCACAGATTTTTGTGACTGTTAATGTGGCTGGAATCAATTAAACCACTGTGCATTCTTTGAGTGTCTTAAATTATTTTTAAGTTTGGACATGGACAGTGGTATACTTTTCCCAATATGAATTCGCAGCATGTGTTTTAAGGTGTTTTGGATCAGTAAAGATTTGTTTAGAAAATAAGCCCCTTAAAGGCAGAAAGAAGAAATATTTCCATTTAAAGAAGAGGGTTTGGTTACACAGGGTTTGTTTTTTTTGTTTAAATCATACCAAGAGAGCTGATAGGAATGATGAGATGTGGATAAATACACAAAGCTTACTGTAAATAAACAATTGCACATAGTTAGTTTATATTATATAAAAGCAACATAGGCCATAGTTGTAGAATATCAAAATTCTTCTGTCATGAGGAAATATTAATTGGATTTATTTCAGTTTAAAATTTAATTACTTGTCTTTAAAGAAATGGCAAACAGAAATATGTTACAGAGCAAAACAACTATCCCTCTGTATTGCCCCCCGCACTGTCATCAGGGCTGGATAACCCACAGCCAGGTTTTCCACCTGCCTCTTCGTGTAACCTGCATAAACCCATCAAAAGATATATCCTCATAACCTGTTTTTCATTTTTTTGCTGTGTGTCAAACAGAGGCAGAATACAGAAGTGTACTACAAAAGTATTCCTGAATAGGGAGGGCTGAAAGATCAATTGTATTCAGAAAAAAAAAAAAAAAAGGGTGGAGGGGTGGGGGAAAACAGTTTGCTTTGCAGTTAGAGGCAATAGAAGTTCACACTTTCTTTTGCTTTAGGTTTTTTCCCCCTTTTGGAGGTGACTGCGCAAGCTAACTAACCTCTCTGGTATGACACATGCTGGAAAACAGGCATACTTAGCTGTTGCAAGCCTTCTCTTGGGCATGTTCACTGGTACTGTGGACTTCACAATGACTGAGAGGGTCTCAGTTGTCAGCCTTTTGTCATGAGGGAAAAGTACTTCATGAGCAGCCTTTTGAGGCTGCTGGGTCTGCTACTGGCTTTTCTCCACCATTCCTGACCTCCCTGCTTCCATCTATTCTCCAAAATGTGCTTTGGGGAGGTGAAAGGGGATACTTTGCCTGTGTATTTTGCTGTCAGTGATCACAGTAACAGCTAATCTCATAGCATTTCAAACATGATGAGTCCAGTTGTACATTCAACAGCCTTCAAAGCCAATATTAGGACATTTCTCTTGCCAATTAAAAGAATATAAATGCTTGTCAGACAGCTTTGGAGTCAGGTGTGCAACATGCTGGAATCTGAAAATAAAGCGTTTCATTTTCAGCGCTGTCAACGAACAGAGCCATGCAGAGCTTTTCCAGTCCTTCATATCCCAAAAGGATATTACACTGAGCCAGTGACTGCCCTTGGAGAAGGAAGGAAGGACTGAAGGAGCAGGGACTGACACTTTGCATGGCCCTGACTCAGCGGGGCAGCTAGCATGCATCTGCTTGGCTAAGAGCTGCAAAAAGGTTCCTCTGGAGCCAGCTTCTTGGTTCATGTATCTCATAAGATTATAACCACACCTAAACTAAATTTCAACAATTTAGGATTTTTGGAAACACTTTTGGTCCACTCTTTTACACGATGAAACCCAATTGCTGTTAATGCTGGAGAGATTTCAGCAGTTGTCTGGGCAAGTGCTCTTGCTTATTTTCTTATTCTGTCCTAATCATCTTGGTTTATTTTTTGTTCATTTTGAGAGGGCAGATGAAATTAATGCCAGCAGACACCAAAGTACTTCAGTTTCTGGAAGGTCAAATCATTTCCATGACCCCTATTATACCTCTTAGAGGAGTATAAGCAAGTAGAGAGGAGAGAGGTTCTGGCCAGGTAGTCCATGTGCGGTCAGAACAGACAGCAGACAGCAAGAAGGCAAGAGAGTAATGGCCATCTGTCATGAATGTTGGTCTTCTATGAGGGAGAGCAGTGAATGGTCTGAAGGGGAAGAGCAGCGTAATTCGGGATGATAGGAGAGCGAGGATGCAGCTGAGCATAAATGTGGTAGCAAGGTGGGACCTTGGGGTAAGCAAGGGAATGGAATGTTGTGGCAGTGAACAAACAATATCAGAAATGGAAAAAGTCTTGTGAGAAATGGGCTGGTGAAGAAGGAAGAAAAGCTAACCTGAATACCTTAAAAGCTGAGGCTGTTTCTATTGTTTAAGATGGAGTTTCTGTGGTTTTTTCCCTGAGTCACTGTGCCTTCTTCCCAAAATCCCTTGAGAGGAACCCTTATCTCCCTAGCTAGTTCTGAAAGAATGTATCCTTGAAGTGTGTTTAAAGTTTCCTATTGGCCCTTAGTTAACCCTTTCCTATTGGTTGTTATTCCTAGTTTTCTATTGGATCTTTTACGATCCATCGAAAAGGTATAAATACCTCTACTCATGTAATAAACTCTCTCTCTGCTCCCTCTCCAGTGGTCTCTGCGTGTCTCTCTGCGGGGCACCCTGGGACCCGCCCTTGGGGAGAAGCTACGGGGGGGGGAGGGCAACTCCCTGCAATGTAAAGGAGGGGCAGCCTCCCGTTATTGGAACATGAACCCCCATAAATCAACCCTCGTAGAATGTGAGGTGGGATTGTCCGGCCAAGAAAAAGTAGTTTTCATTGAAGTTCTTTGTCTTTTAGTGCTATTAGAGACAAGTCATCCTAGTGGATTTTCTTCTCAAAATGTCAAAGCTTTTCCATTTCAATCACCTAAGAAAATTATCTCACAGAGACACCAAGGCTTTCTGAGTAGTGACACTCACCTGCCAGAACTCCTCCCTTCTGCAGACTTTCACTCATTGTGATGGTTTGCTTATGTCATGGTCCGTACTTGAGAAAGACTTGATCCTTTTAAACATGTCAAGCAAACACATCTAGATTTGATAATCTGTTATTGACTACCCTGGATCAATACTGTTTTGCTGTAATGCTTTGTGGTGTTGCCCATAATAAAAAAAATTAATAGAGAGTGCTGGTCTCTCAAAGTCTTGCCTCAGCCACTTTACCCCAAATAGTCCCTCTTGTATTAGTCGGTGCTGATGGTTTCCATGCTGGGAAAGTCTCTTCATCAGGCACAGCAACTGCAGAAGCTGAGTGTTATCTGCTGTCCCCCACTAACAGATCACAGCTAGAAGAAGGGCACGTGTTGGGTCTATGCACAGCTGGATTTATAAGCAGCATAAATTTCAAGTCATACAGATGGATTAAAGTGGAGTTTACCCTCATTCTATGGTGCAGCACTTGAACACATCTTAGCTAGATCTTGGGCTGACTGTCTGCATTCTCACAGCTTCTGCTTCAGAGTCCTCCAGAACCTCATCACTGTTTGTACCACTTCTGTCTGGGTGCTATAAATAACGTTGTTCTGGAAACTCTTTGGTTTCAGCACATTTTTGAAATTTTCCTTTTGTTTTATAATCCTAACAGATTAATGTTCCCATTGTATTTAACCATGGTTCCTGAAGGTAAAAATAATGATTTTATTATGTATCATATACAATGTATAAAATATATCAATACATTATATATTAGATAAATATTACATACAATATGTTACATATAATATAATTAATAATATATATTTATAAATTGCATATATATGATATATGATTATATATCTATTCACTGGCTGGTGGAGTGGTGAGGGAGTTGAAATCGTATTCTCATATCTAAAACAGGAACTCAGTCTTATGTGAAGGTAAAACTATATATTTTACCTTCCATAGTTCTTTGGTCTTAAAATTAAATATGGCCAGCAATTTATAAGTTATGGTCATGTTCCAGTACTATCAGGAAATACCAGGACAACAGCATCTTGACAACTTGAAAGCTCATCTGTTTGTTAAGGGTTCTTCTAGGACAATCTCATTTTAAGGAGTGGGGAGCACGTTGAGAAAAACAGTCATGAATTTTCTGTCAGCTGCAGAATCCCACTGCAAAGGCATAGCTACAGGTAAGGTCAATAAGGGAAGGAAGTCCTGGGAGGAATTACAGCTGTTTCCAGATGCCATAGAGCTGACAATTCCACATACTGTTTGCAGCAGCTGCTTAAAGAGACAGCCACGATACCATTAGGGCTTCTTTCTAAGCTTTCTATGCTATACTGGTAAGAGACATATAATGAGGGTTGGGTGTTCTTTTTTGGTTGGTTGGTTGGTTGGTTGGTGGTTGGTTGGTTGGTTGGGGTTTTTTTGTTTTGTTTTGGGGGTTTTTTTGGTGAATTCAAAACCAGACATCATGGGTTAGGAGCTGATAATTTTTACAGTTTTATGAGACTAGTTTTAAGGGGGGTTTTTTGTTTCAACACATTCTTCCTATGCCTATGTAACTGAAGAAGAAAATGTAGTGGAATTGACTTTCTATTGTATTTTAGTCTGAGAAACACAGTGGATGGAAGAAGCATGTGCATGTGCTACCATTTCTCAGCTGGATCTGAACAATAACTGAACCAAACAGAATGATAGGGACTGGGGTATACTGTGAATTACCTCCTCCTGACTGGAAGTCACTTTTTAATTTCTGTATATATTCATCAAAAAAGTCACCTTCCCCATTAAAAGATTTGTGTTGGTGTGAGTTTTGGAAGATCAACACTGGCATGGTTTACAGATTTTTAAACATAACGTTTCTGTGAATAAACAAACTAAAATTTTCATTTAGAGAAAACTCAATTATTGATGGGTATGGCACCAAATCTCTGTTGTAAGGACATGGAAATTCATTCAAATGATCAAGTAATGAATCTTTTTTAAATTAATAAAATAAGCATACTTTAAAACTACACACAAGATGCTGCTGAATGCTGCCACTAAGACTACAGACTGGGAATCAGGGAATAACTGATTGTTCATTCATCATGGCTCGGCTTCG
>VWZG01005586.1:0-166292 GCA_013396735.1 Grallaria varia
ACATGCTGAGTGTCTTCTCAACAGAATACTGTAATTAGAAGTGGAAGAATTGAGGTGTGGTCTGTGCTGGACAGATTTACTATGTCAGAGTAAATTCATCAGTAAATCCCAGGAATAAATTAAAAAAAAAAAAAAATAAAAATCTGTCAATATCACGGTTGGCAAGAGAAAGGCATGGTAAAAGACATATTATGCCATAGATATGTATTTCTTTAAAAAACGTGTCACCAGAAAACACATAACCCCTTCTGACACTATTAGATAGATGTTTCTGAGGTCAGGCTTAGCCTGTATTTGAACAGTCTTTTCATTAGAATATCCTGAATGTTAGAAACACAGAAACATTTGTGTTGCTACTAATGTTACCTGAAATCTCTTGAAATGGTACTGCTCTGTACAATCTCTTGTTCCCCCATGACTTTAAATAAAAACCTGTTTGTATTATAATAGTATTCCAAGCAAAGAATATTAATTTTTATAAGCCTTAGAAAATTCTGCCATTAGTCTACACATCATCATTTTTAATTGCCACATTTCAGTTTATATCCATGTTAGTATGGATAATGTGAATATGTGCATTTAACACTGACATGGTCCTGCCTAGTTCTTCTCATTTCAGGGCAACTTGTTTTGTGCTTCTTGTTGCTAACTATTGATAATTGAGAAAGAATCAAGTTAAGTGATTGAAGGACTGTAGATAAGACATCACCAAATCTATATAACGCTTATGAGTCAGATGCAGTGTCATGATTCACAAAACAAATACAGGCTGAGCAACTTTCTTTAACTCTTTTTATTGAATTTGCAAGTGTAAAATCAAAACTTTGTTCTGTCCTTCAGATCTTTACATTTTTAGGTCTTGGTTTTAGCTGTTTATTTTTCTGTAGTTAAAGAGCAACAAGATTTCAGAGTATTTTTTATATTTTTGTGCAAATTAAACATTTTTTCAGTATAGTTTGACTGTTGGATTCTGTTAATGCTACAGACTGTATTTTAGGTAATAAATTCTTCTATATGACCTTCTTTAAATAAGTATATGAGAAATTCCACGAAAATAAGTGTACCTACTTATATACCTGGTTTGTATTTATTTTAATGGAATTGCTGATAAGCAGTCTTGGCTTAGTTCAACTGTAGATGCCTAAGATGTAACTTGCAGAGGTGCCAGGATCAGTTTAAAAAAAAAAAGAAAAAGTGGGAATGGAGACTGATTTGTAATTGTTCATTTTATACTACGTGTAGGCTTTGGGTTATTTTTTAAATTTTTATTTTAATCTACATGTGGAAAAAAATTTTTTTTTTACAAATACTGTACTCCCTCAAAATTGGAATTTCAGTCGCTCTGACAGTATTTTTGAGTTCAGGACAAACTTTCGGGAAATGGGGAGCTACATTTCATCACCATCTTTGTTATTACATATTCCTCTTTGCTTTCCTGTACGTACCTGAATGGATTTGAACTTACAGCTTTCACCAAGGTGGGACACTCTTGTGGCTACTACCACTCTGAACAGAGTATTCTGTGATGAAATCTTCTTCATAGTGGGTGTAGTACTTAGTCCTTGAGACAGGATAAAAGATGAGCTAACCTGCAAGTTATTTGTGCCATGTCAAGAGTGAATGTCTTGAATTTTTATTTCTGCTGAGGTGGATAGTTAAGCACAGTAAAAAACATGTGCTAGTAGTAAAGTGTAGTTAATGACTTGTAAGCTGCTCTTAATCCAGCACTGTTAATTAAAATTCATTCTGCTTCTTCTTTGCCTGAATAGTGGTAAGAAGAGGGCTAGAAAAGTTCAAGAAGGAACCTTTTCTCTTCATAGCTGCACAAGGCACCTGCTGCATGAGCAGAAATTGTCTGTTCTCCAGATCTATGCAGGATACAGAGTAAGTTTATATTTGTAAAACCAGGAGGATTTGTATTGACTTGTGACGACTGTAATCTGTGATATAAGATAGCGAGCCAGACTTGGACAGATTTGAATTGTCTCAGGTAGAGAAGAGGAATCGAGGCTACATCAGTGAACAAACAACTGACGTACCCTGTGAAGTACAAACTCTCACCTTGACAGAGCAACTCTCCCTCTCTGCATTTTCTTGGCAAATACCCAAAAGCAAATACTTCATTTTTGGACTGGAAGGAATATTTTGCAATGAGTGACATGGATCTTTAGTTTGGCAAGATTAAAAACACAGTTTGTTTTAGATGAAGTGAATTTTAAAACCTTACACTCTTTGATTTGGATTTGGCTGTCAAAACCTAAAATTGATGGTGCTCCTGGCAGTATTTGTGATTTTATTGTTGGCCTGTCTGTTCCAGTTGGGGCTTTCAGGATTTTCGGTAGCAATTAGAATGATGTCAGGCAAGGTTCGTGACAATGCTGAGGAATTCTCTGTCTTCTCCTTTCTCATTCTGACACTTCAGTTCTTCACAGTTTGCTGATAGTGCCACTGCCATTTATATCAGTGCAGGCATCTGCCTGTCACGATTCTTGCATTCAGAGTGGGATATCTCATTGAAAGAGAGTACTCTCATGGGAAATGTGTCACTTTGTTTTTGCTTGATGTTTTGATGCCGTCTTTATCCTGATTGGGACAACGCTCAGTAATACATTTTTGGACAGCTGTATCCTTTCCTGTTGTTGGTTATTCTTGTGTCAGCCTTAAGATGGAGTTAACTCCCTCTAACAACCTCTTACTTTTCAGATGAATCTCATTATATTTTATAATTTCTTTCTTCTCCCTGCATCTTCCCCTTGCAGTCTGTTTGTAGTATACCTCTTTGTGGTGCTGGTACAGAAGGTGCTGGATGGGGTCAATCCCAGAGTTGCTTTAAAGCCAGGTAAAACCTCTCTCTTTGTTCATCGGTCTTTAAGAAAGTGGTGCTATGCTGATTTGGGTAGAAGGTTCTGTTTCTGCAGAGCTGGCTTTAAACACTGCATTATCTTGGCAGGGGCAGCCATTTATGGCAGCGCACTGGAGGCAACAAAGAGCAGCCACTGACTGACTTGGGCCTTGGTGGTGTGTAAAGGTGGAGAGACTCTACTCTGTTAGTGAGAGATGGGAGGCTGTGGATCACTGCTGCTCCCAGAGAAGGGAGGCCCTTGTAGAAGCAGGATTTCTTCCTTTCCTTTTCCTCCAGGAAGGATAGGAATAGAGAATCTACTTTACAGGACCTTTTCCACTTCTTTTGTACCTTCCATGACTTCCCTGCCAGTCTCCAGTCTTTCCCCTACGTGGTCCTTCCTGGAGATGTCTGACCTGGCCTGGTTCACCTTGTGCTGAGAGCCCTGAGCTGGTGTTGCTCAGGTATCCTCATCTCCTTCTCTATCTCTCTTCTTTCCCCCACAATGTCTGAAGTCTGTCCCCGTCTGTGCAGTGGCTGTATTGAGGGGGCGGTGATATCTCTGTGAGTCCAGTTTGTGCTTCTCCTTGGATTTCAGGGGTGTTTGAACTAACTCAAAAATATTGAGGATATGCTTCTTCTGGATCCTTGGGTACCTTTTCTGGGTTTCATTTGTGCTCCTGTGAGAGGCAGCAAGCTGGTGGCACTGAGTTGCTTCTCTTAAAAACCCAGTATATTCTGAGGATGTGGATTTAGGTAAACCAGAAGGCATGACAGCTCCGATCCTTCTGCTGACCAGTGGTGGAAAATAGTACCTTACTGTGTGTACTTGTAAGCGATCTTTTCTTTTGTGGGATCCTGTATGTGGACCCTGATGTGAGGCAGCACGATGTGCCAGCGGATCAATCCATGTGTAGGACAACACGCATGGGAGTGATGAGGGAATGGCTGAGACCTGGGCTGTGTGCTGCTTTTGGTACCAGCTCTGGTGACTTGTGCTGAGCATCAGGCTGTGTTCATAGTTGCCAGTGCCCTGGGAGCTGCACGGCCTCCAAGGCTTGCTCATGGTGTCATTATATGACTCTCTGTCATGCTCAGGAGGTAGCAGATTAGGCCAACAAGTTGCATTTTGCATCTTGCCATGTGGAACAATGAGTTTGGACTGCAAATGTGAGACACAAACATGCAACTCAGGGAATGCAAGGTGTTAGATGACCACACTTCCAGCAAAATTTGGGAGTTTTCTTAGGTCTCTTACATCTCTACAGGTTTCATTTAAAGCAGACTTTGAGTATTGATCTGTCATAGGTGTATGACTTGCGCAATAGTTGCTGTAGTGTCTCTCTTTTAGTCCTTGCGGAGTGGCATTAGGGTTTATGTCTTGACTAAACCGAAGTTGGTGGAAAGTTGGCCTTGAATGTGTTTTAAACTACATTGCAGTGATTAGTTTAAATTATATTTTATTTGCCATTCTGAATTTTTGTTTTTTACAGTGACTTAATAAATTAGAATGTTTGAATTTCTGATCCAATTGAAGTTCGAAACAATCTCTTACCAACATAGAAGAGAAGATATCTTCCAGTATTTTCCTTGTTTTTTTGGTGGGTTTTTTTGGTTTTTTTTTAATTAACACATTTCCTTTGGTTTGTCATTTTCATCTCTTAGTATTACAGTTCTCAATATCCCACATGGAAACCCAATACAATGGAGGTTTCAGGTTTTTTATGGCGTGTCTGCTATTACTGTAATTTTCTTTTGTCTTTGCTTGAAAAATCAGTAAGTATAAGCTATTTGACTACCTGAGAAAGTGTATTTCTAAACCAAAATATGTCCTTTCCGGATGTTTCAGTATTTTAAGGTAACACATTCACAAGCCTGGTTCATTAGTTCTTCTCAGAATTGAAGCCAGCATTTGTGTTAGCTATTGATTCTGAGTTCTGTATAGTCAGTTTAATGTTGGAGAAGTAATTTGCAATATATGAAAAAGATTCTTATTTTCTCAGCTTTAGAAATATAACCCAAGCATGTTTTAAAAAAAATCATGCTTTTGAAATTCTTACTGGGCATTGCTGTTCCAGCTGCTTCTTGTCATAAAACGATGATGCTGTTAGTCTTGCTTTCAGAGGAGCCTCAAAGATTGATAATAACTTCCATGGCTCTTGGAACTGTGTAGTTTAAGTTCCTTGCTTTATATATCTATGCTGGATACACATAAAAATTTATTTTTCTAATTTTTAAATATATCATTGGCCCTTTATGGTTTGCTTGCAGAAGATATGTTTTGATTTAACAAATATTTCCTTCTCAACTTCATGCATGAAACAGTCCCATTTCTTTCCTTCCAATCTCTCACTCTGGTCACAGACACATCAATGGTTTTCTGAGACATTTTAATGTTCCAGTCCCAGCTGACACTGTATTATTCTCAGTGACGGCTACCCGTCTTGCTCTCTCTGTCCCTGCTGGGTGGCAGCAACTTTACTACTTCTTTCCTTTGCCCTTCTCATACCTCCTCGCAGCTGTCAGCCCCCTTTTCCCTCAAAGTGCCTGACTGGGTTAACATCCTCCTTCAACACTGAGCATCTGTATCTACGTCTACTCCCTGTGAAGATTTCTGTGTCTGAAACAGAGCTGTCAGGGCCCACACTGTTGGTCTAATAAATGATGGTGCTTTTCCTTGCAGGCTGGCCCTGCTTGTAGCCTGCCCTGACTTTGGCTGGAATAGACTTAGTTTTCTTCTTAGCAGCTAGTACACTGCTGTGATTTGGACTCAGTATGAGAATAATGTTGGTCACAAACTGATGTTTTGGTTGTTGCTAAGCTGTGCTTGCCCTAAGTCAAGGACTTTTAAGTGTCTCATGCTCTGTCTCAGAGGAGCTGCACTAGAAGCCTGGAGGGAGCATAGCCAGGAGAGCTGACCCGAACTGACCAAAGGGATATTCCATACTGGAGACTGTCACACTCAGTGTGAAAACTGGGGTGGGTGTTGGCCAGAAAGGGCCGATCGCTGCTTGGGGATGGGCTGGGCATTGGTGAGCAGGTGGTGAGCAATTGTATTGGGCATCACTTGTTTTACTGGGGATTTGTTTCTCTCTCTTTCTCCCCTTCCTTTTAATTAGTATTATTATTTTTATTGATACTATTATCTTTGTTTTACTTCGTTTCACTTATTAAACTCTTCTTATCTCAACCTGGGAATTTGATTGTTTTTTCCTGGTTCTCCTCCCCATCCCACTGTGCGAGGAAGTGAGTGAGCAGCTGCATGGTATTTACTTGCCGTCTGGGGTTAAACCATGGCAATCCTTTGACCAACACAGCTGTAACAAAATTGGTTCTGCCTTGTCTTTCTCCAGTTAAACTGGAAACTCCAGAGTAGAGTCTCGCAATATGTATATTGGAGCAGAATCTGCCTTAATGCTTTCAGCAGTGCCTCTTTTAACCACCTGTTTCATGCAGAAACTGCAGGGTCTGACTTTGGATAAATTTGAATGCAAATATGCGTTGACTTTGCTTATATGTCAGGATCAGCATGCTGGCATACAGACCCGCGGCCCTGTTTGACTGAGGGCTCTGATCTCCACAGTCCCTGGATTTTGTAATCTGAGCAGGTTTGTAAACACACAGAATGTTAGGGTTGGAGAAGCTCCTTTAATAACCTATGTCTTGATATATAACCTAGTTTTAATAATGAAGTTAAATCCTTCTTCACTCAAATACAGAAGCTTTTCTTTCTTGCAGGAGTAAAACATGATAAATAAAGACAAAGAAATTCCAGTGAATAAATTGACCTTCAGAACTGGCAGGCTTGGTAAACTGTACCTGAAAGGCTGACGGGATAACTTGTATGTCTCTGCTTCGGAAGAGCAGGGCTTGGTTGCTAAAGCTATTCTGAACACTGAAATACACTCTCTAGTAATGCACAGGCTGTAATTTTGATTTATTTGTTCTTGGATTGGTGATTTAAAATACTGTCTTCCCTGCACCATGGAACAAAAAGACCATGAAATTTTTGTCATGTAGTAAATGTGCTAGTTTTTTCTTCTTGGGAGTCATTTTTATATTTTGAGATACACATAGCGAAAACTAGGGTTGGGCAAAAAAGAGTTTGTCACAAAATCCTAAAGAAACAGGGTGTTCTCCAAATATACAAGAAAAGATCAGAACATTGAAGACTTATTAGGTCTATTTCTGGCACCTAAGTTGGCCTAGTGTTTGGTGGGATTAAAATTCTTAAAGGGTTGTCAGGAAAGTTGACCTTACAATGTTTGACTGAGCTGATAAACATAAATAAAGTAAACCAGTGTGTTTTCCACCTGTTTATATGTAGTTAATGGCAGAGGACTCATTTATTAGGTATATTTGTGGTAAAGGTAATTTTCCTTGGTTTACTGGATTTTATTTTATTTTTTTTTGTATGGGATCTAGCTTTAGAGCAAGGAAGAAACTAAGAAATTAATTTTGTGTTAGGGAAGCATATTTTTATAGCTTTTCATTTAGAGCATATGGTTGGAAAATTATTTTGGATGTGATGTTCCAGAAATAAAAGTGACTACAATATACTTTTTAGAACCATTGCTTTAAACCCCCTGTATTCCTCTAGCTCATTAAGTCCTTATGAATCAGAAAATTAAACCTAATATTTGATGTTGTCAGTATAAAAATGCACTCTTTGGACTGCATTCATAAGCTTAAGTGCAGCATGTTTCTGTCATAATTCTGAACAGTGGGCAGTAAGAAGTCAACGTGTATGTTTGCAGTGCAGTGGTCTGTATATTGCACAGCATAAAAGCTACATTTGAAAGCATCTTTCAGTTACATAGGCACAAGAGGGATGTGTTAAATTTGTACTGTAATTGTTGATAAACTTGTTCTTCAGCTATTTAACATGATGGTGCTTGAACCTTTTAAGAGGACAGTAGTTGCTGAACTGAAAAGAGCAGCCTCTCAGTTAAAACAAACATTGGCACTGCTTGTGTACTTTCAGCTAGGAATAAATAGCTTGTAAATCTAGAGCTGGTTATACATATTTGTATACAAATATTTGTCATTTTAGTGTTTTTATGATGTACAAGAAAAGCCCATTAACAATTTATTTTTCAAGGGCTGTGAGACTTTTTTCTAGTCTTCAAAAATTCCAATGCTCAAGAAACATATTTAAATTTAAGTAGTAACTCATATAAAGATAGATGTTGAAGTCTTGACCCTGTTGTTCAGGGATATCTATGGAATCAGAGAGACTGTTTGTGTTATATGGCTATTTTTGCCTGTTTATTTCTTTGATGTAATTGTGAGTGACACACATTTATATAAAAAACAGCTAACTGATACCATAAGATTGGGCTCTTCATTGAAATTCAGTTTCTTCTTTGACTCAAACAGCAGTAACAAGTAAGCCAGAGAAGTTCAAAGAGGGCCCTTTGATCTTCTGAGTTGCATGAGGAGCTTGGAGTTACAGGGCACTTGCTCTCCTTGCAGAGGTTGCCCCTTGTCCAGACCTGTGCAGGTTCCTGTATGTGTAGAAGACTGATGAGCTTCTCAGAAAGGACAGAGGTAGAGCAAGCACTGTCCTGATTATAGTGCATCTTCAATGCTTCTGGAATTTGCTTTTTCTGTGGATGCCAGGTCTGGCAGTCAAGCTGCTTCTGCCTGCTGTAATGTTGGCAGGTGGCAGCACAAGATGAGAATGATGATTTGGGGTGTTTTTTCGCATTATTGTGATACCTTTAAATGTGGATGATGCCTGTTAGTGTTTCTGATGAGTGTATTTTTATTCAAATCAAAAAAGGCAGAGCTAGGGGATCTGCACTGTGTTATATATTCAACTATAATTTTTCTGCTAGTTATCTAACGTCTACATAGGCAATAAAAAAGAGATAGGGACAATTGGGCATGAGAAATTCAAGACACGTTTGCCTGATGGATTTTTAGGTCTACCATATTCTCTATCCCTAACTTAGTATCTTTGCATGATGTACTTTATGGACTTAATAGGACATGCAAAGCACTAGCTTAAAACTACTTTGGTCCTTAGGGCTTCTAGTAATGAAAAATTTCAAAGCAACTTTGAAAAGGTCTGTCTGACAGAGTACATCTGTGTAAATGCTGGAATAAACCCTGGCTGGCAATATTGAAGAAATCTGCCATGAGTCCTAATGGAAAAGACAGGTTGAGATGACGTTCCTTTTCACCTCAAATTTGTGCAGAAAAACTTCTCTTGAACCTTCTAAACCACCGGAGAGCTGGAGGACAGTATTCTGCATGCCTAGAATGGAAACAGAGACACTTCGATTTTATTCCCTGGACTCAGTTGCTTGACAAAATAATGAAGTAAATGGGTACACTGGTGTTCACACTGGCTTAAATCAGCAGTGTTCAATGATAAACATTTATTGGTAATAACCACCCATCTACTTAAGATTTTCTTAGTCTCCTAGGCAGACTGTGTTGCAAAAAAAATAAAAATAAATTAAATCACTTTGAATGTATTTTCTTTTTTTGTTGTTTTGCCAGCTTTGACAAGAGGTTTTAAGTCTCTGCAGTTCAGGTTGCTTAGAACTTAACGTTCTTATATGGTTAAAAAAAATGTATGTGCAAGGGTGAATTGTTTGATTAAATGAGTTGTGACTTTGTACATATAATAATACAATCAAATTAATTTATGTATAAACTTTTATTATAAAACTGAATTTTCCGGAAAGTATTGAACAGTGTTCTTTTTTTATTGTTATTTATTATAACGGAGCAACTGTTTAGGCAGGAGTCCTACTTACTTCATATAAAAGTGATTGTAGGAGGGTGAAAACTATAGCTGCTTGTAAACATCACTCAAAGTAGAAACTGTGTCAGCTGAAGTGCTCAGCATGAACCAATATCCCCAGCTCTACACTCTATTGCTGTGTAGTCTTCTTTTCTCAGGAAGAACTAGTCTTTACGACTTGTTTCCATTAAAAGCCTTTGTTGCAAGATCTTTCCTTATTGCAGCTGAGGATATTTCTGGGCTTCCACGGTCATATCCAAACGGGGACACAAATGGACATCCCTCTTGTGATTTTGAAGGATTCTAAGTGTGCATCTATTGCTCTTCTACGGTCATCAGTTGGTGACTCTTTAAACTGTTGTTCAAGTAAGACGTTGTACAGTATGTTTCTGTGATACAGGAAACATGTATGCAATGGAAAAGGATATTAAGAACCTTTCACTGTGTGTGAGTGCTGCGTCTTGTGTAATGTTCTCATGATTACTGGCTATTAGCCAGTCAGAGCAGCTCCTATCTTCATTTATTACTTTAATATCGTACACGGATGTCTCAGATGAATATTTCTGAAACTTGTGTGCGGGCTAAACATAATTTCTATTCTTCATTCTGTGTCTCTAGTCTGGGACTGTGAAGCTGACCAAGCCTGTGGCGTTATGGACCCAGCAGGATGTCTGCAAATGGCTGAAGAAACATTGCCCTAATCAGTATCAAATCTACAGTGAGTCATTCAAACAGCATGACATAACTGGTAAAGTATGCACGATCAAAAATATTTTACTCACTTAAAATGCGGCAAATTGTTTTACTTTGGTGTAAATAGATTGTGACTGTGCACTGAGGGCTTTTTGTTGATTGTATGACTCAAGAATTGCAAAGTTTAGACCAGAGGGAATATTCCAGCTTTCATAGGATGTGGTAAGTGATTTCCCCGTCTCTCTAAAACATAAACTTCAGATTATTCAGAGTCAATATAGCAAGGAGAGAGGTCAGTCTTTATGTAGGTAAAGGCCCCATCCTGTTAATTCCAAATAAAAATAAAATTCCCCCAAACCCAAGCAATTAAAAAGCATCCTATGAGGAAAAACATAATTAATGTAAATTTTCTTTTTTGTTGAGGTGTTTCACCTTGAATTTATCCTCTTTTTTGTGGCTTCCCCTCTTTGAAAAAAAAATAAAATTAACCTTACAGTCCTTAATGGTATGGGAAACCTCTCTAGGCCTGAAGAAGGTTCATTTCTGGCAGATGTTTGTCTTTGTTCTGGAAAATTTGCAATGGAGGTTTTTTCAACTCTTTATTAGTATTTTTTTCTTAGTATTTTATGACCTTTAAAGTTGGTATTTCTTAGCATCAATTTAAACTATTATTTCCAGCAAACAAATCTGATTTCTGTCCCAAATGTGGCTTGAGTACAACCAACCATTCTTTCTTGCTGCATTTCCTTCACTGAATAAAGTGCTTCCCAGTTGTACATACTTTACTTGTCTAGTCTGAAAGATACTTGTTTGTTCTGCTATGGTTTGTCTCCAGATACATGCAGGACCTCCAAACCTTCAAAACTTGGTGTCTTTTCTTAAAAGAATATATTAAAAGCATTGTGGTTTATTTTCCTATTTTCTTTAGAAGTTGGTATTGATTTTATTGATCTTCTTGTTGTCAAGTTTGCTGTAGTTGTCTTTTAGCTGACCACTTTGAACTGACATCAGTTTAGCAAATATAACATGGGAGTTAAATAGGACTTTTACTCATATACCAAGCAGTAATTAATCTGTAAAAAGTCTAATGTGGAACACTAATTTGTTCTCTGAAGTGTTGCTGTACAAAACTGGGAAATGAAATTCAGACATCTAATGTTAAGCAGAGATTTGAGTTTCACGTACAAATCTCAGTCTTAACAATAATGTGTTGTTAACTAATGTGTGTTTCAGTCAGTGTCTGTTCCTATATATGTACTTGTGGTGTTTCCAGTTTTACCTTGATTCCTGTTGCTATTTTCTTTCTGATAATACATGAATGATTGCAAACATGGCGAACTAACCTACCAGTATTTGTTTACTGTGTAGCCATGAGTACCTGTACACACCTACATGTGAGAGCTGGTTTGTATTGGTTTGGTGAGTGTTGAGGTTTGGTACATAACCATTGTGCCCATTTCCTCTCAGTCACCGTCTGCTGAATGCGGTCGGTAGGAATGTAGTCTGTGCCTCCACCCATGCGTACAGAGCTCACTGCATCCAGAGCAGTACCCGAAGAAATTGAAGCTATTTTAAAATATTTTCTAACGCTATTTTGCTATCATATTGTCTATTTCTAGAATTAAAGAAAAAGTTGTTTTCACTTCAGCATAAACGTGGATAAAAAACTTGTAGTTTACTTGCCGATGTGCAAAGCTTTGAACTTTATAGATCTCTGTGAAAAAGAAGAATTGAGATCAATCTTTCTTAATTTACGCAAAAGAGGTGTAAGGAAAATATTGGTAAAAGTATTAGAAAGTAAATCTACAGGAAAATAGCTTCAATTCAGCAATTACCAAAGAAGAAACATGATCATAATTAGTACAGATTTTATAAAAGTATACTGTGATAGTATTATGAGTGAAATCATTAACTCGGGAGGATATTTCCAGTGCTGTTGGTCCCCATAACTCTGATTATTTGAATTCTAATAAAGGGATTAAACAGTGGATTTGTGGCTCAGAAAGGAGTATGGAAACTAATGTGAAGATGAAGCCAAAGTAGTGCAAATGTTCCCAGACATGGCTATGGAAAATTGATGTGATTGTTGAGAATTTCTCAGGAATTAATGTAAATTTGCAGGCTATTATGATATGGAAAAACATGATGGAAAAGAACTTGAAGAAAATGACATGAAAAGGATATTTAAACTCTATTTGAAGGTAAAATCTAAGGCATGGTCATAGGCCAGGAAAATAATCTTGAGCAAACATATCTAACAATTGTTAACCATAGATGTTGAGAAGTGTGACATTTGCTTGAGACTGTTAGTTGCTGAGTACAGTTTATTGAGTTGTAGACAAAAATGTAACCCAAAATAACCTTTCCTTGCAAAGATTTTATACCTTTTACTTCTGATAAAGAACAGCTGCAGATGTATAAGAAAAAAATACTTCCTCTAGAAACTTAGCTAGTAAGAAAAAAAAATCTTCGTGTTAGTAATGATCTTGAGGGTGTCATGGGACAGAGTGTACTCTCATCAGATTTGCAGGTGATAGAAAATTGGACGTAACAGTCTGTAGCCTCAAGAGTAGGGACCATCCATAGGGATCTAGGCCTAGGGACCAGGTGCAGGCTGGAGGAATGTGTCAAGAGGAGCCATATGAAATCCAACAAGGACAATTGCAAAGTTCTGCAGCTGGGCAGGCCGAGCCCCTTGCGCCCCACTCAGCGTGGGGCTGACTGGCTGGGAAGTGGCTTTGGTGAAGAGGACCTGTGGGATAGTCAGGAAGACGAAATATACCAGCGTTGTGCCTTGGCAGCAGAGAATGCTAACAGGGTCATGGGCACTATTAACAGGCACATAGTAACCTGATCAAGGATAGTCATTGTTCCTTTTACTCTGCACTTTTTAGACTACAGTCCTTGGATCTCCAGGGCAACTTAAGGTGAGGGCCACCAAGATGCTCAGGGCTGGAACACCTGTCCTGTGACCGGTGGATTGAGAGAGCTGGGCTTGTTCAGTCTGGGGAAGAGTCAGCTTGCTGGGGTGGGATGGGGGCACTAGCAGCAGCACCCTGTGTGTAGAAGAAGGTTGTCAAAAAGATGGAATTAACCCTTTGCAGTGATGTATGAGAGACACCAGACTTGAGCTGAAACAAGAGGCTCAGGCTGAACATAAGGAGAAACTTTTTCCCCATGAGGACAGTGAAGCACTGGAACAGGTTGCTCTGTTTCTGTCCTGGGAAAATTTCAAGGCCTAGCTAAATATAACCTTGTGAAACCTGATCCAATCTCATAGCTGACCTTGTTTTAAGCAGAAGTTTGGGCCAGAAATTTGCTGGGGTCCCTTCCCATCTAAATTCTGCTGTGGTCCTATGATTTGCTGAATACTTACTGAGTACCCTAGAACCAGCGAAATGCTTCTTGCAGCTAGTTAGAGAAAATTAAATACAGAAATGTGTAATAAGAAATTGGGTGTGTTTTTTATATGTAACGTTCTTGGATTCAAAGGAGTGAAACATTTGTTTGACTTATTCAGCAACAGGTCAGAAGGATTTTTCATGGTGTTGGACCCAGAAGCAGAACGAAAAGAATTTGAAGGGGTAATGCTGAGCAAGATCTAAGGGCATCCGGTAGGAATTAGTAATGATGGGAAAAATAACACAATGAAAAGGGAGGAACGAAGATGACATGGTAGGGCCATGTCACTGGAAGGTCTACAACTAGTGTTGGTGCTTACACAAGTAGGGGGAGACATTAAAAGTTGCACTGATTTGCCAGTTTTTCACACTCATTTTGTACTGATATATTCCACAGGATAAACCTAAGAAATAGGTCTTGCTTTGTGTGCATTTGTGGCTTTGAATTTGCTGGGGAGCAATACTTTTAAATGACTGGGGAGTTCTAGAGAGGTGAGTTGTTCTTTGATGATCTTATCCGATACCATTGAAACAAATGAAGATTTTTGCAGTGTCTCACCATTAACAGAAAGAAGACTGAGCATAGAATGACTAAGGAATAACCATTTTGGGGGAAATGGTCCATTGAGAAAGTAATAAAGATGATGTCTAAGGAGTGACTTATGGATGTGTATTTGTTGGAAGGGAGGGAAGGAAAGTGAAGGAAGAGAGGCGAAAGGAAGGAAGGAAGAAAACCCTGCTTCACCTTTTGTTTTTACACCATATTCTGTAGCGTGCATGTCTTCAGAGCATGAGGTTTTCATGCTATGATCATTAAACAAACCTCATTCTGTCAAAATAATACCCAAGAGGTACCTTGGTCCAATTGAAAGAATTTGATAGGAGGTACTTGAAAGGACTCAAGCCTTTTTAAATTAAACTTTTAAGGAGGAAAGGAACAGGACTCAACCTCATTTTAGTTTTAGCAGGGACCAGATCTTCTAAATATTCATTAAATACCAAACAGCACCTCAGAAAGTGAAATATGAACTGCTACTGAGAATCTGCTGGAAATAGTCTTAAAATCTGGCTAACTCTATAACCTCTAAATATGCTTGCATTAAATCAGCTTTATTGACGTAGTTTTATGAAATTCATATAAAATAATTTATTTAAAATCTGAATTGCTTATTTTTTTCACTACAGTAATATCTTTGTAGATGCATTTCATAGCAGATGAAATGCTCAAGTTATTTAGCATGTTGGTGAAGGGATGATCTTGTGGTTTAAGATACTACACTAGAATTTGGAGGCATCTTGGCTTTGTTTCAGGTTACTCTGGTATTCTTGGAAAGTACGCTGAATCTTCAGGGTCTAAGTTACTCTCTCCATACAGAGAAAGACTGGGGTTTTTTTAATCAAAGTGTTGCTAGATATCTTTCCAGTTGTCAGACCATATATAATTTAATTCTGCCCTTTGTTTCATGGAACTCATCTGAGTTTTGTGGTGCAAGCAGTGCAGTGACTTGGGGATGAAAGGTGTGCAGTGGAGCACAGAAGGCCTGGGTTTCATTCCTAGCTTTGGGACAGGAAGAGTGACTAAAACCTGGTGGGTTTATTCACCGTGTTGTGACCTCTTGATCATGTTCATCCTTTGCCATATGTTTTGCTATCTGTACAACAGAGATAAAGATTCCAGTGTTGTTAAATGTGTTGTGATATGTGTACAAAAGGTGTTGTTTGAATCAGCTGTGTCTTCCTGTTAACAGGTCTGTTTCATTTGGAACAATTTCTGCTCACTTCCTGATCCTTCCCCTGGCAAGTGATTCCAGTGTTATCCTTCATCCTTCCATTATTGATGAGTGTCACACTGACTCAAAATATCTCTTGTGCCAGTGATATGGCACATCTAATGTGAGGCCTGATGCAAGAAGCAAAATGAGGTCTTCTGTAAAATGGCCCTTGTAGGTGTTCCCCATCTGTTATCTGACACCTGACCCTCAAGAGTCTTCTCACAAACCCTACTGCAGTCACGGTGTAGAAGATTACACAAACCGGCACCTTTTCTCAGATTATTTTTTTGTCCCTTATAAACTGGTCACAACCTCCCCTCTACGTTGTTGTTAGTAGAGGAGTCTTTGGAGTCAGGTGTAGGACTGGCACCAAGCAAAGAAGGTCCTGGGTTGGGTCAAGTTGTTGTAGGAAGTACTTAAGCCTCCTTTAAAGCATTGTTAAAGTTTTGCTTACCATGTTTTTCTTTGATTGGTTGCAAACCTGTATCAAGTTTTGAACATTTGCCAGCACTGTCACATATCTCACTCATAAAGGACCTTTATTGTGTCCAAATAGAGGCTATTTCCAATCAAGTATTTGTTATTTTCCTTGTTTTGCATGTGACAGTGCACTTCAGCACAACAGATGTCATCTGCCAAGCAGTGTTTGTCTGGTTGTGGATAGCAGAAGCAACTTCCATCACCAGCCCTCTCTGTGAAGCCCTTCCCTTCTCCGTGGTACAAAGCTTAAGCCAGCCTTGCCCTCAGTCCTTATTTATGCCAGTTTCCCATGCTCTTTTCAGTGCGATCTTAATAGCAATGTTGATTGGTGGGCTGTCCAATCAATCCTGACTACATCCATCTGCAGTTTGAAAAATAAAATCAAATCACTGCTTCACCCTGGAGAGAGCTTTCATTCTGCTGCCTGGATAAGGTCAGACCTATTTGCAGCATTCTTTGTGGAGTTGTGATGCTCATGTTGGAAAATGTGAGGGACTAAAGAGTTTTCCCTGTTTCATACTTGGTTACTCTCAAATTTTTAACATGTGGAACACATCAAAGAGTGATGGGCATTGGGATAAGGCTCCTGTTTGCATAATATGTAGCAACTGTTCTTTTCGCATGGAATATATTATCAGAAATACATTAATGTAACCCTGTGTTTATATAGTGTAGAATTGAAAGAATTTGGAAAAGTGGAAATCTCCTTTTCATTATTCAGCCTCCTACGGATACAGAAAATTTTGGATGAAAGTAATCTCTCATGTCTTAGCCATAGTTTCTCGGTCTGGCTTTTCTGTCAGATTATAGCTCATGAAATATATAGCGAATTTCCACAACAGGAGACAGGACCATAATGGCTCACGAGAGATCTGGTTTGACCAGAAAGGCTCATCTGCAGTGGAGAAGGGGACAGTGAGGCACTCAAACACTTCATGGGAGTTGTAATTAAGTATCAATATAGCTGATTATTTTCTGATCAGTTGTCTTTTCTTTGCAAAATAATCTGTGGAGTTTATCAATTAGTAATGAAATGGAGCTATTTTCTCCTCTGTGCACAAACCAGTGGGGAGGGTCTGATGCTATTATTTGTTACATAAAATCCTGTGTGGAAGAAGTGATAATATCATCTGTTCTGTTTGATAGGAAAAGGAAGTTGAAAAAGGGCAATTGAGGCATTTTTGGCCTTGCTTGCCAATAACTTATTAAATTCTATATCTGCTAAATTCAGAATGAAATTTCCACTCTTCTACTCCATTATCAGCTGTGAGATCTGCTGTGCAAGTAGCTGATGAATGTTTTACACCATTTTCTATCTTACTGCATATTTCTTGGGGCTGGCAGCTTTTCCTTGGTAGGCTCTCTCCACTTGTAACTACCTGGGAAGATCTCTCATGATCTGAGTAAACAATTGCTCTACAGTATACTCAGAAGTGAATTGCACTCTAGCTGCCTCTTTTTCTTTCCTCTGTCACTATATAAGAATTTAATAGGAGTCATGGTAGCCAGATTTGCTGTAGCTGTTACTCCTGCCTGATGTAGAACACAGAAGCCAAATCATCTTGGAACTGAAAAATATAATTCCTGTCCTTTAGCTTTAGATTTGAAATTCCCTGTTGACTTAGCTTAGATGAGTTCTTCTGTACTCTTAGAGTGTAAGTATTTAAGGGACAGAAGAAAAAGATATATTGCTCTTCATCTGAAGCAGTGTTTACTTGCTCCTCAGTACTTACTCCTCATGTGCTGTCAGTTGTTGGGGAATTAATGTTTCATAATTATACATGCAATGATAATTGGATTATTCCTTTCCTCTAACATAAGAGTTTTTTCATTTTTAATTTAATCTTGTTCTATTTATTTTAGTAATTTTTTCCTAACTATAGATCATATCATGTTTTACCATTCTCCTTGAAAGATCTTTGTTGTACAGTCTTTATAAACCTGATTCACTCTATTCTCTGTAGAACAGTGATTCACATCAATATCATGTAAAATGCACTGCCAGAACCTCTCACCATGGCAGGCAGTTTCAAAATCAATTTCTGTGTCTTACTCAGAAGGGATCTAAAAATGTGAATTAGGGTAAGATATGGAAAACTGTATCAAATGTCTTAGCAAAGCCTATTTCAGGACTCTCAATCCATATTGTAAAGCTTCGTCATGTTTCCTAGTTTGCTTATAAGGCTGCACAATGTATGTGCAAGAAGAACTGAACACTGATTGTGATCCACTGACAGAGCAAAAAAGCTTACGAGCTCCTGATTTAGCCTTTGCGTCCTTACCAGTCTATCTTAGGTGATTCAGGCATCCAGCTTAAGTCAGATTTGTAAAACCAAGGGTAAGAGTAAATTGCTGTAGTAATCAGTGAAGAGGCAAGGGATGCCTCCAAGCAGATGAATTCGATGGACTTAATATAGCCAAGAGAAAATGTTATGAAAACACCCCTTTTATGTTCAACCCATTTCCTTTTTCCACCTTTTGTTTTGTGACCCCTTGCATGATCTTGATGAGGCATGCTTTTTATTAACTATTTTTTCTTGCTTTGCACAGGGGTTGATGACTTTTTTGTACGTTCTAACATTCTGCCCAATATCAAAGTTCTACCCTTTCATTTTATTTCTTAGGATGTTCTTTTTCTACACATTTTTGGATCCATCACTAACCATGATTCCATCATTACCATGTTCCTTGGTCAATCACTAGGCTGTGGGGTCCCTTCACCCAGAATCTAGGCAAGGTGGAGCACTGGTATTACGTTGAAGACCTTCAAGTGATAGCCATAGAATGCAGCCTTGTTAATCCTGATGGCCCTTCTTTATTTCCTTTTTTTTTATTTCCCCACTTGGTTAATACTGATTAACTCCTTCAATATGGTGCATAATGGTCTGAAGTCTTTCCACTCAAAGCATGGGTCCTTAGTTTTAGAACTGGCCATTGAATATTTAGGCCTTTGCATGAATTGTATTGGTTCCAAATGTCATGCCCTGACTGAAGTCTCACTAGGCTGTTATTCTGTGTTGTTTTCTTAAAACTTCTGCTGTATCTGTGGAGTCCGGAACTTATTTTTCCAGCTTGGTTAAACTTAGGGTTAGTACTGCTGAGCTCTCACTTCTCATCAAGTCAAGTTTTCCTGCAGCACTTCAGAAGTTCTGGATCCCATTCTGGTGGGAACCAAGATGAAAATGGGAGATACTGCAGAGTCTTCTTTCAGTCTACTTGTGCTATTGTTTGGGAAGGCGTATTTGTCACCTTTGCTGTGCAGCTCCAAAGTCAGTTTTAAGGCTCAGTTGTAGGTAAGGAAAACTTAGGTGAGAAAAACTAGAGGGATTGAGTGGAGGAGTTGTTAGAAGACCTTGCAGTTCTTCACTTTGAAGAAGTGAATTAATTTGCTGCTTAGTGGGTGTGTGTTTGTGATATCAGTGAGCAGCTAGAGCTGATTCTATTTATTGCAGCTTGTTACTTGCCAGCATGTGCTATTCATGATATGGGGATTTAGTCTTAATGTAATCTTGTAATTATTTGGCAGTGTTCCTCAGTCTAATAACACAGCTAACCTCATGGTGAAACGCAGAAGGAAGCTCTGCAGAAATCTGAACCTGCATGAAGCTACAGATGAGAGTTTGACTTCTGTTTCGGACATCAGGAAGAACGCCTCCACTGAAATGGTGGTCAGGCATTGGAATGAGCTGCTCAGGAAGGTGGTGGAGTCAGCATTGCTGGAAACGCTCAAGAAATGAGTGGACATGGCTCTTAGTGCCATGGTTTAGTTGACATGGTGGTGTTTGGTCAAAGATTGGACTCAACGATCTTGGACATCTTTTTCAACCTTAATGATTCAATGATTCTAAGTGTGTATTTAATCCCTCTCATCTGGTCCATTTGCAATACGTTGTGGTACTTCTCTCACCTCTGAGTCCTGCCGTTGCCTGGTCCCCTGTGACTCTTCCCAAACCAAATGCCCTCCATCAGTTACGCTGCCATTCCAGCTTCTTTAAGGTCTCTGTTTTTAATATATATATATATAGAGACAACAACTCTCCGCTTGTACCAAGTCTCTGACAGACGGATTAATCCCATCTTTCGAAGCCCTGTATTCTCAGCTGTGTTCTGGTTCCACTCCCCAGACCCTCTGCTGGGACCTGCAGGCGTTGGGCTCAGCCCCTACAGCTGACCCCTCACGAATTTCTTCGCTGTGGCTGAGCAAGCAGCTCTCTGCAGCCTTCAGGACGTTCCTGCAGTGCCTCAGCACTTCGGTGTCTCCGGGCTGGTGTCGGGAAAGGCCCGTGGATGCCCCCGGGAGAGCCGCGGGTTTGCCCCGTGGCTTCGCAGAGCCGCCCGGCCCCGCGGCTGCAGTACCGAGCGCCGCCCCGAGGGGGCGCCGGCACACCGGCTACGGCCCGCCCGCTCCCAGCCGTGCCCGGCGCTGCGGGGCGGCATCCCGGCGGCGTCCCGTCCGCATCCCGGCGGCGTCCCGGGGGCGCCCCGGGGCATCCCTCCGCATCCCGGCGGCGTCCCGGGGGCGTCCCGAGGCATCCCGTCCGCATCCCGGCGGCGTCCCGGGGGCGTCCCGAGGCATCCCGTCCGCATCCCGTCGGCGTCCCGGGGGCGTCCCGGGGGCGTCCCGAGGCATCCCGTCCGCATCCCGGCGGCGTCCCGTCCGCATCCCGGCGGCGTCCCGGGGCAGTCCCGAGGCATCCCGTCCGCANTGGGGGCGCCCCGTCCGCATCCCGGGGGCGTCCCGGGGCGTCCCGAGGCATCCCGTCTGCATCCTGGGGCGTCCCGAGGCATCCCGTCTGCATCCTGGGGTGTCCCGGCGCATCCCGGTGGCTGTGCCAGCCGCTGCCGGCGGTCCCCGGTGCGGCCCTCACCCCCGGCGGCCCCGCTCCGCTAAGGAGCTTGTCAGCGCCTCGTTTGTCATGTCCCTCGTTGAAAATGATGCTGTTTGTGGAAACACCAGCCCAGCCGGCTGAGCCTTTTTCAGAGGGCAAAGAGACTGTGAGGGAGAAAGGATTTCTCCCTCCTTTCTCTCCCCCATATTACAACAAAAATAACATCAAAAGCTGCTGTTTTGTTGGTTTGGTTTTTTGGGGTTTTTTTAACTGCTCAAGTGCTAAAGCAGCTGCCCTTCGCTACTCGGGTTTGCCAAGGGAATAGCCTTCACTATAAACGAAGTGCCTCCGGTACTCCCCTAGAAATTGTTTGATTTGATATAGTTAATTGAACAGGTTGAAAGCTTGACAGTGCAGTGTACTTGACGCTGAGCCTCGTCCTTGTTATCGTGGAATGCACAGCAGAGGGAAATACCTGGCTCTTTCAGCAAAGACACGAGGGCCCCAGCTCTGGCATTTTCCTGTGAATTCAGTGGAAGGAGCTAGTGATTAAAAAAAAAAAAAAAATCTGGATTCTGTTCAAGCTCTTACTGCATTCAGGAATTGATTTTTATCCCTTCACACAGCAAGGTTCTGTGCACACTGGGAAGTGTTTACTTGATTCCTCAGGTCCTACTGGTGACCAACACTGAACTGGTGCAGGAGAAAGCTCCCTGTCCTTCTATGTGCATCCAGATGAATGCTTGCTGCTCAAACAAGAGGGATCAACTGTGAGAAACCTGTATCTATTAATTGATTTTATTATCTGTGAACCAAAACCCTACATTTAGAAATGTGAGCCTAGAGACACAAAAAACTAGGTTCTTAATAAGCAGTTTTGGACTGAAACATGGACATGTGGATTAATCCATGAACTTTTTTAACAAGGTGCACTAAAGACATGACTTCTTAAGAAAAAACAGGACAAAATATATAGTCTTTCCTCCCTGGAGATTTCATTAAGGTATGTTACTAAGCCCCAAAGTACTTACTAGTGGCAAACTCTTGTTAGACAGCAATCAACACTAAGTGGCTGGCCTCAGGTAAAACTTTGAGAACTTCTCTTCTGGTGACTTATTATTAACTACAGCTACTATTGAACATAATCCAATATGTGAATGCTTATATTTGATGCCTGTGTTGCTGCTGAAAATCAGGTGCTCTGTTCTTCGGTGGCTGCAGTCTGCTGTGGGTTCTGGTCTTTCTTTAGTCTTTATTTTAGTCTTTTAGCCTTGCAGAAAAGGATGAAAAAAAGCCCCAACCCAAAGAAAGCCAAATTAAATAAACAACAACAAAGGAATCCAAAATTCATGTCAGAACATGAGCTGTCCCACAGAAGTTTTCAGAACCTCAAGAGCCTGAAGCCCATCAGGCTGCACAGACCTTACCCTGTTCCCCACTGCTTCTGCTTGAAGCACAAGGAATTCCTGCCTACCAGGTTGGTCAGAGAAGCTTCCAAGTTCCACAGACAAAAGTGTTGCTTCTTGATAACTTGACTACAAACCCCAAATCTTCCCCATGGGGAATTTGAGGTTTTATTCTGTTTTGTGAAATGCCGAACAATGCTACCCTTGAGGAAGTGTGTACCTTTTGTCAGTGTGTCATGTGTCTGAGACAAGCTGTCAATGCAATCCCAGTCCTGTCAGCTGCACTGACATGGCACCTGCATTGCACAGGGCCCAGTGACATTGTGTTGCTATTAGAGGGAAGTGTAGGATCCCCCAAACAAGTTTATGTGTATACACCCCAGTCACTTTCTCTGCAAGTTCTGTTGGACAGGGAATTGCAGAACTGAGCTGACTTACCTGTTTGCAGGTCAAAATCACCAGATCCTGGACATATTTTGGTTGGAAGGATCCTTTTGAAACCAGCTAGTCCAACCCCCCTGCTCAAGCAGGGTCAGCTAGAACAGATTGTCCAGGACTGTGTCCCATTGGGTTTTGAATGTTGGCACCGTTGTTCTATTTAGTCAAGGTTTTCCTTGACTGTGATTTTGAATTTACACTTTTTTATGTTTATTTTGCATAGGTTATGTATATTTTATCTTGCAGTACGTGGTTTTGATCTAAATATAACAGCTCAGAACCTGAAGATGGATTAATAAGGTTATTCAAATAACAGTGCCAAATGTGGAATAATCCCAAATGGCCTATAAGGAGATGTTTGTTACATGTTCTAATATTTTGGTGCTGTTTATAAACAGCATAAAAACTGTCTGGAGAAATGCCAGAAATGTGACAATCTGTTACAAGCATATCAAACCTATGAAGTACTGCAATCCAATCCACTGAGAAGCACTGGTTGAATGACCATGCAAAATTGCTTGTGTCCAATGGTTTATGGATGCTATATGCATATAGATAAAAGCTTGTCATATATTGGCTTATCAAAAACAAACAAAAGACAGCTTGATTTTGATGAATGTCACCTGTAACTGTTATCCTAGGCTAATCTACTGCTGAATTTGCCATTCACAGATGTGTACAGTGCTTTTTTATGTCACATTAAGCCATATTCAGACCCATATCATGCTGACTCCTTCCAAGTCCGTCTCATGGAGAAAGCTGCTTTCTGTTAATAAATGATGGCTTGGGATTTTTTTATTATTCTCAGCACAAAATGCTACAGACCTGTTAGCCTCTTGCCAATTCTACCAAAAGAATGGAACAGTTAGTTTGGGTTTCTAAACAAAGAAGCACATTGTATAGGTGATACCAGTTATCCTGATGCTCAGCCTGTCAAACTAACCTGGTACTTTTTTCTGTTCTTTTTTTTTTTTTTTTTTTCCCATTGGCAAGGGTTCGAATTTAGTCTTTAACAGCTACCATGTGGAATATAATACCTTTTTTAGCCCCGAAAAAATACAGCTTAGGATCCTATGACATCTTAATTAAACATGTGCCTTTTTATTCCTTATGCTGTGTGCTGGAATCATGCTGGTTCATTGACAGATGCCCATACACAGTAGGGAGACACTAATGAAAAGGGCCTTTATTGGTGTCCCCTGGTTTAGCTGGTTGTGCAGCGTCTTTCAGCCTTCCTGTGCTGGTTGCCTAAGTGTAGCAGTTGACGTGGAAAAAACAATCAGCAGGATGGGTTAATGGTACAGGTGCAATACAAATAATCTAGCTAAATGGTTCCGAGAAAATTTGTTTTACTGTAGCCAAATGTAGTGTCGTGTATGAGAAACCGCTTCATCCCACAGCTATGGCCTCTTCTTCTTTGGAAAGCAGGCTGTCAAGGTAGAAAATTAGTTGGGAGTTAGTGTGGGTAGCCATGTTACATGTACTCTAAATGAAAAGCTAATGGGACTAATGTAATCTCTTGTTATGAAAGTTGTATTGAATAGCAGGGATTGTTGTAGCATACACAGGTCAGGCTGCTTAAGTCTGCAAGGATACAATGTCCAGTTCTGATGTTTTAATTCTAAGAACTGTGTAGAAGTAGATGGAAGGCAGAACACAGCCTTTTCCCAAGCCTGGAGGCTGAGCCTTGTGTTGTCATGTTACAGGAGATGAAACTGCTGAAAGAAAGGTTGATAGGTGACTTGATAACTGGATATAGGGACTTAGCAGGACAACAGCGTGTGTTCAAAAGCTGAAATTGGAAGCTTGAGTGATTCAGTAATCAGAAAATGAATCCTGGCCTTGCAGGTCATTCAGCAGTGGAACCATTTACTAGGAAAAAGGGCAGACTTTGACAAAACTGAGTTTTCTAAAGGTAAGAAAGGTGGATGGAAAAATACATGGTAAGCATGTGTGCATGCAACACCTAGGGTCCATGGTCACAGTGGTCCTTTAGCAGGAGTGTCTGCAGTCTCTAGTTTCTGGTGCACTTTGCAACCTTATTGTGTGAATTTAGGTAGGGAGGGGATTTGTATTTGCAGTTTTGTTTTTCTGCTACTTGAGAAGCAAATATCCGTCAGAAGCTACAGGCCTTGAATTAGGTATGCCATGTAGCAGGAGAAACTAATTAGCAAACCTATAGATAAGATGATCTGCCAATTACCCAATTGTTCTTCTGGTGCTCTACAGGTATTTTTTCCTGCTTGTTCAATTTGTATGTCAAGACTAGGTCTAGGATAATACTTTTGATATGGAGGTATTCCCACATTCCCACTGTGAGCAATCCTGCATGCTGCTAGACGTACCCCTTTTGTAAACATCATGTTTGGAGTAAGTACTTGTACTTAAGAAACTGCGTGGTGAAACTAGTTGGTAATTTATAGATGTAATGTGGATTTTCCCAACCGCTCTTCTAGAGTTTGAATCTGTTACATTTTCCCGTGTTTGACCAGAGCGCATGCCAGGCTAGATACACATAGAATGGAAAATCTAACTCTGAGATATAAAGTCCTCCTCTATGTTTTCTTTGAATTCCCTTATGGCTTGACTTTTGCAAATGTACCAAATGTAACATATGCAAAGATGACGTCTGTAAACAATCTATTGCACATTTCTCATGAGCCCAGTGGGATGCTGATACATGCTCACATACCTACCATTCCTCTTAGGCATAATTTCTGTACAGGATTCCCCACATAGCCTGTTAATACCATCTGTTTTCCATGTCTATGTACACATTCTTTCTAGAGCAGATAAAAATTTGCTGCTGAAGCTGTATGTGATGCTCTTTTGCTGGGATAGGTACCAGAACCTGCAGCCTGGAAGGAGACTGACATCTAGAGCTGTTGCATGGAAATTTCCTTGTATTTGCCATTTCAGAAGTGGCTCTTGTACTGTCCTAAAAAGGACGATGAATATAACTATTGAAGACCATTTCTTCCAAAAGCATAACCATTCAAGTATTTTTTCTGATGCAGAAATGTGTGGCCATCAACTGATGTAGCCTGGATCAGATCAATAGAAGAATTCCAGCTATGGAACTATTTTTGGCCTCCATATGCTATATACAGTATTCCAAGAAGGTTTGCCGATCTAACTGTGTTGCTTGGATGGCACTTAGAACTGCAAAGTGCTAACATCAAATCAATCTGACAGAAAGCAGGGTTCACTCTGGCTGTTTGTCCCATTTCTAGGCAAGATTGTATTCTACTCATGCAAATGCCACTGCTTCTTTTTTTTCTGGGTTTACATAGACTACCTAATCTCAGGGTTTGAGATTTTGCAAAACCTCTTGAGGGATTCAGGTGGTGAAGTTCAGGTGTTCTCTGATGTCCATTCAAAAAAGTAGTTCAATGACTGTAGCCTTCCAGGAGATTTTACTTTGGAGCATGAATTCTCTTTAACAAAAGCAGTAACAGTTACCTACTTAGGTTGGAAGAAAACATTGGCCATAAAACTGTACAGGCCTTTCTTTATTCTTTTTTTATAAGGCTAATTCTTAAACTACTACATGAATGGTTCAGAGAGAAACTGGATCATCTGAATATTAATATCCTGCACCTTTAATATTTCTTTCATAATTTGTAGATCTGCACTGTTGCAGCATGGCACAGGTTGGTTAGTTGAAGGAGTATTCATGAGCAGTCTTCTCTCTGGGCCGTGAGTGAGGTGGAGCCTTATGAGGGAATGGTCTGTGACATTGCAGTGAAGCAATACATTCTTCAGTGCATATGCACCTGCAGACTGCAACTTTACCTCACAGAGCTGAACTGCATTGATTCCCACGTTGTACATCATCAGAGCTGAATTCAGTGGAGCTATCCCTGACTGCTTACAGCAATTACAGATGTATGTGATGGTTTCTAATCTTCCTGGAGGACAATGAACTTCATTTTGCCAGTGAATTTCACAGCAGCTGTCTGACAGTAGAGGAAGTCTTGCTAGTCTTCTGTTTCAAGTCTTCTGATTAATGTCCTTTTAAAGTACTGGAAATTCAAGCTCTGTTTTGGTCGTACCCAAGTGGGACCTTCCCGCCTTTTCTTGTCATAGTCTTTGTCTCTTTGTTTCTTCAGTTTTTGAATTTCTTGTCCTTCTGTTGAACAGTCTTTTCCGGTAAAGGAAACCTTTAGAAGTACAGGGGGTACAGTTCTCTCATCGTATCCGGCTCCGTGAAAGCACTACCTGGCACTACTCTGTCCCATAGCCTGAGCTTGGAGTGTGCACAGTCTCTTGAAGAGACTCTTTGAGTGGGTCTGTTGAGTGGTTGCAGACTGAAATGCTTTAAAGATTCTAACACAAACAAATTTAGGTTGATCTTCATGAAGAGAACACATTGGCACAAAGGCTTACTATCAAATTGTGCCTTCCAACTAGAACCTGGGGGGTGTTTTTCTTCTTCCCAACAGTTATTTAATTCTTTTAACTGAAATGCAAGTGTTTACCCTTACCTTGTATTGAAAACCATTGAAATTTTGGCAACAACAATGAAGCCTAAAAGATCAGTCTGATGCAAAATAACTGACGTGGAAATTTTCAGCCTCGGTGGTTGTGGTTCAGCAGCACTTGATGATTATGAAAGGTGTCAAGTGGCTATAATCATAGTCCTCAACACCTGTGCTGTGTGTGTGTACCAAAACATGTATTTGGTCTCCTTTGTTAGCCATATGTGCAATATCTCATTTTTGTGAGTCTCTCTGTTGGCTGCATTGCACATTTTTGTCTGTACAGGGAATGTCTGTTTAGAGGAGCTGCTGCTATTTGGCAAATCAAGGATATGCTTTTATGAAAGCTTTCATTTTCTTCTCTTATGCTTTATTTAAAAATGAATTTGTCAAAATAAAAATATACTACCATTCTTTCTACACAAAATAATTATGCATAATGTGTTGCGCATGCAGTTTCCATGTGTTGTAATGATTTTCATGAGTTCTCTCTCAAAACTAAGTCCACAAATACTTTTATGTCCAGGAAATGCAACCTAAATGGGCTCATGTGAGTCTGTGTCAGTTTTCATATAATCCAGATTTGTGGTGCTTGATTCATAGAACAGCTTAAGTTGAAAGGTCATCTAGACTCACCCCCTGGCCACTGGCAGGGACATCTTCAACTAGATTATATTGCTCACAGCTCTGTCCAGACTTGAATGTTTCTAGGAACGGGGCATCTACAGCCTCACTGTGCAGCCCGTTCCGTTTTTCCACCACCCTCATAGTAAAACATTTTGGCGTATCTAGTCTGCATGTACCCTCTTTTAGGTTAAAAAATAGGCCTTACTAAAAAGTTTGATCCCATCTTTCTTATAGGCCCCCTTTAAGTACTGAAAGGCTGCAATAAGGTCTCCCTGGAGCCTTCTCTTCTACAGACTGAACAGCCACAGATTGAGATATTTCTGTCAACACTGATGGAAGTTGGCTTTGAAGAACTTGCAGTATTTACTTACAGATCCCTACTGTTGCAATACAGTTCTGACCTTCAGAGACACCACTTCTGAAGAACTCAGAGAGCCTTTTTATTTTGTTGGATTTGATGAATGATGCCTGGCTTTCATTTCCCTGACAGGCTGTTTATTTTCACCAGGTGTGCTTCAGGGCTGACTGTTTGTTTGTTTTCCCCCTTTATTAGAGAGCTTAAGTAGAGAATTGTCAGTAAAATAACAATTACAGTATCTGAGCATTTATTGCTTGTTCTGGAATGCCAGATGTCAGAAGAAATAGATGGAAACTTACCTCTTTTTAGTCATAGTAGTCTTGAAAATGTAAGGCAAAGTAGAATATGTTTTTTTTACATTCCATCTGAGTGAATCCTTCAGTAGTAAGCAAGTATTTGCATACTCTTTATGTAAGCAAGCTCTAGCTAAACAGCATCCACTAAATCTTGTGCAGTCTATTGCTGACTTGCAAGAATTGCTGGGAACTGTTACACCAATATGATCATCCATCTGGGAGAAAAAAGCGCTCTAAACTGCAGTGCCATTAACACTTTTGTATGGCAAAAGCTTTGATGTGCTGGATCCATTCTGCACCTCAATGAATTACCCACAGTAAAAGAGTAGTATAAACAATTGTAGTCTGAAAAACTCCCCAGTACAAACCTGAAGTTATAATTGGTAGCGAGAGACTGTGCAAAGCAGGTTTTTTTGATACTATCTTTCAAAAGTGTATCAACATGATTAAGCAGATTTTCCAAAGAATTTGAGGACTTACTAGTTCTAGACTGATATGTGAGTTTAAAAGAAATACACAGCTTGCTGTTTTGCAATAATTAATGGCTTTCTTTCGTGCAGAAAAGTGAAGTTGCCAAATTTGACCTTGGACCAAAAGCATAGCTGGAATATTGAACTTCTTTTGTTTTATGTAAACCACAGTGACAAGTCATGTAATTTCCTCTGCAGGAGGTAATTGAGAAGCCCTGAAACTGATTGCAACTGCAGGACCCAAACGTGGGCAACAAATTAATTTGACTCGACTTAAAAAAATTGTTTTGCACTAACATAAACTTTGCGTGTCATCTGATTGTCAAACCACGTTGGAAGTAGGTTAACTTAGAAGTGGGTTGATTTGCCCTCAGCAAAGTGGACATGGATGCCCTTGTGTCATCTTGCAATTTTTGCAAGCATACTACGTTTTGTTAGTAGTTCTTTATAACTCCTACAACCAGTAAAGCAGTATCTCTTTACATACTAATGTGTTCTCTGCTGCTCCAGGGGTATCCAGGCAGATTTTCTTCTCTAGTTTTAAATACTGGTGTGTGGCCGTGGCCATCCTGTGCAATTTGGGTTTGTGGGGAGATCACATATCTTTGTCCCGATTAGTCCCCAGTCATGCAGCAGGCAGCTGTAGTCTGGTCATGTACTGGAATTGCTCAGTGTAGTTGACACCTGGAGAAGGGAACTTTATCTTTGCCATCTGTCAGGCAGTAGTTTAACAGAGCTATAAAGGCAGGAGTCAAGCAGGTTCCAAGTAAGGGGTCAGCCAGGGCTCTCTCCAGTTCCTTTGTAAAATGGCATAGCTGTGATCAAACTATGTTGTATTGGCTATTGCCTCTCAAAAATGTGATGAGAGGGCTGATGCTGTAACTTAAAAATCTTGTGCATCTCTTGTTGGTTGTGCCATATTGCTTTCAGACCTGGTGGTGGTGTGAATAATATAACTCGTATCCAAACCCATGTGCTGTAACCCGCTGAACCAGATGGACTCATAGAAATCTTCAGTAAGTCCAAGTTAGAACAAGAGGAACTTGGACCATAGATCTCTACCTCAACTGATCATGTTTCCAATTCCTGTAAGTATTTAAGACTATGTAGAAATAGAACTTAATGGAAAGAGAAATGATGTACTTATTGCCTTCCTGCCACACCACCGCTGCACAGAATATAGCAGTTCGAGGTGATGCAAATTCTTTATTCCTCTTCTAGGGTGATAAGAAAGCTCAGAAAAGTTATACTTATTTGTCTTTCCACTGTGTGGGTTTTTACCACAATCCAAAAATACTAATAAAGATAAAAAATCACAATATCACTTGACTAAAAGAGTTTTAAGAAAGGCACCAGAGACAACTTGTGTGCTTTATTTTCATTGCAGTATCAGTATAAGAAGATGGAAATGTAATTGGTAGAGCACTAATTTAGCCCCCTTCAGCAAATGCTGTTCTAGTTTTGGACAGCCTTAGGACTCTGCAATAAAAATGCTTTATTCTTAACAACTATTGAGGTTTTATTGTTAAAAATAATAAATAATATCCTGAAACGCCATTGCATTTGTCATATGATGCCTTTATACTCTTTATGTTTTGAAGCACATCTGTCATAATATCCAAGCAGGCCCTATAACAAATACAGAACAAGAACTGTGATAGTAACTTTGTAAGTAGCAGCTGATAAAAACTGAAGTTGTAAAACATGAATGAGAGTGTGAATGCCTGAGTTATGACTAACATGTTGCATGAGTTCACATTCAGGTACATAAATATTGTCCTGGTTTTGGCTGGGGTAAAGTTCATTTTATTTTTAGGTGCTGGTACAGTGCTGTGATTTGGATTCACTCTGAAGTTAACACACTGATGTTTTGGTTGTTCCTCAGCTGCACTTACTGTAGCCAAGGACTTTTCAGTGTCTCATGCTCTGCCTGTAAAGAGCTTCACCAGAAGCTGGGAGGGAATATAGTCAGGAGAGCTGACCTGAACAGGCTAAAGGGATATTCCATACCGCAGGACATCATGCCCTGTATGTAAACTCTGGGATTTGGCCAGGAGGGGCCGATTGCTGCTGGGGCTGGGCATCGGTCAGTGGTTGCTGAGCAGCGGTGCTATGCATCGCTTGTTTTTCTTGGGTTTTGTTTTTTTTCCCCTTACAGTTGTTATCATCAGTAGTAGTAGTATATTTTATTAGTAGTAGTATTATTATATTTTACTTTGTTTCAATTATTAAACTGTTCTTGTCTCAACCCATGAGGTTTTTACCTTCCCTGATTCTCCTCTCCATCCCATGGCTGTGTGGTATTGAGCTGCCAGCTGGGGTTAAACCATGACTGTGTATATGGAGCAATATTTTACTTTATCACACAAGTAAAATGTCTTATCTAAAACCATAGATTTCCTATTAACCCCCTCCTGGATTTGAAATAAGAGTCTCTCTCCCTTTCTTTTTAAAATCACTTCATTTCATGGTGGCTGTTTCATGTAACTGAGATTATCTGATACTACATATTAGAGTGCAGGTCTCTCTTGCTTTCAGAAAACTCTTGATTGCTTTGCAGAAGTCAGTCATATCCTAGCAAGAAACGTTTCTATGTTAAGAGCCTGGTTAGCTGCATGCAGATCTATTTTTCTGCTCTCTAAAAGTCATTTCTCCCAGTCATTCTGGGACTTTCTAAGGTAGACTTGAATCGATGCTCTTGTCTAGTTAAGGTTCAGTGAAAGATTTTTCAGACTTGGGGAGTACATTGAATGGCTGGCAATTTCAAAAAGCTGCAAGTCAGGACTCATCTCAGGAGATGCTCCTCTCTCTGTAGATGCAAATGTTCTTGTTGTCAGCGTGTGTGGGGGTGTAAGTCATGACCTTTCTGAACTCCTGGCATTGTGGTTCTTTCTAACCTTTTTCATCACCTCTTCAGGTAAATCTTTTGCAGTGGTCAGTGTGGTGCTTTAAAGCTTGATGAAAATATCTGTGGTGGCTTTCAAAACTTGGAGTGGGAAGTGGCAATGTTTCTTACTAACAGCTTTCTAACATTTTGGAACCCTGACAGAACAAACCATTAGGAGGTGTCTTTGTATGGACCACTTTTGTGACAGCAGAGTGGTTTTCTTGTCTGTTACAGCAGTCCTGTAGCAGCTCTGCTGGTACCCACCCACTCTGTAACAGCAGGACCCTCATGGCTAGCAATGAGCAGGAACTGTCCTATGCTGGGGAAGTTATTTCACAGAAGGTGCCCAGTCTGTAGAGCTGTAGGAAGGTGATCTACTTTTATGACATGGTGTTTATCCCAAGTCTGAAATGATATCCCATTAATTAGTGTGCTTAGATAAAGACCAAAGCCTGGTAATTGACTTTGGAAGTGTTAGGTTTTCGTCAGTCTTCCTTTCTCTCTCAGATCTTTTATTGCTCTTGCTTTAAAGCCGTTCTAGGGGAGTCTGTGCTAGTGATCCAATTGTACTTGCAGGTGGGAGGAGACCAACAGCAGTTTTTCCATATGACCTGACAGTGGTTCAGAAGCAGTACTGGCTTAGAGGTCAGGATTGCAGAACACGTTAAGGGTGTTTCCGAAAACTGCAAGTGAACTGACACAGGCATACCTGACAACTGTAATTAATGGTCCCTGTGAGTCAGGCATATGTGTAAAAATTCTTGACAGTTCTTCTGACTTGTGCAGTGTGATATGCTGCATGTTACCCTTGAGAAGCAATCCAAAATTGGACTTGACATTACTGCTTTTTGGGCTCTTTTTCACACATTATCTCTTACAGGACTTCACAGAAACAGCATTCCTTCAAGAAATGTGTTGTTTTCCTCAAACACAGTATCCCAGTCATTTACACTTCTTCTCTTTCTCCTTCTCATTTCCAGTACTTAGAAAAGTTGGAACAACTTTCACATAAGTAAGAGCTGAGACAGTTCTAAAGCCAGCAGAATCCTTAAAATGCCTAAAAGTGAAAATTAAATCTAAATAAAATTACCATAGTCATTAAAAACTTAACCAATCATCTCTTTCCTGTTGCTTTTTCTAATTTCCACTGTTGAGAGAACCAAGTAATTTAAAAGTTTAGAACAGGTAAGAAACAGAGGAGGAAATTCTTTCCAGCTGCTCTGGCTTTTGCCAATAAACACATAAGTTCAGGAGGGAGGAAATAATTTTGCTCACCCCTGAATCTCTGATTTCTGAGAAACCAGCTTATGCTTTTGTTTTTTGGGAAGAGAGAATGAATCCTGAAGTCTTCTTCCTTTTTAAGATGGAACAGACCCCTATGCAGCAGATGTACTATGATAGTAGAGCAGTTTTGGTTTTGCCAAGAGAACTTGTGGCTCTGTAATGTTGCCATGTTGATGTCAGTGATGTTTCCTTAAACATCATTTGATGTTGAGGCTAATTACTAAGGAGTGACAACTTGTGCCCATACTGCTAAGGGCTCTTACTTTTATGGAGAGGATGTCAGTTGTGTTCAGGCCATCTGTAGGGAACAGCCCCCAATCTCTGCTCATTCCTGAACTATAGCTGGGATTTTCTGGGCAAGTATTAAGTGGCTCAGACCAATATCATCCCAGAAAACACTGGGGTTATTTGATAGTACAAACAACTGAGTTCCAGTGCCTGGACCTCAGTGACACTGATTAATTTAATACAGGGGACAGTACTGGAGAATGAAAAGTCCCCCATGTTCTACATACCTACTAGTCTCCATCCTTCTGCCTTTCTAACACTGCTAATTACAACATTTCCTTTAGAGAAATCCAATGTCTGGATGCTGCTACTGAGGGATTCTGCAGGTTGTGTACACCTGTATCTGAACAATTTTGAGGGGTGTTCCAGATAGGGTAGGTATTTTTTCACCTGACTCCTTGGTTGGCACATTTCAATTGAATATATTGATATAAAAATTGTGTAAGACTTGTATCCATTAGCTGCTAATTGTGACCTTGCTAACTCTGTTGAAGTTCAGGCAGCCTGATTTGCTGCTCTTTACCTTCATGGAATAGAATCAGACATTGAGGTTGGAACGCCTCTCTGGAGGTCATCTTGTCCAATGCCCTGCTCAAAGCAGGGTCAGCTAGAACACGTTGTCCAGGGCTGCGTCCTGTCAATTGTATCTCCAAGAATGGAAACTCTGCAACTTTTCTGTACCTTTGTTCTAGTGTTCAAGCACGTTCATAGTAAAAAAGGTTCTTTACATTTAAATGGAAGTTTCTGTTTCAGTTTGTGGCCAGTTGTCTCTTTACTTTTCCTGTCAAGTGTTTACACATGTTGGAAAGCTCCTTCTGAGCCTTCTCTTTTTCTGGCTGAGCAATCTTCACTCTTTCAGCCTTTCCTGGACTTACAGATGCTCCAATCCATTAATCAACTTCATGGTCCTTTGCTGGACTTACTCCAGCATATCCCTGTCTCTCTTGTACTGGGGATTCCAGCCCTGGACACAGTACTCCATGGGTCAGGTGGAGGGAAAGGATCATCTCCCTCAACCTGCTGGAAGTGCACTGCCCTGCTGCTGTCCAGGAGACTGCTGGCCTTCTTTTCTGAAAAGGCACATTGCTAGTTTATGTTCAGCTTGGCTATTCACCAGAACCCCAGTTCTTTTCTTGCTCACTGAACAACAAAAGTGTTTCTTACACTGCCATGAATGGATCTTATGTGATTTCTTCCTTATCATTTAAGTAGTACGTGGCACCTGAGAACAGATAGAGGTCTTGAGGCTGTGACTGGAAGTGTGCATGTCTTACTGTATATTGCAGAAAGAGTCTTGGCCTGCCCATCTTCAAGGGTCACCAGAAAATTGCTTGTGAACAAGAGAGAAGTAACTTGATTTAGATCAGCTTCTTAGGCAACTATGCTGAAGGATTTGTAATTGATACTTCAATCTATAGACAGCTGTGATGCTACTTACCATCCCACTGATTTAATTCTGGGGTATTGACAGGATTTTGTACTGTCAGTGCTTACATGGTGCACAACATATGGCTTAACTAGGGAAGCTTTGCAGTCTGAGAAAACTGCAGAACATAACTTGTTCCAGAGGGAAGAAAACAGAAAAACACTGGTGAGGAAAACCAAATACAATGTGTATCGCAAAAAGGACTCAAAGGAGAACGTTACAGAAGAAATATAAGTGAATTGAGTGAAGAGTATTTACAGATCTGGATATTTGGTACAGAATTTTAATTGTACACTGGAAGGTGAAGTAAATAATTTCCTAGTATCTGTTGTCACTTTTTGGGGTTGTATTGCTGCTATTCAGCTTACTGTGTGAATCTTGTTACTTGCTGGAGTTTCACAACCCAGGAAAAAATGTTAAGCCTAAATGTTTATTTATTACATAGAAACAAGAAATTGTGTTTTGTGCGTAACCAAAATTACATTTGAAACTAACCCTAAAATGATTTGGCTTTTGTATTGAAGACTGAGTGCAAGCTAATGAATGGAGATGAAGATAAACAATTTACTACTTGACTGAGGATTAAATTTGTGGCTCAGTGTTAGTACTCAGAAAACATTCTCTAGACTCTTGTGGTTTAGGAAAGTTTTTGCCAGTTTTTGCTGATCACAGAATCACAGAATATGCCAGGTTGGAAGGGATCCACAAGGATCATTGAATCCAACTCCTGACGCTGCACAGGACCATCCCAAAGAGTCACACCATGTGCCTGAGGGTATCGTCCAAACACTTCTTGAACTCTGGCAAGCTTGGTGCTGTGACCACTGCCCTGGGGAGCCTGTTCCACTGCCCAAACACCCTCTGGGTGAAGAATCTCGTTCTAATATCCAACCTAAACCTCCTCTGACACAACTTCAGGCCATTCCTTCAGGTTGTGTCACTGATCACCCGAGAGAAGAGATCAGTGCCTGCCCCTCGTCTTCCACTCACAAAGAAGTTGTAACTGCAATGAGGTCTCCCCTCAGTCTCCTCTTCTCCAGGCGGAACAGACCAAGTGGCCTCAGCTGCTCCTCATATGGCTTTCCCTCAAGGCCCTTCACCATCTTCATTGCCCTCCTTTGGACACTCTCTAATAGCTTAATATCTTATATTGTGGTGCCCCAAACTGCACACAATAGTCCAGGTGAGGCCACCCCAGTGCAGAGCAGAGCGGGACAATCCCCTCCCTCCACTGGCTGGCGATGCTTTGCCTGATGCCCCCCAGGACAGGGTTGGCCCTCCTGTCTGCCAGGGCACTGCTGACTCACATTCAACTTGCCAATGACCCCTAGGTCTCTTTCTGTGGCACTGCTTTCCAGTATCGCATTCCCCAGTCTGTATGTTACATCCAGGGTTGCCCCATCCCAGGTGCAGAATCTGGAACTTTCACTTGTTGACTAATGCTTTTCTTTTCTATGTTCTTTTGTGTGTGTGTGTAAACCGGTGGAAAAATGATTTTGCATATTTATGTCTGAGCTCTGATCCGAGTGAAAGTATCTTCATTGAACCTGTCAGAATAGTCTGTCTTTGCATCAGGAAAGTGTCTCACTCTAGACTTATTCTGTAAGTAAAAGCACTGTGCTTAAGCAGCATGTCATCTGCTCTTGGGGTCTGCTTAGAGAGATAGTCTTCAGTATTACAGTAGGTAATTTCTGTGATAATGGTTTCTGGTCGTTTTCCTATATAAATTATTATATGCCAATTATCGATGAGGTTTATACTACATTCACCAGCCACAGCTGTTGTTTTTTCTCTAATCTGATTTTATTGGTTGATTAGTGTTTGCTCAACTCAGTGCCCCTCTAACAAAAAGACTTAAAGGTGGATCATGTCATGTGTTCAAATGTGTCCTCTCCATATATTCTTTCTTAAAAATAAGGTGTAAATGCAGATTCATGCATAATACAGTGCTTTAATGTTTGGTGTTCTCTCGGAAAGGAAAAATTTAATTTATAGTAGAAAGAAAACCCACTGAAGCTATCAGAAAGGCAACATAAAATAAAGAAAAAAAACCCCAAAACTATTTCCTACAGTTTGTGAGTTTACTGGTACTTGTTTGGTTTATATAAATTTCTTTTTCTTCCTTTTACTCTTTACCACACTTTTTTTTTCAAGGCATTTTGTAACGCTGGTTCTCATTCAGAGCTAAAGAGCCCCCCAGTCCTGCTGCCTCTCTTTTATGCAAACCCTGATAACCTGAGGTCTTCTGAACAGTCTCCTCCAAAAAATTCATTTCAAGACCGCAAGGACCTGAGAATCATCCATTTCACTGCTACATGGCTCTGATTGGGAATTAGGCTCATTATTTACAGTCTGGGGAATGAGATACTGGAAAGCAGTGCTGTGGAAAGGGACCTGGGGGTCACTGGCAAGTTGAATCTGAGTCAGCAGTGCCCTGGCAGCCAGGAGGGCCAACCGTGTCCTGGGGGACATCAAGCAAAGCATCACCAGCTGGGGAAGAGAGGGGATTGTCCTGCTCTGCTCTGCACTGGGGTGGCCTCACCTGGAATATTGGTGAAGTTTTGGGCACTACAATATAAGAAAGTTATTAAGCTATTAGAGAGTGTCCAAAGGAGGGCAGTGAGGATGGTGAAGGGCCTTCAGGGGAAGCTGTATAAGGAGTGGCTGAAGTCACTTGGTCTATTCAGCCTGGAGAAGAGGAGACTGAGGGGAGACCTCATTGCAGTGTACAATAGGCTCATGAGTGGAAGATGAGGGATAGACACTGATCTCTTCTTTGTGGTGACCAGTGACAGGACCTGAAGGAATGGCCTGAAGTTGTGTCAGAGGAGGTTTAGGTTGGATATTAGAACAAGGTTCTTCACCCAGAGAGTGTTGGTTGAGTGCTGGAAGAGGCTCTCCAGGGCAGCGGTCACAGCATCAAGCCTGCCAGAGTTCAAGAAGTGTTTGGATGATACTCTCAGGCACATGGTGTGACTCTTTGGGATGGTCCTGTGCAGCGCCAGGAGCTGGACTCGATGATCCTTGTGGATCCCTTCCAACCTGGCATATTCTGTGATTCTGTGATTTAACTAATTTCTCATTTTAATTAGTTTTGGTTTACCTTGCAGCACTTTTTTCTTGTTTTGCCCCTTCCTGCTAGGTCAAATCACACTGGGAATGGGAAAATTACTCTTCCATTTATTAAATGATGATGAGGTTCATCTCAAAGGCAGCTCTATGTATTACTGTAGTCACTGGAAGCCATCCACTGACCTTAGGCTCAGCTATAGCACAAATTAGCCAACTCTGTTTTTGTTAATTAGTCCCTAAACTACAAGCTTTAGAAAGATGAGAGTATTTTGGGGAAGTGTTGTTATAGTCTTGCTTTGCTCCTAAGCTCTTTTTTAGGAATCTGCTGCTGAACAGCCAGAGTGAGTGACACAGACAGATCCCATTATGCCTGTCTCAGGACCTAGGTGTGATGGTCTTGACTGATAAGGGGGCTCCTAAATTATCACCCAACAGTCCCTTGTGTGGTTTCTGAAAAAGCCTGAAGGCACCTGAACATCCTATTTCCCTTTTTATTTTAGCCATGAATTTACCTCACTGCCTGCAGTAACTTCCTTATGCGTGCCCAAAATTATTCCAGTCTGAACAGAAAAGCATAAAGGAAAATAAGTCTGGCTTCCCCTTCAGGCTGAGGGCTTTCAAATCTTGCCTCCAAACTATCCACCTGCCTGGGCAGTTAGTGCTTTCTCCGGCATGCAGGAAAGGGAGGGCTGTGTAACACCACTGCCACCAGTGGGACAACCCCCAAGAGCTGGAGCGGGTTCTCTGGGTCTGGTCTTGGAAGGGGGCGGGAAGCTGACAGAAGTTTAAGCCCTTGCACGTTGCATATGCCTTCCCAAGTGCATGCAGCAAGGTCAGTGCAGCCTTACTTCAGGAGTACTGGAGCCTCCTGGCCTGAAGGACAAATTGGGCTTCAGCACATTCTTGTGGTGGTTTGAAGATGAACTTTCTCCCTCTTTTTGGGACTATTCCATTGCTCCTAGATATAGCAGTTATTTTTATAAAAAAAGGCCACAAAACATTTTTCTGCACCTTGTAGTGGAAAATGAGCTTTTAATTTTGCCTGGGAGAATGAGACTCAAATCCAGAGCAGGGGGCTGGACTGCATGTTCCATTTTGACCGTGGTGCCAGGCTGCTACATGTGATAAGGCTCCTGTTACTGTTGTATCATTATTATTATTATTGTTGTTGTTGTTGTTGTTGTTGTTGTTGTTGAGTCAAATGCATAGGGTACAAAAGGCAGAATTTCAAAAAATAAAGTGGATTCTGTTACAGGGATCAGTTGCTTACAAACTAAGTACAATAAGTCATTACTGGTATCTGGGTTTTTTTCAGATCCAAAATGACTGTTGTCTCATGGTGTTCTACAGGTCAAGTGTAAGTATTAAATGGGAGGAATAGGCCAGCAGAATAAAATCCTTATGTCCTGATTATCCTCACAGCTACAGACCGGAAGAAATGCAAAGGAGCTCTGCAAAGTGTGTTGTATTACTGAGCCAGCAATGCAGCAACAGATTAGTGCCTGTATTTGTAAGACTGTGCATATAATTGAGTAGAGGCGGCTTTTACAACAGAAAAATTATCTTACCCTAGGTTACAAAGTGGGCAGCATAAACTGTAAGTTCAGGGCCCATCAGGGGTAGTGTGTGCAGCTTGACAGGTGCCAGACTTCTAATTAAAGCCTCCAGAGAATAATGCTAGAGCAAAAAACGCATCAGGAGAGATGTGGCTGGTTTGTCCTTCAAGTTAGTAGAGTTGAAGCAGTCTACAGAGCTTAACCTGTGAGCATGCTGCTTTTAATTTTCCATTTTTGTTAATATGAATTATTAACAACATGAATATGAACATGAAACCTTTCTCAATTTCATTTTTTATTAAAAAAATGAAGGATGGAGCCAGTATGGGTGTGGAAGATGGCACCACTGAAAGCTGCTTGGATATAACAAAGTGGAGCAGGAGAGAGCTAGGGGTACAGACTGGGAAGTGTTTTAGTGCTGTATATACCTCACTATTGGAATATGAAAGCTTATTTTAATATTTAATAACATTTTAATTTTCATCTTTTAAACAAAGCAGTGATTGGAAAATCTTATTAGAAAATGTAAGTTCTCAAATTCTGCTCTGCTGCAACCTCTGATGGCTCACAGACCTATTGCAATGCAGTACTGTAAGCTGTCTGGTCATGTTATGTCGGTCCTCCTTGCTTCCCACAAGTCTGGCATTAAAAGAAACTCTAAAAATGAATTAAACATGTTTCAAATATTTCTTCTTTGTGTAGACTTTTGCCTAAATGCTTTATGGCAGTTAGGGTAATCAGAAGGAAGAAGGGATGGCTTTCCCAGAATCACAGAATGAGTGAGATGGCCCCAAGATCACTTTCTGAGATGTGACTATGGTGGATTCACCTTGACTGGACACCAGGTTCCCACCAAGCTCCTCTATCACTCTTCTTCTCAGGAAAGTGGGGCAAGAAAATAAAATGGAAAAAAACCTGTTGGTTGAGATATAGGCAGTTTACTAAAGTAAAAGGTCATGTTCAAGCGAAGGAAAAGCCCAAAAGATTTTATTCTCTACTTTCCGTCAGTCTGACCATTTTCTGGGAAGCAGGGCTTCAACACATGTAGTGGTTGCTCTGGAAAGCAAACACTTTACAATAATGAATGCCCTCCCTTCCTCTTCCTTTTTCTTAGCTTTTATATCTGAGTAGATGTCATATGGTATGGAGTATCAGTTGGTCAGTTTGGGTTAGCTGTCCTGGTTATGTCCTCTCCCGAGATTTTGCCCACTCCAAGCCTACCGGTATGGGGGAAAATGTTGGAGGGACAGTCTGGATGCCTTGGGGAGCACTGCTCAGCAGTAGCCAAAGGTACAGCACAGCACTGTGGGGGCTGCTGTGAGGAAAATGAACTCCATCTCAGCCAGACCTACACATGAAAACCATGAAAGATTTTACAAATAAATGGATTGTTTGTCTTCATCCTTATAGATATTGCATACTGAAGAATCATCTCCTTGGTGTGTATTTAGTGGATAGCACCTTTGGGATATTGCCTGGATTGCTTAAGCCAATCAGAGCAAGCCACAATATTGACTGACAGTTGGTGTCACATGGAGAGGGGAGGCAGGCTCCCAGTGCTTCATACCAGGGCAGTGCAAAGAGCTTCGTGGGCACGTGTGTCTGTCATAGGAGCAGGTGTTCTTCCTCATTTAATTAAATGGCAGCTTGTGTTGAGCTCACATGTGTACTTCAGGGAGCTTGCTCCCTTCGGTGGGTGCACAGGCAGTACTCCAAAACCTCTTTTGCTTTAGAAATATCAATAGGTAAGATAGTCTTCTTTGTGGTTTCAGGGATTTCCCAGGTCCAGTTGGGTTGGGCACTTCGAGCATGAGTGTGGGGTTTGTTTTGTGTGCATGTGTCTATGCTTATTTTTCTTGTGGTAGTAAATGATCCTTTTTTTCTGGAAGAAATCTGACTTTTGTGAGGTCCACCATGGGCAGTTAATGGAAAGACTCTTGTTTGAGTTTGCTTCAGTGGATTCTAATGCTTTCCAAATTGTCTTTCCCTTTCCTGTTTTGTGTAGAAGCTGGATATTGTAATGTATAAATGTATGTTTACTCCTGAATAAGTCAACAGAAGTTTTGCCAGCAGGCATTATCTAATGGGATTTTTTTTAATTAATAAAGAAATGGGATATATAATGCATAATGGGTTGCACACTGAGCAACATTAGATTAACTAGGAATTGAAGAACTGTGTGTCCTGCTGATGGTGGACAAAATCAAAGGTGTTGACAGATTCACTTACTTCACAAACAAAAAAGACCTTGAGGTTGTTTATTTGACTAAGAGGACCATAAATCTAGCATACAGACACCAACCAACAATAGTCCTGGATTTTATTTTTTTTCTTAAAAAATACGATGTGCAATATAATGGAAGCTCATTAGAATATGTCTGTATGTATTTATATATAGCTGTAGGTATAATATAATTTTGTATGTCCAGGAAGTAGGTTGGCAAATGTATATACAACAAACTATGGATTTATAGACTACCTGCTAAAGGTTTACATTTATTCTTAATTTACTTTGTGGGTCCTATCAGGTCCTTCCTGAGAGCACTAAAAACGGTTGTCTCACATTTTACAGTACATTTGAAAAGTGGTGTAATATGATTTGTGCCTGAATTTATATTTCAGAGGGGAATTCAAGATATTACCATTTCCGCCTATTAAAATCATCAGGCCCTGAATATGTTCATCTGTAAAACAGGACTGTCTAACAGTCTTTTACTCAAGACTTGTAAGGAATCAATATAGTTCCCATCAGTACAGTAAATTACTAACTGAACTACTTCCAGTAATCATGATGCACAGTCTCTCATTAACCCCTTCTCTTCTCTGTATTGAGATTTGTATTCTGATATTGTCTTAGAATAAAGTTACTTTGGAATATATCTGTAAATTATTAGACACTAGAATAATTAATTCAAAATTTGATAGCTAAGGCTGTTATGTACCTATAGCAGTTCTGGTTAATGTCTTTATTGATGATCTGGACAAAAGGATAGAGGGCACCCCTCGGTAAGTTTGCAGGCAACACCAAATTGGGTAGGAGTGTTGATCCTCTGGAGGGCGGGAAGTCTCTACAGAGGGGTCTGGACCAAGCACAAATGTAGGAAGTTCAACAAGGCCAAGTGCCAGCTTCTGCACTTGGGTCACAACAACCCCACCAGGGAAGATTTAGATTGGATATTAGGAAAAATATCTTCACAGAAAGAGTTGTCAAGCATTGGAATAGGCTGCCCAGGGAAATGGTAGAATCACCATCCCTCAAGGTGTTTATAAGATGTGGCACTTGGGGACATGGTTTAAATGGTTCTGTGATTCCATGACATAAGGGTATGTGGTGCTCCCACACAACTGAAGTATGCAATTAAATACTTCCTTGAAAATGTGTGGGTCAGTCAAGGACTAGGAACTGTTTGCCTTATTTATGGGAGCGGTTAGGAGTCAGGAGACTCTCACTTCTGAAAAGGGATTTTTACCTTTGGCAGTAATTTTGAAAGCACCTGGACTCTTTTGAGCTTCTTGGCCAGAAGAAAGTATCTACCAGGGAGAGAGTAAGGATACTTTTAAAATGTAGTTCCTAAAATGAATATTCAAGATCCATGCTCACTGTCTCAGCATTTTTACATGAATTCACCATTACTGCAGGTTTGTTGTTTTTGTTCAATAGCATAAATCCAACATTGTTGTGACTGAGCCAATGCACATGCTTCACCCTGTGTAGCAGCGTATAGGAGCCTCCAAGGGCAGTGGTGGCTGTGGAGAAACAGCTGGGGGTAGCTAGCTTGGAGACATCCTTGGGAAGAGCCAAGGGAAAACTGAGTGTGAGAAAGATAACCTGGTGCAATTTCAGAGACCATCACTGAACAGGAGGTATATAGCTCAAACGACAGTGTCATAATTAAGAGAATAGAAAATGTCAGTGGTATTTGGTGGAATATGGAAGGAATTGGGAAAGGCAGTGCTAAAGTGAGGTGAAGTTGTACCAGCGTCACAGAGACAACACTGACATCTTAATAAGTTTGTCAGAAACAGACAAATTTAGAAACCAAGTCATGTCTTGGTTGTTGCTAATTTTGTATTTGATAATGCTGCTAAATTAAGGATTATGTTGTGTTACTTTTTTTTTGTATCCTGTTAATGCTTGTGGTTCCCAAGTGTGGAGGAAGGACAGAATCATGCAAGAGAACTGTGACCTGAGAGGGGTTTTATGGAAATAAACTCATTTTATTGTAAATTTATTGGCAACAGTAACAATAGTCATCATTTCCTCTTGTCAGAAATATAAACGGACATGATGTTGAGAGAAAGGATGCAGATAGTATTCAGAAAGTGCCTTTGTTTACATAACTGTTTTTGAGTTTGATAATTTACTGACCAATATGACAGTATTTTCTTTGAGAAATTCTATTAAAGAGTTTACCCAGATCCAGCAAATAATAAATGAGAAGAGCCAGAGAATCATCTTTGATGGTGCCAACAAAAAGCAGCATCTCCAAAGCTAATTTGATGTGTGAGAATATGCCTTCATATGCCTTCCTATACTTCCACTGGAGACATAGTGGAATCATGTGTGTCTTACCAGAAAGTAATTCCTACAGCTTCATGTAAGTTTGCTATTTTTCTGTTTTGGTTAATAGGATGAGAAAGCACACAAATGCTGGAACTGATGTCAGAGAACTTCCTCAGCTGGGGATCTCCAGTATTCATCAAGGTCAAATAGTCTCCTTTGCTCCTCCTGGTACCTACCATTAGGAACTATTGTTCCTTCTGCTTTATTTTTGTACCAGTATCCTTTGTGTCTCCTCTCTGTTTAAGCTGATCCCCAGCTGAGAGTTGTTCATTGTATCAGAAGTACCAGGCAACTACCAGTAGCAATTTTGGGAGCTATATCTCCTTTGCCTATGCTGGCAGGTAGGTCAATAAGGTGTTTGCTGCTATGGTAAGTCTGATGAAAAATGAATCCATTTTTACTTTTAAAGCAAGTAAGTCTTCCCTGATTAGTGACATACCAGATAGCTAAAGTGGGATAAAGAGGGTGGTAATGCAAGCTGCAGTTTACCAAAAGCCTTCATTAGTCTTAGGGCTAAAATGATTATTAAGACAAACCAGATCTAACTGATTTTGTAAGAAAAGCTGTGGATTTACCACAAGGTGTTGATGACAGAGTGGCTGATTTTTCTGGTTGACTAGTGATGAGACAGACATTAGAAAGAGAGGTGTGCTCTCAAATTCTCATGTGGAAAGCAGAAAAGGTAGGATTGTAGAAGGTCTGGTGGGTTATCAGCAAAAACATGAAGTCATATCAAGTTTGCTCTGAAAATTGCACTGATTCCTGGTTTGTGATGCTTCTTTTAAAAGATGTTTCTGAACCCAGCATCCTCAATTGTATTCATATCCATTTGTTCTTTTTTTCAAATCAGTTCCCTAGACTAATAGCTCTTCTCTTTTCCCAGTGTTCATCTCCCTCCACTGCCATCATGAGGCCATTCTCATTTTGTAGGTGACTGTTCTTTTTCTTGCCTATTCTCATAATTTTGCCATTCTTCACCATGAAGTCATAGCCTCTCTCTCTTCCCATTCTTGTTTGAGTTCTTTCCTGAGTATGTGATGAGAGTTATATATGTGTCTCACCAGCACCTGAACGGTAATATTAATATCTGTGTCTCTGCCATGGAAAGTTCTTACTTGGTATGTCCAGCTAGGCTTGTTTTTAAGCACTGAAGTCAAGGGAAGCCAACAATCAGCCTATGTAAGCAAGAGGAAAGCTGTGATCAGGCCATTTCAAGTAAACCCAAAAGCACCACGTTTGAAAAACCAGAGAAGTGCACTATTGTCCATTAACTAGGAATAAAATTGCATTTGCAACATTTAAGTATAAAAGATGAAAAAGTTTTCATCTTGCGTAATTTTAGGAGTTCAGTGAATCTCATGTTCCTGTTTTCTCAGGTTTTCTAAGTTTATCAGCTGAATCCATCCATAAAAATGACCAAAAGGCATGTGACTGAAGTTTACATATCATAGAATCAATAAATAAGCTGGATGTTGAACTGTTAACCAAATACTGCAAAGCAAGACCTAGCAAACACTGGAAGCAATTAGCAGGAAATCAATGCAAAACAGACAAAAATGGACAGTGAGCTTCTGGAATTTGCTACCCCAGGAGCCTACAGAAGCAGATAGTATCAGAAAGATAAAAAAATAAAATAAATTAGGGACATCAGGACAATAAGTAGGTGTTGAAATTCTGTACTCTCTAGTAACTGTAGTATTACAGTTCAGATATTGGCGCGGTACAAAGGGAATGACTTCAGAAAGTGGCCCTCCCAATAGCTCTCCCAGAATACATTCCCTACTGACACTCTGAATATAGGGCTGGGTGAGCTGTTGGCCTCGCATTAGGGCCTTTTTTAGTGTCCTTGGGATCTCCTCTGTGTTCTTAATATCCTGGGTTCTGGGCCCCGTGGTAAGTAAACTGAACATCTTGTCTTGATAATCAGGTATACCTATCATATTGTACTCAGGGGACAAGATCACCTTTCTTGGCAGTATCTCACACGCATTATTTGTTCCCACTAGTGGGTTATCATTTTCATCAACTTTAAATTACTCATAGTTTTCTTCAGGCTTTTGTGTGAGATCAGCCTCTTACTAACTATCTGCTCTTGTTTTCCTGTATTCCTTCAGTTCTTTCTGTGTGTTTAATAAGTCCTTCCTTGCCTGTCTATTCCCCGTCTCACGAGTGTTTTTTCAAGATTTCAGGTGAGGTGCCCTTCCATGTGTCTGTGAACTGGCAGTTGAGGGAAGAGCAGTAGGCTGTACCAGTGCAGGGAAGTAGGAGCATTTTGGATTAGGTGCAGCAGGCTTTGCCATGTTCCTTGCTCTGGGGCCAATGCCAGCCTCACTGGGCCAGTACTTATACTCATGCTAATGTTCTGTGGCATGCAATGTTTCTCCCTCCATTCAAATTTTCATCTAATCCCAGTTTGATCAAGTGAGATCTGCAGCAGCTAAGTCATATTAGAAAAAATTAGGCCATCAATCCATTATTAAGCTGGAAAGTGTTTTATATTTTGTATCTGCCCTCAGGGTGTCTCAGAACATTCAATGGCTGACCTGCCCTGAGTATGCGAGGGCTGGGGTTTATGTGCTAAAAGATGTGTACAGATACTGAGGCAGTTGTGGGGTTTTGTGTAAACCATTTGGTTTCCAGCCTTGCAACTAACTAGAGCCAAGGGCTAGGTGTTTGCCACTGCAGTCTTTACGTTTCTGTTGTCAAGGTGATTTAAAAAAAATAAAAAAAATGTCCTGTTCTCTGTTAGACAGGTAGCTGCTACATCTGAGAGGTCATGCCAGTTTTGTAGTGTTGGGAAGTTTTCCTGTGATGGTAGTCAAGTTCCTTCTACTTGTGTCCAAGCAAAGAGCAGTGTACAATTTTAGAAATTGTTGCTTTTGTCACATGTCTGCTCTTGACAATATATTATATCCCGCACTCTCTGAAAATTAAATTATCCCCAATTTTTACTGTATTGCTGTCTCTCTGTTGCTTGACAAAATGACCATCCTTTGTGTATTTTTATTAATTTAGTTTGTTAATCTTAGCTTTTTCAAAGAAAATATATCTTTAGATTGAGATCCTTCATGCAGGACAGATGATGTTGGAAGGCACCTCTGGCAATCTTCTAATCCAACCCTCTACTCAAAGCAGGGGCAACTACAGCTCAGGACCTTGTCAGACAGGTTTTGAATGCTTCCAAAGACAGAGATTCCACAAATTTTCTGGACAATTGGTTTCAATGTGCAATAATGCGGAGTTCTTAGCACCAAATGATAACTCTTTCAGATATGTACAGCACAGGAGCAAGAAAGTGAAGCATCCAAAATCATTATCTGGTTGTCAGGATCTTGGCCTTAGTAACTAATTGGCTTTGATGACTGATCCAGGCATTTGCAATAGAGGCATGATTTAGTATCAAAATGAAAAACTATTCCAGTTCTGGCTTGGATGTTGTTGTTCTAAGTGCTGAGGGGAATGAAGGTATGGGGAGGATTGAATTTTCACATTTCAGGTCACTTACTGCATTCTTGAAATGCCACATTTGGATGTTTGCTTTCGTGCCTCATCACTGCCTCAACATGTCACTTTGGATTTGGTGCAAAAAAGAGTTAATTTAAGGCAACTTGTGCAAGCTGCTGCAGGTAGTATGAGTCAGAGACAATTTTTTTTACAATGGCATTGTGCTTTGAGCCTAAGCTGCAGGGCAACTGGCATGCCAAGAGTTGAAAAGAGACATCTCTGTTTTGTGCCCGCTCAACTTCCAAAGGCAGTGACTGGGGTAGAAAACCTATTTGAACAAGACATAAAGAGTTGCCCAGAGGAAAAAAAGAGTAATGACTATATCCATGGCCAAAAAGAGGTGGAGGGCACTGGATAAGATGCGTGGCGTCTGTCTGTCCTTTCATATTACTGTTGCTGACACCCTGCCCTCAGATGACGTGTGTGTTGCCGCTCTTTAAACAGATGACTTGTTTTTTTTTATTTGCTTTCAGTTGCTAGATTGACATTACAGACCATACTCTTGGGCTGTTGTACATCCTTTATAAATTGCTTTAAGATGTTTCAGTGTGATAAGACAATATAAAAATTGAAGGCCTTATTGCTGCCTTTATCACCAGGGGAACTGGACAGCTGGCATTGATCTGTAAGAGACTAATTTCCATGTTTTGTTATTACATTAACCCTTAGAATTTTTCTTGTTTATGATTTCAAAGTATGTTTTCCTGATAAAAAGGTCATCCTCTGTAGTATGTAGTGCTTGAGAGACTCAGAAGGGCAGAAAATCTATGAACGCTGTCACTTTTATCTGATAAATAACATCTTGCTTTATTAATAGTAATATCCCAGTATTTGGCATTGCATCATATCAAGATTCTGCTAAGCACTTCAGAAAAATGCCTATGAGTGAAATCCAGCAGTTAGTGAAGGGCATACCACTAACTGCTTGGTTTGGGGCAAAAATTATGCACCCTTTTAAATTCTTGGCATTTATCTTGAATTTTTTTAATTAAAATAATTATAAAAATTCTGTAGTCATTGGTGTTTTGTAAGGAAAGAGATTGAGTAAGGGCCTTATCTTGCTCTGTAGAGTAATACTTTCTGGTGAGCTAAATTGTACCATTCATCCAAAAGCCACAGTAATGGTAGCAGAGAGGCTGCTCTGTTGCAGAGGGAATAACTTACTATTTGCTGTCTTCTGGTTTCAGAATAAAGCTGAGAAATCAAACAAGGGGTTTTTTTAACAATTAAAAAGGACTAGAGGAGGTAAAAAGTTGAATCTGTTTAAAAAAAACCCAAACATGTAATTTTCAAGGTAGTATCAACGTAGCTCCAATTTGACTTGTTGGTATCAGCCAGGGCACCTTTAGATAGCAAATGTATGTACTGGGAATCAAGAGTCACTGGAGGGCTGCTGAGAGACACCTCTCTGTACTGCCTCACAGCAGTGGTGAAGACCAAAGAAATAAGTTTTGGTTTTTCTCTTAGGGTAAAGTTCTGTTTGATGTTTTGTTTCTCTGCTTGGTCCAAATACTTCCTTGGTGTTGGCCCAGCCAGTGTACAGCCTTCCTTCTCTTTATTTATAGCATAGCAATGCCCAAAAGGTGGAGTCAGAGTTCCATTAGCAGAAACTGGGGAATGTACATTGTTGGATTTTTTTAACATTTACAGTCTGCCTTGGACTCTGGTTCAACAGTAACCTGATAGTAAAGATAAGTCACAGTCTGGGAGTGGTTGCCTGCAAAGATCACACGCCCTTATAGTTGGGCAGATGTCTTTTTATAGTTGGACAAAATATTTTTCAGGAATTATTTAGATACAATTGATAGAAATCTCTGGCTTTTTTTTTTTTTTTTTTTTTCCTGTTTTGCTGTGATAATTTGCAGTTGAGAGGGATTTGGGGGGCTGAACCATAAAGCACTGAACCATCTTGGGAAATAGTGCTGTTACACTATAGACATATCTGAATTACAACAATATTCATCCTCAGTATATCTTAAATTGGTTGAATTTGTAAAATCTGTCACTGGTGTCTTGACAGTAATACAGATGGTTGAAAATAGATGAGGGTCGACTTAGGCGCTTGTGTCAATTGTAGACTTACAGTGGATATCCTACCTGTGAGAGACCAACTGGCACTGAAGAACAACAATTGGCTGATACCTATTTTATGTGCCTGTATCTCTCACCAAACAGCAAAACAATACAGAAAATCAAAAGGCAGGAGAGGCACATAGATCTCTAACAGTAAGGAAGTACCTATCTGATGAAACAGTATCCTCTCAGGCTGAGGTATGTCATGGCTGAGAATTTTTTCTGTAGCAAATTATCCTGTCAGAGTGAGCCTATTGCATTAATGGAAATCCTTGGGTGATTTTTAATTTTTACCTTTTCCACACAGGCCGTGCTTTGCTGAGACTTACTGACAAAAAGCTTGAACGAATGGGCATTGCCCAGGAAAGCCTGCGACAGCACATTCTGCAGCAAGTCCTTCAGCTGAAGGTGAGAGAAGAAGTCCGAAACCTCCAGCTGCTTACACAAGGTATGAAAAATAATTTTGATACAGACAGTTACTGAGATCAGGTAGGAGACATTTGCCTGAGGGCATAAAAGGTGACTTAACGTTCTCCTGCAAGAAATGATGCGTGAAAATGTCTCATAGGTTCCACATGCTTTCCAAGGGGGGAACAAAAGGTAAAGTAGTGCATAAATAAATAGAGCTGCCTGTTTTGCGGGATGAATAAGCTTGATGGTAGTCTTACTTAACTCTCTGCTTACTAAGATGAAAGTAATTACGTATAAAGGGCACAAGTAGTGAACATACTGTTTTTAAAAACATTGTACATTTTGCATTAATTGTTTAGTTTCAGTATTAGATAAAAGAGTAATTCTGTAACCTGTTTTATGGTAAGAGCTGTCAGTGGAAAATTACCTGTTAGACTCAGTTTTTTGCAGAGGGCTGATTTCTTCTTCATGTTGGAGTAATTTTATTGACTTGAATAGAGTTGCTTCTAATGTATGATGCTATGAAAATGGAAAACTGGGCTCAATATGGAGTCTAGGTTAGAAGACAGGGAAGAATGTGTAACGAAAAGAGTTGTACATGTTTTTCCAAATGAGTTTAAGATGTTTTATGATGACTTGTGTTGCTAGTTCTCTATTTAAGCTTTTAAGCAGCTGTGATAACATGGAAGAAAAACAGTAATTGCGGCAATACTGTAAAGGAACACTTAGATATCCTCTACTATATATCTGCAACACTTTCTCAATGTTAAATGTTGTTTGGTAGTCCACTGAGATAGCATAAACCACATACTTCTGTGGTGTTTTGGTTCAATGCCCATTACATGTCACATCATATGAAAAAAATAGGGTTCTCCAGAAAATGCAGTGTATTTTTAACAAAATGTCCTTCACACACGACATTATGTTCCTAATTAAGCCTTGCTCACTGTGTTTGGGGAAAAACTCTGATTAGTTGAGTAAGCAGCATTTTATCTGAAAAAGCTGATGTCTCAACTGAATTGTTCCTTCAGGCTTGGTGTCTTGTGGATTGTGATGAGGAGTTTTAGGACTCCTTCATTTTGCCTTGAGCTGTAAATATGAGCTCACCTCATCTTGTGTCATGTCAAAGGCAGTGCACCTGCTGAAGCGTAAATGTCCTCCCCAGATGTTTAGAACTGTCCTTTTTCCCTACGTCAATTCGTCCATTATTCCTACATCCTTTTCTTCAGAATTGTCCAGGTTCTCTCTTCCCCTGCGTCTGGGGGATTTGTCAGACTGGTCACCCACCATCACTGTTATAGGTCTGCTTATGCAAGTTGGGATTTGACTAATATGGGACAATGAAGACCCACTAGCTATAAATGTGGATCAGTTGATCGCTGCAGTCCAGGTGTTTGGCATTGAGAACCTCGTGTTTCCTGGCTTCTTCTTTATTGTTCCTCTCTGGTTCTCTTACGGACACATCAACTGGTGTCAGGATCAGTCAGACAGTAGCGACTGCCATTTCAAGGAATTCAGGGCAGCATCCTGTAACAACAATTCCTTGCCCATGCAGTTGACGATACAAGTTTGGACTTTGGTAAGAGGGTGAATAAACACGTGCTGGGCTATGAAGGACGGGCAAGTGATAGATGTATGGATGAGTGTTTAATGTAGGCTCTCTATACCATGTAGAAGGAGCGTTGTTATTAAGTCTGATCACATAAAGGCAAGTCAGCATATGCTCTATGAAAGGCAGCACAAGCTTAACAAAAAGTTGGTGGTCTGCAGCTCCAGCTGTCTTCCCCACAGTGATGCTGGCTATCATGCTGCTCTTCAGTGCCACTCTAATATATCCTTGGTGAAATGGCTCAAACTGAGAATTTCTGTCAAAAGATTTTATTCCTTGTTTTGTCTGTGGTTTGTTATAGCATAACCATAAGAGTAAGTACCCACAGCTGGTAACAGAGTGGGTCAGTTCAGAGAGGCAAAACACGCTGCATTCAGATGTATGTTTTTTAGGGCTGGGTGGCCACTGGTGTGACCACCAGCCACAAGAGCTTGTGGCTGCCCTGTGTTCCAGAGCTCAGCTGGGAATGGCTGTGTGAGGGAGAAACCTGTCCTTGTGGGGAAGAGGACAGTAGCACTAATGCAAACTCATATCAGTAAAGCAACACAAATACCATTTGCATAAACAAATCCATGAATGGCCCTCATGGACTGTAAAACCTCTTGTCTGAAAGACAGAAGCCAGCAATCTTCATGTGCTACTGGTTCACCAAGGGAGATAGGAGAGCACCTATATTTTTATATATATATATATATTTTATTTATTTTTTTTTTTTGTACACCTCTCAGGTATATAAAAACAGATTAAGCAGAGTATTTTAAAACTCTTTCTTTTGAAAAGTTAGAGGAACCAAAATTGTGTTTACTTTCATCTTTTAAAATAGACCTGAAGTTATGGGACAGAGCAACAGTTTATAAGAACATTCCCCTGTGCAGCAAAACTGTGGTGACTTTATTATGTCAGAGTGGGGGAACAGTGAGTGACAGGGTGACAGCAGTATTCCTGCCCCTTATTGCCTCATTTACACCAAGTTGGAGTGTGTGTCTGTTGCAAGTACTTTCTTAAAAGTACTGAGGCTAGGATGCCTTTTCTCAACTACAGTGCAGTAGTAAAGCTGTTTCCGTGTCAATTGTTCTCCAAAACTGGTTCTGTCCCCTTTTCCGGTTTTTTCAAACTGTGTCCACTCATATCCTTATTATGATTTATATGTTCCTAATCCAAGCTGTTACTGGAAAAGCTTTCTGTAAGTGGTTTTTGTTTTGAAGAACACTCAGAGAACATTTTTTTTCTCTGAAAAGCAGTTTCTGCCTTTTGGAAATTGCAAAGTGCAGGTCATACCATAGCTATTGCTATGCTGTGCTTTGCTGTCCTCTAAAAAGTCCTCAAAAAAGAGGGGGGAAAAAAGCCCTCTGTCTCTCAGTGCACAGCTCAGGAGATTGTTAGGTGGAAAAAGCTGTTAAAACCCATTTCTGAATTAATGTAGCACACAAGCTGGGTTGCAAGCAATGAGGTCCTAATTCAGAGTCCATTGATGTCAGCAAAAAGACTTCCACTGACTTTAGTTCATACCCTGGTTGAAACTGGAGCAAGAAAGGAAAGTTTTTAAAAATCATTATATAACACTTACCAGATATTTTAAGTGGTTTCTTGTTCTGTTGTCTGCAGAGAAAGTTAAACTCATTTTAAAAACGAGATAGCATTCTTTTCTACTCCTATTTCAGAAAATGACTTAAAACTGTTTCATTCTTCTTCATTTAAGACATCATCCGGTCTGTTCTGGGGATCTTAAAGCCAGAATAGTACATGATTGTGTATTTGAAGTCTTGTCTTCGGTTTTAGGAAGACTTTTCTTTGGAGCAAGAACTGCCTGATTTGAGGCTATTATTGGTAGAAACACTATTCCAGCCTCCACTAGGATAGAAGGGCACAGGCCTAACTACTGCTCTGTGCTTTTTTCCCAGACTTAGTGATGTTGAGGAACTAATTTGACAAAATATCTTCCAATGTCTCTTGGGGAGAGCTGCACACTGTTGGAAACACCATTATTATACTGTTATCACTGAAAGCCTGAGTTGAAAGATCATTTTTTTTAAAAAAGAGCCTTACATAACTACACAGCGAAGGAAGAAGTTATTTTGAGATTTTTCAATGCAAGTCCTGCTTTGGGCTAACATAGAAAGACTGTCCTCAAAGTGGTAGAGCAGTGCTATGTGTGATTCTCAGCAAAGTATCCACAGACAGCGGTCTGCTTATAGGGCTGAGCCAAAGAAGCATTTTGGAACTTGGACTAAGTGATACCTGCGTTTAAAATAATGTTGGGCTCCTAAGCTCCATTGTGAGTTTTATGTCCTAGTTGAATATATTACCAGGGCATTATTTCTCCTGCTAGCAAAATGTGTTAGTATAAAGCTTTGTGCTTCATTGAAAATCATCTCAGCAGTTGATACCCTTTGAAATTATTTCTTCAATAAGTTTTCTGCTCATCCTGCACTGATGCTCAGCTGCTGAAATACGTATGTGCCCAATGGCAGTCACAATAAGACCGATTTCCTTTCTTCCTTCCTCCCTCCCTCTCTGCCTGCCTTCCTCCCTCCATTCTCACCGGCATTCCTTCCTGCCTACCTGCTCGAAACCTGTTAGGGTTACCTGAGCACTGTATTCTCCTGGTAACTTGAGGACCATCAAAGTTACATCTTCTCTTCCTCTAAGTTCAGGAGCAATGCATCCCAACAAAGAAGAAGTCAGGCAAAAATGCCCTGAGGTCTGTGTTAATGAACAAGGTGCTCCTGGACAAAGTCAAACACAAAAAAGAAGTCTTAAAGATGGTGGAAGCAAGGACAAGTGGCCTGGGAGGAATGCAGAGAAGCTGTCCCAGCAGTCAGGCATGAGGCTGGGAAAGCTAAAGCTCTTACATAATTAAAGCTGGCCAGAGATATCAATGGCAACAGAAAAAAACTTCTATAGGTACATCAGGGATAAAAGGAAGACTAGGGAACGTGTGAGCTTGCTCTGAAAGGAAACAGGAGATCTGGTTACCCAGGACATGGAGAAAGCTGAGGTGCTCAAAGAGTTTTTTCCTCAGTCTTCACTGGCGAATGTTTCAGCTGCTCTGCCCAAGCTGCAGAAGGCAAAGGCAGGGACTGGGAGAATAAAGAACCATCCATTGCAAGAGATCAGGATTGGGACCATCTAAGGAACCTGAAGGTGCCCAAGTCCACATGACTTGATGAAGTGCATCTGTGGGTCCTGAGGGACAGATGAAGTGGATAAGCCACTGATGAAGTGGATAAGTTGTGGCAGTCTCATGAAGTTCCTGCTGATGGGAAAAGGGGAAACATAACACCCATTTTTAAAAAGCCAAAAAAAAGACCAGGAGAACTACCAGTTGGTCAATCTTACCTCTGTGCCCAGCAACCTTCCCTGCTGTGGTGGGCTCCAGTATGCAGCATGAATGATTTGGTGTTACACACCTGACTGAAAAGGGACTTGAGTGGTCAGAAATTTTGAGAACATGTCACCTTGCAAAGCACAGAGCTGGAAGGTCAGCTGGGGCTAAGAGAAGGCAATTGCAGCTTGCTGTCCTTGTGCTGTGTAGGCTTTATGAATACTGTGGTATCTGAACTGTTTTTGCCTACTGTTCTTCATGCCCCTTGAAGAAATGTTGCTTGAGATCAGCCCATTTCTTTATCACCCCTGTAAAGAAGTCAGTACAACTGAAGTTTGTAACAGAGAGTCATCCTATTACACTTACAGGATGTACTATTTACTTCCCTGGTACATTCTGGACTCAAGGTTTTGGCACCTGATGAATCATGAGTTCTTTCCATTAAAAATATTCTTTCTTGTCTGTAAAAAACAGGAGATATTGCCTCTGTGAGTGCTCCAGGTAGGCAGTGTGTTTGCTTTCCCAGGCAGCTGGTGGGGGAGGTGTGTAACACTTGAGGAATCTTGGTTTCATGTATCTGTTGTGTTCCGAGGCCTGCAGCATTTGAAAGCTTGACTGTCCTCTTACCAGACACCTTCTTTTGGTTTCACGGCCTTGACCACACCATTTTCTTTTCCCTAACCTTAAAGCTTCCAGCTAGTTAGGAAGGGCATTTCTTCTTAAAGCACAAATTCCATGCAAATATTCCGTGCATATGTTGCACATATGGCATCTATCCAAGGCACAGAAAAAACCCCACTTGATATTTCAGAAAAGCTCCAGCAAGCTTAATTCCCAGCTGATTTCCTTTACTTTGTGCTCCTGTTATGCTCCAAAATGTCTGAGAGACCTTGTGAGTTGAACACAAAGTGTATCATGGAAAGCCTGTCAGAAATTACCCAATAGTAGTAGTTTATCCCTTATCATAGCATGAAAAGTGTGTTCTAGGACTCAGCATGCTAAATTGTCTGATTATAGGTAAAGAAATCTTAACCTTCTCAATATGGGTTTATTTTCACTATACATCCATGTCCCTTTTACTCCTTCCCATTTTATGTCCTTTTTTTCTGTGCAACTGTAGGAAACATTGCACTTGTACTTAACACCACTTTCCAAGAATGTAAAACAATTTTGCTACCATCTATTAGACTACAAAAGAGCAGTCTTTGTTGTATTTTTCCCACTTCCAGTCAAGGACAGTTTCAGCACTTAACAGAGGACATAGGCTCTGGAGTCAGAATCAGTGGTTGTTCCTGAGAGGCTTTTCAGACTTTAGGCCCTGTTAAGACTTCTGAAAATAATTTTTTTTTTCAGTTTACAAATATGCACTTAGGAGTTCTGCGTGGTTTTCGTTTGTTTTAGCTGAAACACAATATTACATGTGGAATGTGTATCTGAGCGTAGATAAAAGACATGCATCAATGACAATAAATATCAGATTCCATCTATGGCATCAGTTATTTGCATTTCATATGCCTGGTTTCTAACCTGAAGAATATACTTTGCAGTGCAATCAATGGTCCCTGGCAGGCCATTGAATTACTCTGGTACTGTTAGTTACCTTTTAGCTATTGCTGTGACGCTAATCCATATTCATATAGAATAACTGAGTGATTCAGCTGACAGGTAAAATAAGTTCCAATACACTGGACAATACATTGTAATGCACTCTGGATAGGTTTAGCACAGAATCGTCCTTCAATATGTGTAGTATATTAGTTTGGAATATGAATAAGGAAACTTGTAGGAACTATGAAATTTGTATTGATGGACTTCTATGTCAAGAATTTAGCTGTATAATATTATGATGTGCTTGCATTTTTATGTGTTTCTATAAATAATATTGCAACTCAGTCTACTGGGAATGTTAGCTGTTTGGTATGATTGCGAGAACATGATTGCAGTTGTCTGGTTTTCTTATTATTTTATTAATGATTTTTCATTCCTGCTTTTCAAATTTCTCAGAACCCAGTCTACTGGAAAATTTGGTCTGGGAAGTGTAGTCCTTCTGAGCTAACGCATACCCAAACCTGTCTTACATGTTTAGTGAATACATATTACATATATATAAACACACACATATATGTATGTATTTCCCCACTCGTGTATAAATTGGAAAGAGAAAAAAAATTTTCTCAAAGTTTGAGAAAACAAAGTAAAATACTGCTGTTTGTGCTGCAGCCAGTCATGAAAGACTTTTAGCTAAATAGGAAAGTTTTCAGCAGTCAAAGCCTGTTATTTAACAACAGCTGTTTGTGATCAGTGCCAGTGGAAATCACTTGTTTTCACCCAGCCGAAAAGAACAGGCTGGTAAAGAGGATTCCAGGAATAGGTACAGTCTTTCACACAGAGCTTAAATAAATCAAGTCTGCCTATTGTAAGATGTACATTTACAGTGTAACGCATTTGTCATTTCTAATGAGATTTCACCAGAAATCACATACAGAATAAAATCAGGGTTGATCATAGAATGCTAAGGGACCTTAAAGACCATCTAGTTCCAACCCCCCTGCCACACAGGGACACCTTCCACTAGACCAGGTTGCTCAAAGCCCTGTCCAGCCTGGAGTTGAACATTTCCAGGAATGGGGCTTCCACAGCTTCTCTGGGCAACCTGTTCCAGTGCTTTAGCACCCTCACAGTAAAAAATTTCTTCCTTATATTCAATCTAAACCTACCCTCTTTCATCCTAAAGCCATTCTCCCTTGTCCTGTTACTACATACCCTTGATAATTGTTTTATAAAATAACTGACAAAATCAGAGCCCTAACTACACTTCTGACCCCTTTGAAAGTAAATACAAATTTTCACTGCTGGTCTTCTGTTTCAAACCTGACTGTCTTCATCAACTAAGATTTTTACTGTCAGCTGTTGAGTGGGTGACATTGGAAATAAGAAGATAAGAAATGCCATTCTCAGTTGGATCCAGTATCCCTGTGTCCCAGTACTTGGCCTCTAAGAGTAGCAGATGCTGTTCAGGCAGAGCCCAGAACCCTGGTCCCTCTCTGTGGTCCCATTTACTTGGGCTCCCCAGCATCCCGAATTGCTGTATTTGGAAGAGTATTGCCCTGCCTAATTCTGTTAGTGTCCATTGGGAATCTGTCTCACACACTTGTGAAACAAGTTGTTCACAAGAAGTTTTCTGCAAACTAAAATACAGTCACTGGCAGCCTCAATGGTGCTGAAAGTGCCAAAGCCTAACTTGGCAAACCTTCAGATGGATATCTTCTGCCTTCCACAGACGCTCTAAGAAATCCTGCTGTCATGTGCATGCTGTAGTAGCTACCCATCCTCTGTATCTCAGAGCCACCAGTCACACCTCAGACGCATCAAATGAATTATACCTGTTGTTTTCCATTGATTATTACAGATGCTTGGGATGGTTGGCAGATGTGTTTGTCAAAACAGTACATGACTGAATGCAGGCGAGATAAATTCCCACTTGCTAAGCTTAGATGTAAACTCGTGCTAAAAACAGTTGGTCTGAAAGCTGGATGAATTGCCCTCTTTGCTCAGATGAGTTTTGGTAACACCATCTTTCTGATTTTATGAATATTGCTGGCGCCTGCATGGATGTGTCCTGTTTGTAAAGTGTTTCACTCTATCGGCTCTTTTAACAAACATGAAAGTCACTTAAAGCCTTTTTGAAAATGTAAAATGAAGTTTTGCTGTTTTGAATCCCTAAAGGTGAATGTTGCCAAAGAGTTCAAAAGCATTTTTCTTCATGTTGTTACTAGTGTTTATGGCCAGTGCAATAAAAATTTCTAATTACTGGAAAGATTCAAGGGAGTCAGGAAAAAGCCCTCTCCTTTTTATGCCTTTGTAAAGTTGCTTTTCTAAGTGTATAAAAAGAACCTGTTTTATTTAAAGGTTTCTCTTTTTTTATTCACATTCTTTAAAAGCCTTTCTGTACTGTAATTTTAAAAATGAATGTGGTTCTATTCAAGTAAAAGTTTACTCTTAATGGCATTTATACTTCATATGATAGAGCACCTTCATTTACTTAGTTATACATAGGCAGTCAGCAGTGTTATGAACGGTTTCTTTATTACTAAGCAGTATGCAGATCTCTGGCATCTTCTACAAAGGAAAGAGTGGGTTATTTTAAAACCTTTATTTGACTTGATCATAAAACATGGGTACTAACCTAGTGTTTTATGACATGCTCAAGTATGATTAATAATTTTAACTATGCTGGTTCCCCCATAAGATCAATATTATAGAATTTTTCCAGTCACTATTTCAATGGATTTTAATTGAAATTGATTCCCTATAAAATAATAAATTGAAGTGTGTTAACAATGATCTTGTGGTCCTTGATGTTCCAGTTTTGAATTCTGACAGAATTCTGAGGAGTTTTCAAAAAGTACATGATTTACCTCTGTACAGCCTAAGTACTCACAAAGCACAGGCAAATTTTTAAGTGTTAATTCCAGCACATGACAGCACAAATACAGTAGCCTTAATTTGCAACATGAATGTGAATGGAAATGTGTCAGGGAATTTTTGTTTAAAAAAAAAAAAGTGTTTCTCTGTTTGCAGTTCAGCCACAGTTGTATTGTATCATCCTAAAATTGAAAAATGCCTCCGTAAAAATGCCTCCCAGTAACCTGAATTATTAGAAGTCACCTGTACAAAGAAAAGATACATTCAGAAAATTTGCAATTAGTCGCTCTGTAATATTCAGTGTTTTTCCAAAGGTATCACCTGTAAGGGCATTGAGTCGGTCTATGATTATTTTTCTCAGTGTCAGTGATGAGTTGAGTTTTGGCAATACTGCAGTTCTGAAGCTCCTCAACCACACTAAGTTTTATCCACATCTTAAAGCTTATTCTCAGTTAAGCTTAACCACAATGTTATAATAGTTGGTTTACATACATTTGGCTTATACAATGACTTCTACCTGAAGACAACCTGATTAGAAGATAGCCAGACTCAGAAATGGCACAGCATTTTATATCCAGATAGGCTGGTATAATATGTCAGGACTCTGACTTGGCATACTCATTCAACTACCCAAGAGGGCTGGAGCTGTTATCCTCAGGAATTGTAGGGACAAGCAAGTTGGAGACTTTTGTATGTGAACAAAAAGGCATGTTGAGGTTCGCCTTCAAGCTTGAGCACACTCTGAAGGCACGTGCATTGACACGGTCTTAGAGTGAGTCCTCTCCACTAGAAATAGGATTCATGTCTTCCTACTGCGTTTGTCACACCCAGCTGTCATCAGGTGGCATTTGATGAAATGCGATGGAGTTGAAGAAACTCCAACACCTGGGTCTTGAAACAAGTAATTTTGTCATACGCTTTCACTCTTTAGTGAGACCAGTTGAGAGGCTTACTGCTGGTAATGTCAGCCAGCAGACTGAAGTTCAGCTCTCCTTTTTCTGTGTTGAAACAGCTCTGTTGTGTAGGACTTTCAGGAGATGGATTTTGAGAGAAAGACATGAAAGAAAAAAGGTCTTGCACAGCAAGAAGATAAAGTTTTTACTAACAGATTTTGCCTTTTTCAGTAATGCAAAGCTTCTGTTCTTATAATTTACTCTCCAAAATCCTCTAAGCTGTATGGGTTTTGTTTTCTTTGCACTTCAGCGTATGTCAGAGGTAAAGATGAAGAAGGAATGGTAATCAAATTTCCTTTATTTTTAAAAGTGTTAGGTCATTCCAGTCTTTTTGAAGAATAAAGAGGAAAGCCTTCTTTCTTACTCTTATTTCTTTTGACTTTTATTCCCTTAAGAACTCCTGAGGAACTGAAGATTGTTGCTAATGTTGGGCCAAGAGATTACTATCTCCTGCTCTAGTTTTCCTTTGTTTATTAGCCTGAATGTTTAAAAGGCTGATTAGACTACACTTGTCTGGTGAGGAATTTCTTTACCATTTTCCAGAGAGTGCAGCTATGGGAAACACTTTTCAGCATTCCTTGTGATTTTCTGTCATATGGTGCCAAGATGATCGAGCTCTATTTAAAGAATGTTGGATGGAGCAATCAGCATCATCTTAGACAATGGACCAGCTTTTAAAAGTATCAGGCAATTAAGGATGAAGAAAAACCTTTGAAAATTCCCTACACCAATCACTCCTGGAGTCACAGCAGTTACAATTCTCATTCCAAACTTGAAAAGACTTTGAAGCAAACAATCTGTGTTTCAGATGAAAAGGTCAGAAAAAAGGAAGAGAAGGATAGTTCTACATCTAAAGCTCCAGTGACAAATCAGTTGTAACCTGGGTAGTTTCTAAACAGATCTTTCTCTAGACTCAAGAGTTGCTTTACTGTGCAGCAGTGCAGCTGCTGTCCCTTCTGTTGCAGCTGTTGACATTGACACTAACCGCTGATATTGTTGACTTTTGTCCATCTCTGCTTAAACCTGGAGCATATTTTTTTGAGGGTCATAGAAAGGCAGCCAGCCCTTACAGCCCATCAAGGTAATTAATGCCTTTTTGCTGGGATGTAACTTCATACAATGAGACATCTGTGAGATTTTTTTGTTGTTTTCTAGAAATGTTTCCTTTAGGTGTGGAGGTTTTTGTCAGATACCGTAATGACTATTGTGGTTTATTTTCTTCTAATCCTAATAAACTCTTTCAAAGTGCTTTATTATTTTTTACTGATGCTTGCTTGCTAGATTTGTTGATAAATTTTACTTCTTCCTTCTTAAATATCAACTGCTGTGATAAGCACTAAAATATGTGAATGTTGCTTTGTCAGCAGCTCATGTTTTCCTTTATTATAGTGTTACTGCTGTTCTTCACATCTTTTTGGTTCCCTCTGGTAATGAGAATGTCACTGTGGGAATTGTACTTTTCTTCTACATGGCTTTGTGGATCACATGATAATTCTGGTATGAGAATATATGTTTTACTTATTTCTTCAGCATTTCCTTTTGGTCCAGGTGATCAGAATGCAGGCAATATAGGTGAGAAATGCAAACAGATTCTGGGACCAGAAGAAAGTAATCCTTTTATCAAAGGTGTCTCTAGAAATTAGGAGCATCTAAAGCTAGTGTCTTCCTTAAGTTTCTGTTGCTTATAATTAATTTGGCTAGAGTCTTTGAGAAAGTCTTTAGTTGACTTAAAACTGATCCTTACTCTTCATGCAACGTTCTGTATCAATTCTAGCACAGTGAACAAATAGCAGGAGTAGTTACTCTCCTAAGAAGAATGTAAATTTATGTCTACCGCCAGCTACAAATTGGTTATATCCCAATTATCTCCTGAAAATCAGGGATCTCAACTTTGCTCTTGGTTCTGTGAGGGCAGATGAAGGAGTAATGCTCCATTGGTTGCAGCAAAATGTGAAACTAGTGAAAATGAGAACAGGATCAACCCCATTTTTCCTGTGCATCATGAGACTATGAAGCCCATTCAAATCAATGAAGGGTACCAATGACTTTGCTGACCTTTGGATCAAATCCATAAACCTTTTTAGTAATTTAATTGAAACCACAGATACAGAAACGTAAGTGTTCTTTTCTCTAACCCAACATAGGTCTTTCTAAAATTGAAAAATACAATCCCTTTCCAATTTTGTTGTATCAAAAATACAATTTTTATATTTTATTATGTTCACAACTTTTTTCTTAACTGTATAAAACCTATTTTTCATTTGATCTCAAAATCGCTTTTGATGATGTGCACTGCCTGTGTTATTTGCAATCCTAATTTCATAATCACTGCTGGAAATGAAACCCAAAAGCTGCTTTTATCTTACTCTTTTTAGTCATGCTCAATGCTCAAATGGCATAATCAAAGATAAAAACAATTATACTGTCTTTTAGCTTGAGCAGTTTGAGGAGTCTTTGTTGTATCTCATATTATCCAGCTAAAACTTTGGTGTCTGGTTGAACTTAATGCTTGCTTTGAGTTGCTCATCATTATGCTCAAATAATCAACAAAGAGTGACAGCCACCCCTAGAGATAATCTGTACCCTTCTAAAACTCATGTTCCTGATTGGTGCAATATATTGCCTTCTGGAACTTCCTGCCTCTGTCAGCTGGAGGACTCCTCATCTAATTTGGGATACCTAAATTTAATAGCCAAAAAGTAGACAGTAGCTTTTCTTACTTTTTCTTTTCAGCATAAAGCATATGAAAAGTGATGTTACTCATCATTCGACACCAAACTTTCACTGCCTTAGTATAGTAATTTTGTCTTTATCTGTACCTGTTAGCAAAATCTGCTTAATCTATGCCTTTAAATTGCACTTTTTTCCTACAATTGACAACATTGTCTTTCATGTTGTATAACTTTTTATTAACATTTTTTTAACTGAGCCTTACTACTGCTCACTGGTAGTAGAACTCAGGCAACATTTAGGTGCTTTATGGAGTTGCGAGTTTGGGGTTAAGTGTTTGGGGGTTGTTTTCTTGTAATTTAAATAATCCTTTAGTCTAAAGCAGACAAGGACACATTATCTATATTGTCTTGGGATAGGTTTATAAGTTACCTGCACTTTGGCAATTTTTCTCAGACATCAATGCTTCAATAACTGCAGAGATGCATCTTAGTCCTCTGCATTCTTCTTTCATCTGGATGTGGTTGAGCCTGATACAAATATTAAACCATTTTTATTGGTTTTTTGTGATTGTGAATTTTGTTGCCTCTGTGGAGCTGGATCCAGTCTTAGACAGAACTACCAGGACCAGGCTGGGAGCCCCAGATGTAACTGAACCTTTATCTTACAATTCAGAAAACTCCCTGAAAATGCTTTCCCTTTCATATAATTAATTAGTATAGGTAATGAAATTGTAAGTCTATTGAAAACCATGAATTGCATAGTTTCAATTAAATAGAAAAGGTGGTAAAAGCTACCCAAAAATGAAATAGTAGCACAGAAAAGTGACTGAAAAAAACAAGCTTCTTATGTCTTTTGTTTGGCCTGTGTCTCCCTTAAAGCTCTCTTGCATTCTCATGCAGTTCATTCGTTTTGTTGAATACTAAAGCCTTTTACCATCTGCCAAAAGGTTTTATTTTGGGGTTTCCTCTAATGTGGGAGGGTGGTTTCCTCCTTCCCTTCGTGCTAGTTTCACTGCTATCTTTAGGACTCAGAGCCTACTGGAGACCTTCCTGTCTCCTTTTTATTCCACAGTCTCCTCCTTCCTTGCTGTGAGTTCCTGCTCCCGGGGACAAAGAAGAAGACAAGAACTGAAGCTGCCTTTTTTTGCTGCCTGGCTGATGCTGACGGCTTCTGTTTGAGACACAGGAGCCCAGTTCCTGGAGCGCAGGGCTGTGTGTCCTCAGCAGCGACGTTCCGGGCCAGGGTGTTTTTAGGAATAGTTCCTGCACGGGGGCCGTGTGTACGTGCTCTGTGCTTTGGCTACATAGCGCCGTGGCTTCTGAAAAGGGGTGCTGTAATCTGTAGCATTTACTCTAAAAGCAGTTTATTCTTCTCTGCTTGTCTTTTACCTCAGCACATGAATCCGATCTGTTCTGCCCCTGTTAAGACATCTATAGCCATAGCCCTGTAGTTTCTTCCTTTTATGGGAATTTTAGATGTTTATTTTTTCTCTGAATGTATCGATTTCCCATCTTTACCTTTCCTGTAGAGAAAAAGAAGTGAAATTGGAAGTGTTATATTTGCAGAGGGATAGAATTGCATCTGCTTTTTTCAGTTCCTAAGAAGAAAATTAAGTAGATGGCAGTCTGGGTTTTTCAGCATAGCTCTCAGTGATGCAAAGAATTCTTCTACAGTGGGATGTGAGTATCCAGGTGTCAAGCCATGAACACAGCAGGAGAAGGCTGTGAGTCCTGGTTAGGTACCTCCATTTAAATCTTTGCTATGGAGATCCTCAGGTACCTGTCATCATGTCTCCTTGAAGTAGATGCTACATGGGGGAAACAAAGAGTCCTGCCTTTTCCCTTCAGCCTCTGCCTGCTGGGAGTGAGAGCAGTCGCTGTGTGAGGAGCGTGCAGTCCTGTTACTCCCTGTCCTAATTTGCTGTGCAGCTGAGCCTGTGACCGGAGGCAGTGTGAATGTGGAAGGCACAGGGGGTTGTGCTGGGTGTCAGATCACCTCCTGAGAGCTCTGCCAGGATCCATATCAACCACATTATGCCTCTGTTGAGTGCATTTCTGGCTCTCCTTTTTTGATTCTTTTTTTAATCACTGGCATTACACCAAACAGCATGTCAGGTAGTAATAGGAATGTAATATTATTTTATTTGTGATTAGCTCATCTCTTGGGCTCTGAGATGTTCTAATCTCTATCCTTCCATTACCACCCAGTTCTCTCCAAAGCTCTGTCCTTTGATTTATTTACTCTCCCTCTGTAATTGAGAACTTTACTGTCGATGGCCATGAAAAATTTTCAGTGCTTAAAAATAAATGATCCGTTTTCCATCCCTTCAGTGCATCTAGCTTTTATGACTATGGGAATCTAATGACAGGTTGAAATGTGGATGAGGAGGATGAGGGTGACCCAGGGGTGTTACCTAAGTGCCTGATCTACAGATGAAAAGTGATGCTGGGATTTCTCTACAGGAAAGTGCCAGTAAAACACTCTATTTCTTAGCACTGACTATTTTAATGACACTCAATTCCAAACTCCAGGTATAGCATTGCACAGAGAGGTCAGTGGTGCCCATTTCTAACAGCAGAATGGTACAACATAACACAACAGTCTGAGATGGCATTCTCCTGAAAAATAAGAGGGCTATGTGAAAAAAATTCAAGCAGGGGACATCTCCTCATTTAGAGAGCAATGCACTGTGCTTCTGAATAAACACAGGTTTCCATGTTCTCCCAGTCACAGATGCACACACATGCACATGCTCTAATTGGAAAAAAAGGTAAACAATAAATTAAGGATGTGATTAAAAATTGAACAGCAACTGCAGAAACCATCCGTACTAAATGCTTATTAACTTACATATAACAGCATCCTGGTGTGATAGCTTCAAATTGGCTGCTGAAACTGAATTGCAGCAAATAAGGCCAGCTTTCTGAAAGGATATTTCTAGGGTTCAATAATCAGAGTCTCATCTCTGATTGCTTGGTTTTTTCCTTCACAATTTCTGCCAGCCTTTTTTAAGTAACTGATAATGGGTATGACTTCCTTGAACTACAGTGGGTGATAAACTTAATCCCTTGCCTCTCCTGCTTAATAGAATGAGTCAGTGTGGGTCTGATCCACCTTTCTCATCCATCACAAGACTTCTGTGGTTTGCCCCTTTCTCTGCAGGGCTTCACCAGAGCCCCTGTCCATTCTGTGACCCACCTTGCTGGCTGTTTGCATACGTGCTACATGATAAGATGAAGGGCACAGACGATTGATACAAATTCTCCTGCCCATCCAAGAGCCACATCTGTGCATGCACACCTGTGATCTCCAGAGCAGCTCCGTTTGGCAATGTGTGGCAGAGGCTACAGTTTTTGGAAAGGGCATCCCCCAGCTCCCTGAGCCCTTTCCATCCCATCTTATAACTTTTATGCCATACTCTTGTGTGTCCTGCACATGGAGTCCAATGTTTGGCCATCGTGCTTTGTGAGAGTTAGGATGGTTTCCAGCTAGAGCAAGTGATTATCAGGGGAACTGTTACAACCTGGGTTCAACACCAGCAGCTTAGGGTTATCTTCCCTCCTTTAGGGGAGAGTTGAAACAAGTTTTGAAAACCTTAAAAACCTATCAAAATTGGGACTAATCTGGAAGGCCTGAGCAGAGCAGGATCTTTTCTAGTGAGTTCTGACTTCTTGGATAGTTGCTTTTCAGTTGGGTTGGATAATAGGGATATTTGACTAGTATATGGTACAAAGGATCTTCTGCATATTTTTTTCTTACCTTCCTATGGCCAAAACTGAGGGCTGCTCCCTCTGGAAAGCAGCTCAACTTTGTGCATGTTATCTGGGGCTCCTGTGTTCTTTTACTTGGAGATCTCCTTCCCTCTCTTCTCATACCAGTCAAAAGCAAGAAATGGATGGGTGTTTCTTGACTTAAAGATGATTATAGTTGGCCCATTATCAGAGGGTTGTATATATCCTATAAAAATCCTTTAATTCTGCCTTCCTGTGAGGAAGTAGCACGTCTCCTGAATGGCTGCCAAACTCCTTGAATGTGACTGCAGGTGGCTCAAACGTGTTTTTTGTTAAAGCCCTTCTGGAAGATGATTTCGGTCACGAACACCTCAGTCCTGTTGATTGTTTCTATGCTTGTTCTGCTCCAGCTGGTGTGGTCTGTGTTGGAGCCATGCAGGAGGTGGCTCTTTGGGAGCTGCCAGTGTTGTGGTTCAGCATTGGCTGGAGCCGCGCTTTGGGGAGCTGGACAAATGGTGGCACATCCTTGAGCAGCTATTGCCTGCTCAGGGTCACCTTCAGTTGCTTAGCCCTGGGTTAGGTGGACTCAGTAGGGGCTTTGCTCTTTTTGATAGGCTTTGTTTCCTGACTTCCCCAAAGCCTTTCCAACAGAGTTAGATCCTTGTGCCATCAACCAATTCTCAGACTGTGGAGAAGAGGGAGAGGAAGCCCCGGGTACACAACGTGCTCAGGGGGAAGACATGGAACAAGGTTGGAAACCCACTGGCTTAGGGTGGCAGAACTGAATTGCTGTCAGGAGCAGAGGGAAACCTCTCCAGGGGGGTCTCAAGTGTACAGAATACCGCAGGGAGGGAGCAATTCCTTTTCTTCTCGATGTCCTGAAGAACAGATGGATCTGACATGTTTATTGCCGTAAGCTGTCTTGTTTTATCAGCACATCAGGTCTAGATACTTGACAGATGTGCCAAACAGAAAATAAAATTCATCCATGCCCAGCACTCTGTGTTTTAGCATCTCTAGTTTCTATTTAGAATTGTTCTCTTTATTTTACGACTTAGCCTGGGCATAAATTAGGAGGAATTTTTGTTTATAATTAAGGAAAGATAGAGACAAGTAAAGTATTACAAGTGCACACCAATTTGTGAGCTTTAAAAGCATTGTTTGTCACATTCAGCTTTTTCATTGAGAGCTGTGTCTGAGCAAAAATGTCAAACAATGCAAAGAGGCCAGAACCATACTGGCAGTAGTGAAGCAAGATATTTTACATGTTACAGCTTGAATAACTTGGTATTTTAAAACCTGTGTTACAATTGCAAAAGCATGAAATAAAAGCTTTTTGAAGCCAGCAACATATTTGCTTGAAAATTATTTCAACACTGTTATGGATATCAAAAGACCGTTTTATTCACATCTACCCCATTCCTGTTTCTTCGCTCCCAGCACACACTTGGGTTCTACAGGGGTTGAGTGCTTCTGTGTCTTTTTTCACAGCAAGGTCCCTGTCATGGGTTAATTTTTCTCTTTCTCTTAAAAAAATAATAAATCAAAGAACCAAAAATTGATTAACATACTGCAGTATTTTCAGCAGTTCCAAACTATGCAGTGCCAAGTGCATATGAAATATTTCATGTTATTTTAAATTAAAACTGTGCTGCAAATTTACTTTTATAAAGAAAAGTACATTGGATTTATTTTAACTCCAGAGAGCAGACTAAAGTTAGATCTTACAGGTTCTTGTAATTACTTAAATTCATATTTTTCTATGTATAGGAATGGCTGCGACTGAAACGCAACGGAAGTCACTCGTTGAACACCTGTTGCTGAAGAGCTAAACTTTTTTTACTTCTGCAGGTGCAGAGATAATATCTTTTTCATGTTTGTTCAGCTATTTCAATTCAGTGACTAGTGCATTAAAAAATAAGAAACCACTTGGGAGGAAAAAAAAAAGCTGAAAAGCTTGTTTTTGTCTTTTAATCTATAAACAAAATCTGTGCAGGAGAGGAGGAGATCTACCAGTTCTATACTCTTGAGAAATACAGCAACCAGAACTGACATTCAGTGCACCAATGTAATGCTTCCTTGCTTAATGAGAATAATTACTTAAAAATAAAATGAGACGCTTATTTTTGCCTTGATTTTGTATCTTGGTTGTAAAATACCATTCTTCAGCAATTCCATAGCATCACTTTTACACTAAGATCTGTTTTATAACTGAAACTTAACATGAATCCCAAATAATAAAAAAAATACCTAGCATAATCTATCATTACTCATGCCCAAATATAATGAGAATGTAAGGAATGGAAAACATTCAAGAGTTGTGTATAGAAGTTCAAATCATGTAAATAAGTAAGTGTGTGTTGCGTTAACTGAGAAATGCCATACGTATTTATATATGCTGTCTTTAAATTTATGTCAACAAGCTGACAAATTTACTCACATTTGGAATCTACTGCCCACAAGCTTAAGTAGTTTTGTATTTTTTTAATAACTAACAGAAGTGTTGATAGGAAAGGTCCAAGAGGTAAGGAGCATTTTAACGATCAAGAACTATTAACAGAAGGCAGTCGTATGGATGACACAGAGGAGCAATTAATCTTTTCTGGTTTAGAGGTCCAGGCACATGACAAACAGGGAGGTAGCTAAGAGTATCTAACATGGATTTACTAAGGCAAAAATAAGCTTATTGCCTTCTGTGAGGAGAGAACTGGCTGTGTGGGCAAGGGAGAAGCAGTGCATGTTGTGTACTTTGACTTCAAAAACACCTTTGGTGTGGTCTTCCAGTGTTCCTGTAGCCAAATTGCTGACTTACGGAACAAATACGGATGGAGAACCTAGTGGCATCTTTAAGGGATTGATAAAGGGGACAACAGTGGCCAAATGCTTTTGTTAGTGACCATGATGATGAGACAGAGTGCGCCCTCTGCAAATTTGTGGGCTAATACCAAACTGGAGACAGGGCTTGATGTGCTGGAGGGCAGCGCTGTCATTCAGAGGGATCTGGACAGACTAGAGAAATGGGCTGACAGAGACGGGAATTTCAACAAACACAGAGTTCTGCATCTGTGATGGAATAACTCACTGCACCAGTACAGGCTGGGGGCCGACTGGCTTTGCTGAAAAATTCCTTGATGAACAACAATTAAGTATGAACAGGCAGTGTGCCATCGCTGCAAAGGAGGACAGGAACATCCTGGGCTGTACAAGCAGCAGCGTATCCAGAAGGTCAAGGGAACCCATCATTCCCTTCCATTTGGCAGTAGCACAATGATATCGTGAGCACTCTGTGCAGTTTTGTGCACAGCGCAGGAAAGGCTATGACAAACTGTAGTGGTCTGTGGCTGGGTCACCAAGGCAGGCAGGGGCTGGAGCACATGAAGCAGAAAAGAGGGCAAGGGCTGAGTTTGTTCAGCCTGAAGACAAGGTTTGTGGGGTTGGGGGTTACTGCTGTCTGCAGCTGCCTGTTGGGACCGTGCAGAAAAGACAGAACAAGATTATTCCCAGATGTGCATGACACCAGAACAAGAGACAATAGGCACACGTTGTAATGCAGAAAAATCTGACTAAATATAAGGAGGGTGGAAAGGGTGGTGAAACAGTGGAATGAGCCCAGAGAAGGTGCGGATCTCCTTCATTGTAGATATTCCAGACTCAACTGGACACAGCCCAGGGCAACCTGCTCTAACGCTACTCCTGTTCAGAGCAAAAGGTTGGACTAGAGACCTCCAGAGGTCCTGTCCTTCTGGCACATTACTATGATTGATACATGCCAGTGTGTGAGCTGATGTTCAGAGCTTCCCATTGTGGGTCATTCTAGGGAAAATATGAACCATCAGAGATGTTTGATGTGATTTGGTGTTAGGCATGTACTATGGTATGAGTTGTACCTCACTGTGGGAGAGCCTGATCTCTTCTCTGGGGTGACAGGGTGAATAGATCCCTACCCTTGGTCGAGTGAATCTTGTCCAGGCTGTCTAATAAGAGCTAAAATTAAAGTGGGTTACTTTTGTTTCTGAGAGCAAAGGAAATTAGCAAAGGAATTTACTTTAGGCTTTATTCTGAGTCATCAGAGGAAAGTGGTTGAGAATTTGAAGACAAGATGATGTGAATGAAAATGATCACAAAAGAGTTTCTGATCTGAAGGAAAGGAAGGAATGAGTAAAAGCAGCTGAATAATGTCAAAGGACTTTAGAAGAGCTGGTTTCTTTGAACTATGGAATTGATAGGTAAGGGCTAGTAAAGGAGGGAAAAGAAAGTTCAAGGGAGCTGACAGGCATTTGGAAGACAAGATACTACAGACACGGCAGCAGATTGTCCCATTGAAGGAGGAAAACTCGAAATATCGCAAGTATTTCAGACCCTCTGCAATTACGTGAAAATCAGGAATACTGTAACTAATGACAAGAGGATAATGTATTGCTAAGGCACAAACTCAAAAAGGAGCACAAACAACTAGTTTAATGGGTGGCAACTGCAAGGGGTATTAAAATTCAGTTTTCAATACTGTAGAAATAAGGGGAAAACGTGGGAAATTAGAGTTCTGTTACTTTGTGGACAAAGGATGGAAAGTTGGTCACAAAGAGGGGGATGAACACCAGCCTTTCTTGGATCCAGTTTTCCCAAACAGGTTAGTTGTGATGGGATGCCTGGATCAGTTTAAATTAACTTAAATAGAGGGAAAAGAACACAAGCTGGAATGGGGGACAGAGATGAAGTAATGGAGATAAGCTGGATAACCCAGTCAAATCACCTGGGTCTCTTGAAATTGCCCCCTGTGTGCCCAGGAGTCAGATGGGACCTAAACTTTAGCTTTTATCCTTAAGAACTTGTGAAGGATAAGGAAGGTGAAATTTGAACAGAAAAATGAGGAAACCTGTCAACTTAACTTTGATACATGGTGAAATGCTCCTGAAAATTTTTAATCAATTTGTAAACACCTAGAGGATAATAAGCAGATAGAAAAACAGCCAGTGTGGATTTATTTAGAAAAAAAATGTGTCAAACCTCTCTAATTTCCTTTTTGAGCGGAATAAGAGGTGTAGGAGATAAAAGTAGTAGATATGTCTTTAGTACAGCTTTTGACAGTATTTTGAAAGCCATGTAGCCTTCTTAAAAGTAAAAAGGTTAAAAAACCATCTAGGTGAGATTACTGTAAGGCAGGTGAAGAACTCCTTGAAGTACTATGTTCAAGACACAGTTATTGTTTGCTTGGCAGATGGGGAGGGAGCCTGAAAGGCAATGCTGGTAGATTCTGCCCCAGGTCTACTCTACCTATGGTTTTCATTAGTGTCTTGAACAATGGGCTGGAGAGTGTAGTGTGTGAGGACACTAAAAGCTCCAATAGGCTTTGGATATAGTGAAGGGCAGGTTTGGTCCCAAGTGATCTTCATAAAAATGCAGAAATGGTTAAAATGAGTAAGATGGGAATTCAGCACATGTAAGTAAGGTCTGCAGTGAAACGTTTTCCCCAGGAGGGAAAACAAATGTATGTATAGAGACAAGGGATATCTGAGTAAGTAACAGCAAGAGAGCATGTGGTGCTGGGATACAAGCTGATATGAGTCACACTGGGGTACGGCTGATGGAGAAAGTGGGGAAGAGACCAGACTTTAATGCAGCTCTGAGACTTGTGTGTAAGCCATAGAATATCCTTCACTGTTTTCTGTTGGCTGTCTCTCACTCTGCTGGGATAGTGTCCAGAGCTGGCTTCACACCATGGAACACTATAGACAAACTGGAGAACGCCAGAAAAAGAGCTCTAGGAGTTTAGAAAAGACCAGTGAGAAAATATTGAAAGAGTTAGGTCTAGGATGCAAGGACAAAGATGGAAAGACAGACAATCTCGGCGTTCTATTAAAGGATTTGTGATACAAAATCACAGTGGTGTTTAACCATACCCTTTCCACCTACCCAAAGGTAAGAGGGAGAGTTTGCACCTAGGGGGGTTTAGTTTGGGTATTAGAAACATATTGTAGGTGTATTGCAATGGAGTATTTGGGGCAACTGGATTAGAGCAGGATTGTAGGTATGAGGAATAGGTGAGAGTCACCTGTGTGGCTATTTGCCTTGGCCTTAAGTGAAGGGGTAGACTAGATTATTTTTTATGTCCATTTCAGTTATCTCTGTGGTTCTCTCCTCTAAAGGAAAATACATATTAAAAATGTAAAATGAGAATAAAACTGATTTAAACCAAGAGTTCCTTTTTTGTTAATTTGAACTATGATTATATTCAGCATTTTAAATATCCCTGGTTTAAATGAATCGCTTATGTTGTGAGGTTACCATCTTCTATTTATGAAGGTCTTTTTTATTTGTTAAAAAAATGCTCCTTGGTGTGATAATCTCTCTGAGTATGAGTTATACAAGTAATGATGAAGAGACTACAATGTTCTTAAAATTGTCCTGAGGTATTTGCTTTAATGCCTTAGGATTTAGTAAATTGGCTGAATCCATACTGTAAAAATTAGACATCTCATGAGACAGTATTGTCCAAATAAATACCAATTGCTTAAACAAGTAACACTTGCGTAAAGAAATTTCTGCTCTCTAAAAATGAACTACTCTCCAAACACACAGCTCATCCAGACAATAGCCTTGTATATCTTACTTTATCCAGTGTCGTACTGGTGACATTAATTCAATGAGGAGACCAAAATGTAGGCCTGGTAGTTATTTTTCATGTTTGATTTTCTTCTCTATGAATTTAATATAAAGATGTTTCTGCTAAGCTAATTATACCTTGGCTTTTTGTTTTCTGCTGCTGAATGAAATAATGTAGAAGGATTTTTTTTTCCTTTTCCCCAAAGAATGGAACATTTGACCACAACTGCTATTTTTTACATTACTTAGAGCACCTTAGTGTCTATTACCACAAATGATTTATTAGTACATAGGGCACACTGAGGAACAGTGTCTGACTAGCCAATGAGACACAGTAATCACACCATGCAATGCCTGCAGAATCAAATTATATTTGACATTTAATATTAACCCAAATTGCAAAATAAGACTTGAAACAAACAACATCTTCAAAAAAGGAAAGCCCAAAAGAAAACAGAAACCAGGGAATTTCTGGGATGAATTATTTTCTTACAGGAAATCTGTGCTGAGCAGTGTGTCCAAAGCAAGGGAAGAGCTGCTTTCTGCCCTTTTGCATTCTGCTGTCCCCAGCTGTCCTGCTTCCTGTCTGTCTCTCTGCACATATGTGCCACCCACCTAAGGAAACAAATAGAAACGACTGGTCCCAGTGTGGCACTTCAATCCTTCAAGTTGATTCTAACCAGGAAGATTTATTGTGTACAATAATAGCTTATTCACACGCCTAAGACCTGTACTTCTCTCAGTGAGGAGGGCACACGCTCACCTGCTGGCACAGGAGCCCTGCCATCCACCGAGCAGCATTTAGTCAGATGCTGAGCACCTTTCATCTGAGAAAAAAGGATCTTTAACAGCTGCTGCTGAAGAAGTTTCTGACCAGAATAACATACTAACAGCAGGGATGAAAGAGTTAATTCATTTTTCCAACTATATTTTTTTTCTTTGTAGAACTGATTTGACACAGTCTAGCAGGGTCCTGTTACTGAAAAATTGAAGCACCAGGTGTGATTAAATAAGATCACACGTTTCATTCCCTCTTTAATTTCACATCATCCTTCAGCAGCTGTATCCCTTTGCTTTCTGATAGTTGGAGAACATGTTGCTTTTACAGCAGGCAAGTTGCCGCGTTGGTAGCATGCACCACTGGGCTATTGTCAGTCAAATCTATTTGTGCACACAAATTATTTATTGTTTGATGGTTCAAACTTATTAATCAGTTTATTTCTCAAGAGCAGAAAATACAGAGTGTATTTAGGAAACGGAGACAAACCTAGCCGGGCTCCTTGGTATTTCCAGAGATTCGTTTATGCAGCAGAATACGTTTCATTCCACTGCAAAGAGAGTAAAAAGCTAAAGACAGTGTGGACTTGGGATCCTTTTTTCTGTTCCTACAAAACATAGCTCTATAGGGTCTGATGAAGCCACTTGCTTTGCTGAGATTCTGTGGGCTGCCACTGTCACAAGGAGAATGAGCCACTGCCCTCCTGGGCACTGCAGGGCATTAATACTGGCAAGGTAAACAGACCTGTCCCTTGTCCCTTTGCTACTGGGTCAGAAGGGTAGCACTGAAGCCACAATGGCTATTTGCAGTTAGAACATGATGCCACAAAAAGGAAACATTCGGGTTTTTAGCTGTCCTTTCCTTTAGAATAGTGTTCCTATTTAAAACTGAATTGGATTCTTAGAATATTGATAGTAGTTATTCCAGGCAGTGTTTCTACTTCCAAACTTTGGCTGGCCTCACTTGTCAGCCAAAAGCAGCTCAAACCAAACAGATGTATCTTCTTATTCTTTTCAGTCCTCAGAGGAACAAGGGGTTTGTTTGCAATACTCTGACACTGCTACCTGCGGTAAAAAGGTTGTGAAGAAGTGACAGTGCCCTGGTCTTTGCCATAACTAATCCAAAGAACAGAAGTTTGTGCTCTGTTGTACATCAGAAAATGATCTGATGAGTTGCTATGCTGTGGTGTCAGCTCCAAGGCATACAGTTTCTGGGAGTATGGGTTTGGATGTTTCTGAAGGGTCCGGTGCTGTAGCCTTGGCTCCATGTTCTCCTCCTGCACCTCTGGTGCTGCACTCCATTGCTTTCCTGCTGCACTCAGTGATGATATTTATACAGCTGTGGTGTTCATGACACGATGTGCTAACTCTTCTCAGCAATTTTGAGCAACATTTGGCTGTTGCCTATTTATATATGCAGATATGCAAGTCTAGCCTGTCCTCCAGCACCCTTAGCCCCCTGTGCAAACCAGCCAGTTTTGCTTACCAAGGACTTGTCAAAAATGCATCCATCAAAATTAAACAGATGAACTAAACAAGTAAACAGCTACCTGAATACCATAGGTCTTTCATCCCTAAGTAAATAGGGTCTTACTTGCGGTAGCATCATTCCCACATAAAAGAAGAAAGATGCTGGGGAGGTGACAGAAGAAATTTGGAGGTTCTAGGGATGCATCTGGGCCTGCATTTCAGTATAAATAATGCCCGTGAACACCTGTCCCTTCTTAAACTTGGTCTTGGAAGCAGCGTTGGAACCAGTTCATTTGATGTCTCTTTTTTTTTTTTAAATTGAGCTCTGCAGATAAAACCAGCTGCCTGTAATGCAAGAGTGTCCTTAAAAGTGATCTGGCATTTATGCAAACATGATTTAATTCATGCAGGAGAAGATACTCTTTGATCTGTGAGAGAACAAAAATTAAAACTCCCAAAGAAATATTTTTTCCTTTACATTAGTAGACCAATCTTCATGGAGACGGAGAAAGCCGCTCTGACCTTTTTACCCCTGTGTGATAGAGACTGAGCATCACGGTTTCATCCTAAGTGAGGCCGGCATCACAAGGTTGGAATAACTGTGCCAGTTTCTCTGTAATTATTGCCATATGCAATGGGCTGTGCTTCTGTAGACTCTGAGCTGTCTAAGATTTACTAGTATTAACACAAACATTTTTATTTCTTAACTGTATATTCACATATATGCAAATGAAGTGTTTCAAAAGGTGAAATTATATTTAAGTAATTGTTTCTTATTATGCTGGGGAATTTTTTTAATTATTTTTTGACATCACAATAGACGGGTTCAGGAGGTCTTTCAGGTTGTCAAAGTTACCCAGTAATGTCAACCTGAAGTCTTAAAAAAGTCAGTGTTGACCCTCTTCAGAAATAATGAGATTTAAAAGAAACCCCCATTTTGCTCTGAATGTTTTGGGAGATGGAGTCTATAGGCTATTCTTGGTTTCAGGCTGAAGCATTAAACCTTTTATAAAACCAAAGTAGACATTTTCATGCCATTCTCTGTTTTGTAGAACTGTTGCTTTAAGGGAAATGCGAGATTAATATTGGGAAAGTTGGCAGTAGCCCTTGTTCCTCCTGCCAATGCAATGCAGGGTGTTATTTTCCCTACTGCTTTCTCCATATCCCTTCTTTTCTTTAGGTGAATGAACTTCTCTTTCTAACTCAAAAGAACAAATGCTTTTGCTATCAGTTTTGCTTTTCCAGCAAGATCCTTTAATGTGGCTCTTTCCTCTCCACACGCAAAGCAGCCTTCGCTCACACCTGCTTTGTGATAGGATCCTTCTCCCTGAGGACAGCACAACATCTGTTTTGTTTCCTCCATGGAGAAAGAGAGAGGCATTCTCAAAATTTCTCCTCCTTTCCTGCTTGCTAACAACAAAGAGATTTTAAAACATTTGGTATTTCTGGAGAGAGGAAAAAACAGTAGAGTCCTAGACAGGAAAAAAACAGCCATGGAAAAATAAATTGAACATAATTTAAGCTATAATTAAAAGAAGTCAAACTGCCAAGTTGGAAAGAAAAATGTACGTCTCGAAATAAAGTACCTTTATAGAAGGATGTGCTTGGGGTTATAGTGTGGGACGGCTGTTCTGGTCATCTTGGCTCTGTTTCTGCTCTGGGCTTCCCGAGTGATACCAGACCAGAAACTTAACCCTTATTTGCCTTGATGGTCCATACATAAAATGTGGTGGTATTGTGAGTCTTGGTATTTCATAGTGCTTGAAAGCACAAGGAGATGATAGAAGTTACTTAAATAGGAGCGTCTGTGCCATTGCAGTGATGGCAGCTTTTGTTTATGACACTAAAAAGAGTTTATATCCTTTAAAGTATGGGAAGCATTGTGAAACGGTGTGTAACTGCATCCCTGGGGACTCAGTTTGTTGTTAGCATAGTGTAACCTGCAGCTTCAGTAAGGGGCCTACTTCAGAGGGAGTTAAAAGGTAAAGAGAAAGAGGCTTTTTCACAGAACTTCACAAGGACCTTGTGCTCTGCCGCTGATGCCGTCTGTGCGCGTTGCACAGGCTTTGAAAGCAGCAGATTTTGTTGCATACATTCCACTTGCTTGTTAGAAGCCAGATTGAAACCAAAGGCTCTGAGTTGAGCTGTCTGTGGTCTGGATGGGGGAAGATTTCACATCTGTGAGGGTGCTGCTTCTGCTGTGGCATGCAGTAAGATATGTGATCAGTGGGAGATAGGGCACTCCTGCTGCTGCCTGGAAAATCCACATGTGCAGCTTGGAGCTACTAAATAAGCATTGCAACTTACCAATGCTTCCATTTGTGGTGTGGTTAGAGCTTGTGTCATGCAGGTGGCTAATTCCATCATTCATAAATTCTTAAACCCATTCAACTATTTTTATCATTTAAAGGTGACCCACAACTCTTTAAACTTTCTTTTATATTTACAGTTTAATACTTCAGCCACCCTGGCAATATTACCAATTTGAACTCAGCACATCTGGATTTTGTGAGACAAATGAAAATTCTATAATGTGCCGTGACTTCCTTCTGCGTTACCAATTAATATAAATCAAAGATACTGTCTTCTGTTCTCACTACTGGTATCAAAGCAGTCTCCAAATCAGTATGGAAATATGCTAAGAGGGAGGGTAAGATGTAGATTTTGGTGGCATCTTGATTTAATCTTTTTATAGCTACAGTAGCAAAAATGCACATTCCTTGGTGCTTATTTTGTGTTTGGAGGGCCAGCACAAATAACATTTTCAGAGGTGTCAAAGTAGGATGTAGTTGTTAGTAGCATTTCGAGACTCAATTCACCAAGTGTATTCTTTTTATGTATTTCTGCAGATCAGTTAGAAAAGTTTTCTGTGGTGAAAAATTCACCTACCAATTTCACAGCCTAGAGAGATCTTGCATCATGGTATTTGTCCTAATCTGATGAATTTGGGTGGTTTGAAGTAGTCAAGCTTTTGGGTCCATTTGCTGTAATACTTCTGTGGTAATCTGAATTTTGGGCCACTGGTGGCAGTTCTCTCCCCTCTCCAGTGCTCATTGTATGCATTTCCCAGACCTACCATTCACTTCCATTGTTAGCTCTCTTTGTTACTAGAGGAAACCACTGGATTTCCATCATCACCATCCACATATCCATCACTGAGAACAGCTTGTGGATAAGTGACAAAGAATCAGGGAGCAGAAACACTAAAAAAAAAAAAAAAAAAGAGTAACAACCAAAGCAACTCTGACTGCTGGAAACAGAAGATTCAGAACTTAACATTGGTTGAGTTGCAGCAGAAGTAATGAAGTGTGAAATGTGCTATTCCCAACCAGTACGCCATGCTGCTTTAATTTACAGACTATATAATTATATAGCATTAACATTCTGGTACATCAATCTCTGACAAAAATTGAAATGAAAACAGAAAAATGCACAAATCTATTTTTAAGACAATTACTGCAATAGCGGTGGATAAGAATAAAAACGCAAATAATTATCATTATTTTAAGATTATGTCTTTAAGATACTTTGATTTTGTGCCCTTGTAAATATTTGCATGCTTTTACAAACCAACTTAGTTTAGTAAACTATGACTAAACACTTGTGGAAGTCCTTCCAGCATACTGTGAACCTTATCTGAATCCTGTGAGCATTGGACCAAGGATCTGCTTAGTGAACTGCTTTTGAACTTCTGGGATTGACTACATGTGAGATTGGTTTTCCCAATCAGACCATGGTCCATTTAAACCAACATTCAGCCTTCAGGAGTGGCCCAAATAACCTGGTTAACCAGATGCACAATGCTATAGCAATTACAGCAAGAAGCACCACATCCCATCATTCCAGTCATCTGTGTTAACCACAGTTTTTAGGAGAAGCCCTTTTATTTCATTTGCAAAGAGATGGCAAATGTTTATTTTTAATGGTTCCCACTATAGGATTACAGAGAAAGAGGAGAGGCTCCTTTCCTAATCCGCAGGCAAATTTCTCCTCTAAGACACTGTTAGGTCCCAAATTGTCCCACTGTGCTTGTATCCTAGTATCTTTTATTTAAACTAGTTTTGAAAAAATCCACTGAGTCTGGATTGCTCGGGAGACTCTTAGTGATCTCTGTTATCATTCGCTTCCATGTAGCTCAGGCCAGAAGTAAACAGATTATTAAAATCAGATTGGATGGCTTAGGAAACATGCCCACTAAAGTGCAAGTGTCCTCATCACAAACCTGCCACAAGGGCATCTGCTGTCCTTGAACAGCCAAGTAACCCACTTTCCAAGGCTAATCAACCTCACTTCCTCCTTGGATATGATGCTTCTTCTTAGGCTCACTTTAGGAATCTGGAAATTGCATTGTTTGGGGTTCTTTTTTCGCTCATACCTCGCAGGGTTTTTATACTGAAGAATAAGTGAGTCTGCAGGCTTTATCGTGTTGTGGGTTTTGCTTATTTTCTGGGTTTAGTTGTTGTTCCCAACCCATGCCTCCCCCATCCCAGTAAATGTGTATTAAAAATCAGGTTAACTTTTGTCTTTCTACTACTTTGTAGTGATTTATACTGAGCCCATAGCCAGCCTAGGGGATACAGAGTCCACATGCACAGCCTGGTTGGGTCAAGAGATGACCTTTCTGAGTTCCTGTCTCCAGAGGAAGCAAGTTGTTTAGTCTGTAGGATGCTAACGGGATGATGCTGAGAGACAAACTAATTTTGGTAGCTTCATGCACAAAAAAAGTCCCTCTGAAACTTAATGACCTTCTGTAAGGGAAAAAGGCTTTAGGCATGAAGATACAAGCAGAAATCAACAAGAGTGTCATCTGGGAGAGAATACAGAAAAAGAAACAACTGGAATACACTGTATGTTCAAGTTAACTAAAAGTTACTATTTTGACATAGAATCATAGTTGACAGAGTAGGTAAGGGACAACATACCACATCACTCTGTTTGAAACACAGCTCTTCATCCTTCACAAGGAATGAAGCAGAATTTTTATTAATGAGTGCCCAATGGCTAGATATGTTGCATGCACATCATCAAAGGCATTGAATCGATGCAGCACTAAATTCTCAGAATCAAGAAGTGGTATATTCTATGCAGGAGGCAACTGAGGAGCATAGTAGGAGGTTGTACTGAATTTGAGGAAGAGGGATACGTTTCTGGCAGGAACAACAAGAAACTCAAGTTATTGAGATTATCTTGAGGAAGCTCGCCAGACTTGTTCTGGGCATAATACTTAAAAAGGTGGACTTTTTAGAACAGTTATTATAAAACTGTTTCAAATGTTTTTATGAGCAAATAGTTTTCTTATGTGTACAGATTATGGCAGCACTCATATAAAAGTCAATGGCAGCATGGCATGGGGATATTTGGGAACATAATTGTTCTCTCTCACCTTGGACCACAAAGTTTCTTAGGAAAAAATGTCTGAAAAACAGATAATCCAAGTTTCACAGATCATGTAGTCCATCCCTTTGCATTAAAACAAAATCAGTGCGTATAATTTGTAGTACTAGCTGGAAAATGGATAGATTTATTTCTTAGTTGGCAATATTAATGGTTTGATAGCATATCACAAGTGTCAATTATACAGTTACCTATTATATTATTAGGCGGACATATGTAGCAACCATGGAGCTGCTGAAGAACATGCTAATGACATAGTAACGTGCTCAGATTAATTTGTATGTCACCAGGCCCCAGCCATGCACTTTGGTGGTGACCAAGAGAAATAAGTTTATTCTTCCAGCGATGGTAAGGCTACAGATCTTCAAGAATACAAGCCTGTGTGCTGATCCTGAGTATCTGATTCAGTGACTTTGTTCCTATACCATGGAGGGACTCTGATATTGGAAGCTGTCTTAATACTGCGTTTGGGATATTGTGCCAAAGCCATAACTCAGAGAATGAATGTCTGTGGGACTTCTCTATCTGGTATTCCACATTAGACAGGTGGTGCGAGGTCTTGCTGAAATTCCCGCTGTGCCAAAGGCTGACAGATGCTTTGGACTGACACAACAATAATACCAACACCTTATGATACATGTACCAGAGGAATTCAATGCATTCCTGACCTAGCTCAAGTCTTTGTATGTTCCATTTAAGGAATATTGACAAAACGGCCCATATTATCACTCAAGTCATTAATATGTAACCTATAAAAGGACCTGGACAAAAAGAATAAATAAAGGAAAAACTCTAAACCAAACCTATTTTCTGCTCCTGTGCTTCCACTTGCTGGTTATGCAGAAGCAGTAAACAAGCCCTATTCCCAGGGCTGTGCTGACAGCACTGATGATGGTGGCGCACAAATTAGGAGGTAAACAAAAAAGCCGTGTTAATTTCAAGCTCCATTAGAAACACAGGCAGTAAAAAAAAAATCAATGTCTCCCCAGCAGAAAAGGTCAAAATTGGTAAGGAAAGAAAGTTGGTTTTCCGGTAGGTGTAAGAGTTTTTTAATTGTTATTTATTTTAAATTAGATGTAAGCAAGAAGAAGCTACTGGTCAGTGTCGTGTTAGTGACTAATACATTGAAAACAAACAACTAGCAAAAATTGTTTTTAAAGAAAAATATGCTCGTGGTTGGCTCAGGTCATTCTGGTATTTAAAGGGTGTTTTTTATTTTAAATTTTGCCTGTAGGTTCTGTGGATATTTGGTTACATTTATAATCTTGGCATGACACATTTAAGGGATCATTCTTTTGAAGACTGTAATTGTCAGATTTCACTTTCTCTTGGCATAGTCTATTCTTGGATCCAAATCCTTAGGGCCTGTTAGTTTAAATTTTAGGTTTTGTTTTGCATCCAGATTAAGCCTGGAAATACATGTATGTCATTTTGTTATCAAGTTGTCTAGCAAAGGATGACAGGAAGAACAAATACTGTTTTTTAAGTTTTCATTTTATGGTAGTGTGTCACCTTCAACTCCACTCACATTAAATGTTTATCACTTCATGTGATCTTTGCTTTGCATATTAAACTAAGTTTCACATGGCCATGTTAAATTATGTATGGAGATGGAATTTTGTGGTATGGTGTTGGGAACTAGTTCTTCAAATGTGAATGCATATGCAAAGGCCTTGAGATATAAACACCACAGACTGTGACCTTACAGAGCAAAGTTACTCTCTAAGTGTTTGAGTAACTGGTGGTCTTAGTGTGGCCACAGATTTTCTGAAAATTACTATTCTTACACTTATTAATTATAGAACTATTGTGGTTATATGTATTTAGTGTAACCTCTCTTGATCAAGAGCAATGTTGGGAACAAGGCTGTTAATGCTTCTTTTTTCTGCGGCAACACCTAGTCACAGCATTTTACTTGTACTTACAGGTGTTTGTCCACCTGTAGTAGGCAATAGGACAGAACAGGACCACGATACAGGGACTTCAAAGACCGTGCTTTATGTACCAAAATGTATTTGTGTGATATTTAGATTGGTTTTAAACCATCTTTCAGAAAACTACAGTCAGTATTTTTGTAGCAGAATAAGGATCCCAGTGGTAGAGAGCAGAGATAAGATCCCAGGTCAACACATTTCCTTCCAAACAACTGCATCTCCTCATTGTCTCTTCAACTCATCCCTAAAACACAGCTTGCTCTTCTAATTGTCATTCCCTTCAGTGGACATTAGCATACTTGTTAAATTGGCCATTTGTGTCCCTGAACTCCCCTGCCTGTCCAGTGACTCACTCAGACCTGCATTTTGCACACCCTGGGGAAACCTGGATCGAGTTATCTCTCTACTTTCAGCTCCTGGTCCTAAACCTGTTGTGTATCAAATTCAGCCCTCCTTTATTGCTTCATTAACTGTAGTTCTTGTGAGAAAAAAGAGTCTTTTAAAGAGGAAGAAGTCTGAAAGGACGTGTTTGCTCCTATGAATTATTCCAACATCTTTATTTTGTTTCGTTTTTACAAGTTACTGGGTGCCTTTTTTCTCCCTGACTGTGCTGTCCTGCTAATTTTACCTGCCTGCTTCATGTTTCTTAACATAATCACCATGCAAAGAGACTTACAGTCTGGCAGTGCTGTAATTAAGGCACAAAGGTAGCATATAGAAGTCAGTTCGCCCAGCCATATTTGCACTATGAGTGTATTGCTAAGAGCAGTCAAGTCTAGTTTGTCCAGGAAAGCAAGCAGTAGTGAATTGAGGCTGAGATGTTGAGTGCCAGCTTTTAAAAGTCCCCCTGTTTCCTTCCGTGCTTGTTTTAGCTCTCTAGGTTAATGATTGCCTGTTTTGAGAACAGGACATTTGTATTTGTTTCTGAAAATCATGCATTTGTCTCTCCAGAGGAGACAATCTTGTGTTCCATCCAAACATCAGTTATAGAGAGCCCCCATCCACAAGTCTGAGGCCAAATACTGCCCCTTAGAATCATGAGAGGCCATTGTCAGTCTTGGGATTTGGCTAGATGGTTTTTGTGTCTGTCTGAAAATCAATTATGAACACCATGTTGAAAAAGACTTTGTGAAACTAGCCTGTATGACATCTAAGTAGTAATGACTTCAGTGAAGCTTGAGGGCATACAAAGTGCTCACCGTTTACTACTACAGTGAATTCTTTCACAAGGATTTTTTCTCTTACAGCACAATTAATTTTACATTTCATTTACTGACATTGGCATGCACTTAGCTTTTTAATATTAGTTAAAATTGGTTTATGATGTCAGTCTTATTTTTAGCACACTGAAAACAGGGAAATAATTGAAGTGTGCTATTGTACAATTTAGTGCTTGTGATGGACCTGGGGAGATGAGCATATGCCATTCCTGCTTCAACTGGCCTAGGGGGAATAACTCTCCCCTTTAACATTTCATTGTAGTCTTTCTGATGATACCTCAGAATGTCAGCTTGTTCCTCATAGTTTGAGTTAAGGTCCCAAAATAACTTCTGATGTATCTCAGAAGTTTAAAAATCAAGTCTCAGTGATATACACCAATAGTATTTTAATCTGAAAGACAGTAGAAGTTCCGTATATCTTTTGTTTTAGTTCTTTTTTTCAGTTCGAAGCTGACTCTTAAAACTTAAGTTCTAAGTTCCTTCCTGTATGTTAATACCAGCAAGTTGGCTTTATAGGCTGCCACAGAATACTCTGCTGGTGAAGCTAAAAAAGCTTTACCAAATTGTGGTGGTGTATTCTAGTGAAGTTTGAGTAACTTTTTGAGATGAAATGGAATTAAGAAGTATTTTGTCTGGAGTTTTCTTTCTTGCTTTATACAGTACTGTTTTGATTGTAAAATGCCTGTTTTTCTCATGAAAGTAACTTTAGCTTTTGTATAATGAAATGAATGCATTAGGAGGTTGGTTGAGTATTGATTAAAATCTGATTTTAGGCTCACACTGACTTCCCCAACCTTCCTTAAATCTTGTGATGATCTGGAGAAAAGGTCATTCATAAATGTTTCCTACCAGGAGTGATGTCTCATCAGGTGTTTGAAGAGGGAAGAACACTCTGAGACATCTACATGTGAAGGCTTCCTGCTCTGACTTGCCTTTAGGGAAAATAATATGTGTAGATCATAAGCTTGGCTCTGTCTTTGGAATTTGTGAAACATTTGCCACTGTGATTGCTTTTCCCTGAGATAAAGCAACCACTGGGAAGCATTGAAACTCGGTGTATTAGGATGCACAACACACAGAGCTCAAAGAACAGCAAGACCTTCATCAAACAAACAAGTTGATCCACGTGCTGACCTGACCTTACTCACACTTTTTCTGTTAGAAGAGCAGGTTATTTGCCAGAGTCATTCTGAACGCTCACTGTGAAATGTAGTTTTTCTGCTGTGCTCGTATCTAAAAACTATCTATTTTTATTGCTGACCCCATCAGAAATATTTCAGGCTAATGAAACAATATGATTGTTTTTATCTCCTAAGTGTTTCATTTCTACTGATGAATGTCATACAGAAGAATTCAAATCTAAATCTGAGTGGTTATCTCTGCTAAGCTGCTTTTAAAAAATGAATTGGCTTAGTAAAGAGCTGGCAAATACAAGATGAACATTTTGTGAGGATCGCTGATTGTGAAGTTTTGTTAAGCTGTGCTTTTTCCAAACATGTACAAAAATAGCAACTTTGGAAATCGTGAAGCTGAGTCTTTTTCACAACTGATGCTATTATGAGACTGCAGGTAGCATTCTTTTTCCCTCTTTTCCCCTTTGAAAGCTGAACATCATCTCAGAAGTCTGAGGGAGAAGTAAACTTGATGCTTAATGTGACTGACTGCTCAAGAAGTAGTTACTGTTTGCTGTTTAAAGCATTAACCAGCAATTAGGGTTTGTGGCACTGAGTGTCATTCTGGTTTCGTTAATGAGGTCATTAACAAAGATATGATACAGTCTTTTCCTCCTGTTACACATGTAGCTCAAATAAGTGAAGACTTCAAACATTTTGAGGCCAGTGTTACAGTCTCTATGAACGTTCTGTGATGCCTGTCAGCACAAGCGAAGCGAACTGCAGTGTTTGGAAAACTGCCACCCAGAGTGATTGGGAATTCTTTTCAGGCCTGACTGTTGTGTACAAATTAAACCTAAGCTTCTTCTCTTTTGTTCCAGCCCTTCTTAGGCTCCGTCCCTCCCTGGCAACTTTATGGACTAGTGAGGTCATTCCCCATTGCTGCAATTCCACCCATGTATAAAGGATGGTATCACCTATGCTCTTCCTTGGGAAGAGCTCTCTACCACAAAGTCACCCCACGGTCTCCTTTAGATCCCACCTGATGACTGTACCTTGCTGGCTGAAAGCTTGCCAGCATTTGAGCTACTGGAGCATGCTGACTGCTTGCTGTCTTGCCAACCAGTGGCTCACTGTTTCCATGTGTCTCTGCATCTGCTCCATTTGTCTTGTCTTTGAGTACGTCTGTACTGCCTTCTGCAGCATGTCATGGAGGAACATAACCCAGCCAGAGAGCTCAGAGGAGTCTACCTGGAGGAGGAAAAGTTTAGTGCTCTGCTATCGTAGCTCCTTTTCTCGAGCCAGCTCATTTAAGCTTGGATCACTGTGCTGTACGTTGCAGTATAGTGCACAGTCTTTCTGCTTATTTTGTGCTGAGAATGCACTTGACATGAGGAGTAGGGGAACGTTTCCATTATTAATAGATAGATATGTTTTCACATGAATTAGCAAGCAATGTATTTGTATAAATTACAAAGATGCCTGAGATGAGAAAACATAGAATCATAGAATGACAGTTGAAAGAAACCTCAAGGGTCATCTGGTCCAACCCTTCTTGGCAAAAGCATGGTCTAGACAAGATGGCCCAGCACCCTGTCCAGCTAAATCTTTAATGTGTCCAGTGTTGGGGAATTCACCACTTCCCTGGGAAAGTTATTTCAATTGTTCTCATTGTGAAATATTTTCCTCCTATGTCCAGTCAGAATCTCCCCAGTAGTAATGTGTAACTTCAGAAGGTTGTTGTTAGCCCATTATTCCAACCTATCCAGTCTTCCTGCAGGATGTCTCTCCTGAAGTGTCCACTTGCCCGCACAGCTTGGTATCATTAGCAAACTGTAAACTTTATCATCATCCATATCGCTTATCAAGATATTAAACATTGAAACACCTTTTTTTATCCACTAGTGTGCTTCTTCTGCCATTCTGATTTGTCTTACCAGCCTTAGATTAGCTCAGTTGGTTAGAGCATGGTGCTAATAATACCAGAGTTGTGTATTTGATCCCCACACAGGCCATTCACTTAGGAGTTGGACTTGGTGATCCCTTCTAACTGAGGGTGTTCTGTGATATTGTATCAGTGTAGGCTCCTTACCTCGCTTGCATATCTTTCAATAATACATTTAATAAGAGTATCATGTAAGAATTTTAATTGATCCTCAGATTTTGCTGCCTAAAGACCATTACAGGATGATCTCCTAAAGAAACTGCTTGTTTGGCATTTCCCTGTCTCTTGAGTGTTTTGATAAATTTATTATTTTATAGCAAATTTATACTTTTTTCTCCTTGATGCTGTTCCCATTGGACCTAAGAAATGTCTAACTGCTCTGCAACATTGATTTTTCTTATTAGCTGGCTAGGAAAGTGAAGGGGACGGACAGAATGCAGAAACTTGACATTTGAAGATATTTTCCATCTCTTTTAGCTATTGTTTTTTATTGCTCTTGTACCTGCCACCCCCTGGTGAGAATATCTGCATATGCATGGTAGAAGGCAGTGGCTGTCCTGAAGAGCCTGCCTACTAACCAAAAGAAGTGGTAGGAAGTGTCACCTGAGGGTTGCTTCTTGGAGGATGAGGCATAGAGGCACCAAACCAAATGTTTTAGATGCTGGGACCAGAACAGAATGGCAGCTCAAGAGTCCTTCAGTCTGCATTCCTGAGAAAAAGTCCTCCTCCTGATGCTTTTCAACACCCCATCAGCAAAGCCAATTCTCTGAGAATCCATATGGGTAAAAGCAAAAGCAGTGCCAAGCCTGGTGGCTCCCTTCCTACCTCTGTGCCACTCTCAGGAGGCACTAAAGACTCCTACCAGCCTTTTTCATCCAACCTATCTGCTGAAGACTGGAGGAAGGTGTGATTTATTAGCTAGGACCAGAATGGATAGCATCATAAATCTCCTCTAGACAGCAACAATTAAAGTTGCCAGGGCTCTCTTCGCTGCTACATGGAGTCCATGCGACTCTGACCAGATTTGACTGGCTTATTTTGCTAAATGAGGGTGTTGAAATGACCGTCTGGATTTTATTAATAAGTGTATAAATCTGAACTATAAGGGGAAAGAAGATGAACTAGTGCTAGTATATCTGTGACATATACTTAATAATAAAACTTAAACTCTTATACAGCCTGATACAAATTACTTGCTCTACTGCGCCAGTTTTACCACAGCTACACATTTCATTTTTGTGATATGCTCTGTGACCGCTCCGCTAGGAAGTGCTGAGAGGGGAAAGAAATAGATAGATAGATGCATCTGGTATTTATAGAGGACTGTTTTAATGGTGCTAAAAAACTGATGTGCTCAGCGTTCCTTGCAGCTGCAGTTGCGTTCGTGTCAGTAATCCTATCAGGAGGGTTGCTGGTTTCCAGAGTAATTAGAACCCTGAAGCAAATAAACAGCAAATGAATTCTCTTCTTTTGAAGTTATCTTCTTTTTTCCCTCTTTTAAATAGCCCTTGTCTGGTATAATTATGTACCAGTCATTATAACATTAAAAATAATTTTAAGTGAATGAATGCTATTTTTGTTGTTGTTATTCATTGCTAATTATTATGAACTAATTGAAATTTAGGATAGTCTTCTAAAAATCTCATTTCATTACAGAATGGCTACTGACTTAAATTGCTTCCCTCCTTGACCTCAGGGAGAGCCAGGAGCTCCAGGTTGGGTTCATCTAAACTGGGCTGGTGGTTTGTAGCACATGTGGGTGGAGCACAAGTTGTTGCTCAGAGCCTTTTTGATAAACTCCTGCCCTTCTAGTGTTTAAGCCACAGATTAAATATAAATTCACAATACTGTATGCTTGCCACGAGAAAAACGATGACAGAGATACTACATGATAATATAGGGAGGTAATAGCCCTCCTATCTGGCTTTATGTGACTTTGTCTGGGGTAATACATTGAGCCCTGAGCGCTCCTTCCTGAAAAGGTACTGGCAGGAGTTCAGAGGACAATAACAACCCATGCAGTTGTCTGGGGAGGGTTTGACTCTAAACAGTGGTATCTTCACCATTTATGTGGGTTATTAGTTTTGCAACATTTATGGCTTTTGTCAGATGTTTTCGATTTCTGCTCTCATGTGCTGAGTTACGGTGTATAGGCACCGGGTCATCATTCTGTAAACTCTGTAGTCTGGTTTGCATTTTTTGGCTCTTGTTTTCATACTGGTTTCAAGATTAAAATAATAGAATAATAAGGATCAGTTACAGCTGCATAAGCAAGTATGTATTAATTGATGTTTCCTGGTAATGAGGTATGAGAATGAAAAGCCTACCCCACCTCTCAGATCCCAGCTTGAGTTTTTAAGATTGGCTATTAGAAGAGAAATGTCTTTGTACTCACAAATTGCGCACATTCAGCCCAGATTTAGGAGCACATAATAAACATGGAAACATCTAGTGATGCTTTCTTTAATAGACTCATTCTTTAGACTAGAACTACAGCTTTTACAACTCAGATTCTTAAAATGCCTTTTATAATGTCGTTTCTTAAACAGCCTTAGCTTCTGTTGTCCTGTAATGGCAATTCTCTCCTACGAAGTGGACCAAGACAGCACAACACTCCAGCTGTAACCTGGCATGTTCTCAGAAGGATGAGAAGGATTATGTGGAGATACTAAAGCTTCAGGGCGTTCAAATATTTCTCTTTGACTCAAAGTGGAGTTCAGGAGATATTTCTATGGCTTTGGCTGTGCTCAGGACTTCCCTTCTTTCTTCACCGCTCCTGCAGTTATTTTTGGATGAGAGAGGTTTACAGCAATAGACCAAATTGCCATGTTTAGTCGAGCTCAACTTTCTAATCAGTCATCACCAAGCAGGCCATATATGCCCAAATACATAGGGGAAAGATAAGCAAAATCTGCTAATGCTTTAAGTCAGTGTGATAGAGCTCATAAAATTCTCTAAGGAGAATTATGATGTTGAGAGTTATGACTGCTTTATGCTTGAATGAAAGCATCTACTTGTAGGTTTGAGACACACAACCTCCTACACAGTGACTTCATTCTTCAGGGTGATTTACCTTAATTTTCCTCAATGTTTCCATGTTTTGGATTGGAGCTCCTGTATGCTGAATTATAGTGTATAGACCTCGAGTCATCTTTTTCTGAACCCTTTATTTTATCATGCTTTTTTTACCTCTTGGCTTTGAAAGGCATCTCCTGAGGAAAGAATGTGATTTTGACATATCTCAGGGGCTATTTAGATAATGGTTTCTTGACAAGGACGTGCTTATGGGTTTTTGGCGAAGTCTTTTTATTCCAATTGTGATAAATTTGTGCTGTATAACAGTGAAAATAAAACCCCCATAGTTTCTTTTGAAATGAGCTTAGGAGTGTACTGTCCAAGTGCCTCATGCTGTCAAAGAAACCCTTACCACCTACTGTTGTACACGCTTCTGCTGATCCAGAAGTTTTTAAGCAAGGAAAGCAAATGTGTGTCATAGATGTGTATCAGCCTCAAAAGGAAGAGGGAATACATTTAGAGGAAAAAATTCTCTTTCAAGGAAAAAAATGGAATTACTGCAGAAGGTCTTAAAATCTTGCAGTGGTCTGCTGGGCAGCAAATCCTGGAAAGATATCTGATCACAAATGGCACTGATATGTCTGGTACAGGCTTCTGACTGATAATTCAGTGAGCTAGATAGAAGTGAAGATAGAAGTGAAACAGAGGTAAAGAATCTAATCATTCAAAAAACACACGTTCACCCAACATTATCTCTTTTCTGAGAGAAAATGAGCATAGCAGTTCACTTAGACTCATGGCAGGCATAAGAAACTAGTTTCCCTAGTTCAGAGAAAAGTTAACAATATAGGAAAAGATGCTCTTAATGAATTTTTACTCTCAACAACACATTAAAATTTGAACAATTCAGATACAATTAATGGGACTAGAAAATAATTAAAAATAATAATAATCATAGAAACAGACCAGGCTGTGGTACTGTGCTCCTTGCAATTATTTCTTAATGCTACATAAACACACAGGTGAAAAAATTGTAATTTGTAATTATTGCACAACACTAGAAAGAGCAGTGTGATAGCCAGTGCCATGTAAGCCCTCAGTGAATAAAAGAGTTATTTATTGCCTTGTGCAATGATGCATTCTGACAGTGTATAAAAGGAGTGAATTTTGGTGTGGATGTAGGTTCGGTAAAAGACCATCATGCCAACCTGTTCCAGATTGGTTTTTGGAAGATGGAGAACAGAGACAGGAGGGATAGCTATGTCTGTCACAGAGAAAAAAGGCAATGAAATGCGACCTTCTTTTAATTAAAGGCTCCCGCAAAGTAATTTCCCCCTTTAACTTGTGATAATATGGTTTTGGCAGGAAGAGTAATGTGAACAAAACACTCTTCCTTATAAGCAAAATCAAGGAGGGCAGGCAAATTGTATTCAGTAGCAATTTGCTGGGGAATTTGTCATTTGTTTTTGAAGAGCGCTCGGAAATGGACAGCGGGAGCAGGGTGTTTTGCTTGTGCCTTGTGAATGGCAGCAGCAGTGGGGTTTGAAAAGCTTTTAGAGGAGTCAGGGGATAGTTTCCCATGGGAAATTATCGAAAATACCTGTCAGTTTTAATGGCAACTCATCATTCCAAAAGGAGACTAATGTGCTCTTTGGAAGTATATGTTATCAGCTCTAAGTCCTCTTTTGTGGTAATATAAAATAAGGTAAATATAGTCAAGGCAGTGAAATCTTATAAACGTCTCTTCAGCTTGGGAAATTTAAAGATAGAGCTACAGAGGTTCCCTCTGGATATTTGAACAGGGTGTAAATAAGTACAAGATTTGTCCTTTTTTCCCTATTTTGATAATGTCTGATACATTAGTCCCTTATTATCTGCCCATTTATGACAAGGCTGAACCAATATGCTTTATTTTCATTTCCCAGCCTATGAGTGCTTTTCTTGTGAAGGGATCTGTTAAGGATATATGGCCAGAAGAGGTGGGGACCTTTGTTGTCCCCCCCTGGTTAGTTACACTTTGGTCTGTATCCTTAGAGATTTTAGAGAAATGTGCCATCCTTTTCAGTGGGATGTGAGAAATTATACAGCTGATGTAACTTAATTAGTATATCATGTCTCTCATTGGAGGGTCTGCTGCATATTATGCCTCAGGAAGGGTTTTTTATAAAGGTGAGGTGCAACATCCTGTTGAGCAAAGGCTGAATGACCCTGAAGTGGGTCTGCAATTAGTGAGCAATAGCCAGGGGAAATTGTGCTGCATTTGACACACAATGCAGTGCTTTCCAGCCAGAAGAGACACACGCACAGTGCTAGGGAACAGCTGACAGCAAGCCCTTCTGGAAGAACAAGCTGTAACACAGCAAAACTTAATCAGTGCTGTCCTCCCTCTTTCCTGCTCTCTATGTCTTTATTTCTGCCTTGTGCATCTGCTGCTGCTGCTATTGAAGACATTATTTTAGACATTAATGTCTAAAACAGTAATCCTACAGAGGAGTTTTGCAGTGTGATGGGTTTAGGTGAAGGCATAGGCTTTAGGAAATGGCCAGAGGTCAGAGATGCAATAGTTGTTGTTACTGGCAAATATGTTACAATCAGAGGGAAGTGGAAATACAAAGACGTGAAGAAAGGCTAAGTGCCATGCTGGTACCAGATTTTACTATCATAATGATAATGATAGGGTTAGGTTCAATGTCATAGACTACCTTGAAATAAGTGACAACAGAATCTTCCTTTTGATTCGCTGATCCATTTATTTTGCCCCATTTTCTTGAGTAATATAACCATTTTAAAAAAAAATAATTTAAAACCACTCTGCTCTTAATCCAGCAATTCCAGAGCAGGTGAGTTACTGTCATTGGGTTTGTCCTCCAGCCAGGTCAGATTCTGACAGCAACTATAATAAACCCCCTCATCCTTCTGAGCTCTAACAACAATTCAGTGGATGTGTCCCACAGTAACACCACCTGAGGTTTTCTCTAATGCTCTAACAGATTTTCACTGCAGAATTAGCTTGAGATGCTCTTCTCTAGCATAGCTCAAGCAAAAGTGGCCCCAGTGCAGACAAAACCTGAGGTGCTTGTGTCTATGTTCGAACTTCTGGGGTCATGCAAAAGCGTCCTTTGTGCTCCTGTAAATACTCAGAAAACCCTGATAGGAGGTGCACAGCGCTGTCTAGTTGTTTGCATGTGTCACAAACTGATGATAGGGATTTTGTTACATTTTTGAGGACTGCTGTAGTTCTGTTAGGCTCTAGTGGCTGCCCTTTGTGTTTCCAGAGGACACCCAGTCGTGCTGCTGGACTGAACTGGGAAACAGCTGTTAAGGCAGAGGTTGATGTAGTTTTATAGAGATTCTTACTCTCCCCAGTCCTGCAAACATGCAGAGTCTGACAGTGAAGTGGCTGTGAGTTTGATGACATGCAAACCAGCCACAAAGAACCTCTCCAAGCAACAGCTCCTGCTGCTTTCAGTGTTGCCCTGAGACTGGTAATCCCTTTGTGAAGCTTTAATACTGATCCACAGTGCTCAGTGGGAGGATGGATGGGGGTGGTTCTGTTGCATTGAGACATATTCTGACCCTCCTTCCCTTTCAAAGGGAGAGAGGACAGGCTGCAAGTATCCCATCTGCACCTTCCTCCCTTTTGTTGCCTGTAGCGCTTTCACCCTACTGCTGCCAGCTGGACTTCTGGCCTGGTGCCCTTGACTTATTAGTCATCTGTCCATCTGAAGCTATTACCTGATTCAGTATTACCACATCCGTCAGCTGACATCTCCCACAGTTTTGCCACTTCTAAGGACTTTTGGCTTGCATCTGTGTTTGTGAAAGGTGTTTCTGTTCTGCCTTCTATTCATATTTTAAATGTTCCTGAGACCGCTTCTCTTCACAAGTCCACTGGTTCCTCTGACAGGGGCAGAGGCATTTCTGGCCATCTACCAGAAATACCAGAGGAGCAACGTACAGGGTATCTTGTCCATCTGAACATCATCTTGCAAGTTCTAAAAGTCTTTTTAATAGCAGATCTTTCCTTTTTATTTTATTTAATGAGCCTCATTACATCTAATTTTTTCAGCTTTTTGTGAGCCACCATATGGCACCAATGGAAACCTGGTGAAAATGTATTTATCATCTCAAAAAATCTATGTGAAGATGTCAAACACATAAAATTAAAAGCATTCTCTGTAAGATATATTCTTACCAATTAGTCATTTGGAGCTCTAGACCAAGTCTTACCCACTGTCTGGCAGGAGATGTCTTGAAGATCCATGTCACGAGTCAGGATGAGATATAAACGAAGTGTATCAGTAGTGCTATTTCAGGTATCACAGACTAATTCTGAGTTCTTGAAGACCTTCGGTGAGATGTTTCATTCTTGTCACTTAGGAAAATCTCGCTTGGCATAGAGAAGCAAAAGAGGCACAATGGGGAAGTGTTTCTTTCCTTGGTGCTGGAAGCATGTGGCCATGACGTAGTACAGCCTGGGTTTTTCCCACCAAACTTGCATTATACATTTGGAGTTGGGAGATAAGAAACCCCTTTTAAGCTCCCAGAGGCCAGTTCAAATTTGAGGCAGTATTCTTCCTCCAATGAATATAAGTAATCAGGATATAAACTTATGAAGTCATTTATTTAAATGCTTTCAGTTTGGTGGGATGAAGTCAGCTTGTAAGATCTAGCTCTTCAGCCTGACTAATTTGCTTGGATAAGAATTTGGCTTCCAGGAAGTGAAGAGTTATGTGCAGAAGCCAGACAGAGCTCTCTTTAGAAAAAGAGAGCTTGCTCCACAACTCTCACTTTATGAAAATGTTTGATACCACTATTCCTTTGCCCAAGACTTAGGTCAGTTTTTTCTCTAGTAAAACATTCTTCCTAAAAGTCAATTACGTCATTCATTCTCCATTCACTAAATAAGGAAACTAATAGATTTATTTTTTGTTTCCTTTGCTGTGAATGTTAAATAAATTCATCTGTGAGTCCAGGCTTGAAGCAGGTTTAGTGAGCATCTGCTTTCAAGTGCTGTGCACCTACTGCTGCAGACATGTCTATGATGGCAACAAGACCCCCATCACAATTTTCACCTAACGCAGCAATGGGAGTATTTAGTAGAACAGCTCCATTTTTGAGATGTTTCTGTAGCAGTTTAATGTCATCTGGTGCAGGCTGCTTCATCTTATCCTCCTCAATTTCTTGTAAGTGCCTAGCTCCACTCTTGGAACTTGTGCAGCAATGTGGAGAACTGATTTACTGAGTTGGTCACTGTAATGACTAATGACTACCAAAGCATTAGGAGGTTTGTGTACTGAAGCATTCATTACAAGTGTGTTCTCATCTTCTTCCTACTCAGAGGCTTGTTCATGTTCCATTTGGAGTATGGAACTGTGGCGTTTTTGGTCCATGTTCCACCTTACTCTAAGAGATGGCGCTGCCGAAAACAGAAGGGCCTGTACTTTTTGAAAGGTGGCACCTTTTGTATTTGAGCTTTCAGGAATCGCCACAAAAATTCCAGCTCTGCTGCATGTGCAGGGTATCAATGTGGGAACAGTGCATGCTGGATTTTGCCTCCTTGAAAACGCTTGCTGTGGGACTGACCTAATTTTGAGTCTCGTGGATCCAGACTCCAGTTCCTTACCCATACACACCAGGAGCTCCGTCAATTTGGTTTGCTCCCCAGGGGTTCTGCGTATCGTGTTCCTGAGGCAGACGAGGTAGATCAGCCGCAGGTTCTGTCTGTGGAGAAACGGGTGTAGGTCTCGTCCCACGGGGAGGCTGGGCAGTTCAATGGTTCCCTACAACTATGGAGGGCTCTCTCAGGTGGTGGGGATGAGAGATGGGCAAGTGAGCAGAAGGAAGAACGAGATAACCGCGGGGCAGGTCACCAGATGGCACAGACCTCACCTTCATGTGGGCCTTTTTTTTTGCATGCTTAGAAGACAAATAGGCAAAAGGTCCTTCCTTGTATATTTAGCAATTGTTTGCTGGTGATAAGAGGAAATTTTAGGGAGGGGACTGCTTTCCTGTACCCATCCCCCTCATACCAAAGCCCTCACTATGACTTTAGTTATTTCCATTCACCATTAGAGAGTGCCTTTCCTTTTTGGTGACGTTATTTAGCACAGTCTTCAATTAAAAGAAAGCCAGAGCAAGTAAGGGGTGGTTGCCTAGTAACCAATTGCCTTGGGATCTGGAAAGATACAGCAGAATTAAGGGTTAATTTTTGCAGGTGAATGTAGAAATGTCCAGGGATGTGGGTGGTGAAGGTTTTAAGCTAAAAAGATCCAGGACATTGTTCAGAGAAGTATAGTACCCACTGGGTTCTTTCTCCAAATAACAACACGAGATGAACAGTGTTTGTGTAGTGAGAATCTACGCTGATGGAAATTTAGAGAGAACGCAAGAAAGATCCCTGTTTGAGGGTGCTTCCTTGTGTGTGATATTTACATAATTTGCCACAGTGTTGCAAGGTTTTCTATCTCTGCATCTCATTCAGAGTTCAAAGCTTACCTTAAATAAGCAGCTGCGCATGGCCACATAGCCTACTAGAAATAGTGACTGCTTTTGTGCACATGTTCCCCGGGCTGGCCTGGTTTCTCCAAGGTGCCCACGGGTGTCAAAAGTTCAGCATTGAATCCTTTAAGGTTTGTTTTGAGAGAGCCAAGACCTGCAAAGAGCTTATGGTAGCTCCGGACCTCTGAAAATCAAGCAGCAACCATGCTCAAAACTTCCTGGTTTGCCTAATCGGGTGATATTTTTCTTTCTTTATTGCATGTTAAGTATTTTTAGAATAGGATAAACAGGGAAGAAAGATGACTCGTGTGACAGTGCATGCTACTCCTGCAAATATCCTTGACATCTTGGACCAAAAAGCATGAATCCAGTGAGTAGCCTTTTGAGATACCTGTGTCCCCACCCCTGGTAGAGGGAACTGTGGTGAAGGACCCAAGAATTAGGCAAATCAGATGTGAAGGTACCTAAGTGTGCTTCAGCCTGGACTCTCCTTCAGAGTGTCATCAAGAAGTATGAAACTCCTCTGCAGATCTGCACGCTAATTCCTTGTAAAGGCATCCTGTGAAATCCTTCTTTGCACATGAACTGGTACATGTGGTCTGTGTGCAATATGCACTCGTTATTTTCTGTCTGGATATTAGAGTCCTCTTTTTCTTACTGATGAAAGTGGAGGGGGAAATTAATCCTTTCCACATGCTGTTGTTATTTCCTTGCACTTGTTTGTATCATGGCAGCATTTCAGAAGCCCTCCTTGTGGGCCAGCACCTCGCTGCTCGTGGTGCTTTATGAATACGGACTGCAAAGACTGTGAAAGATTGCATGCTGACTATGTCAGAAAGCAGCAGGTAAATGCAACAAATAGATATGGGAGAAAAATAAGACAGTAACTCTCTCTTAAAGTAAGCCAGAATCCAAACAAATCTGTCAATTTTTTTGTAGAAATTGTGCTAAAGGGAAGTCTTTCTAGATGTCGTCTAAGATTTTTTAAGATAATAGTACGGGGTGGCCTCACAGGTGTGTTGAACAAACTCTGCCCAGAAGTGGGAGCCTCTTGGGAGAAAATCTGATTGTCTTCAGAGGTTTTTCTGACTGGGTAGCAGAGGCAGTGTCCCTGGCAGAGTTAGGATCAATAGCTCAGTAACAAATAAGAAATGATGGGTAAAGATAGGCTCTACTCAGAGGGACCTTGAGAGTCTTCAGACATTTCTGAGTCTGCTGTTGCAAATACAAATCCATTATGATCAAAGCAAGGAAACAGAAAATAGTCTCCATGGCAGCATTTTAAATGGATGGAAAGCAGGACCAAGCAGGAGAGTCTGTGAAGTGTTGTGACCTATCATCTGATGGACCCTGCCTCTCCAAACAGCCACAAGCTTGGACAAACTTCTGTTTGGAAATTAAAAGTATTATAAGCGTAAGAGGGAAATACTGCCAATATATGTTTTTAATCTGTGCAAGATAGCTCAGGTCCTTGGCAGAGCTCTGTTTGAAGTGTTACATTTTGAACTGATGGCTGGATTGTTGTGCATTAGATTTTACATCCTTTGGGCCAGGTACAGGTGCCTAAAGACATGCTAATGCTACCAGCTTTGCAGTAGGTGCACCCTGGAGAAGAGAAATGTATGTGTTTGGGACTTTTTCAGTGTTTTGTACTAAAATCCTTTGGAGTATAATTTAAAATAATAATAATTTAAAATCCCTTCACTGCTGTTCCCACTCAGAAAAGGATGTGTGCTGGGCTTCTGTGTGGGATCCCACTTACACCACAACAGCCTCTCTATACCAAAGTGCTTTCCTGTGGGACAGATGTATTTCCTGTTGGGATTTACCAATGGCAAAGCATTTCCCTGTGTCCTCATTTCCAGTAATTGAGCCTTATAAGTAATCAGCTTGTTCCTGAGCAAGGAAGCAACTTTATTGGTGATCATACCAGTTCTAAGCACAAGGTGTGCTCGGCACTGTTTATGTAGGACCTATAGGCAAGAATTTTTTTTAATTAAATTACTTTGACCTAGAATGAGGTTTAATTAAATATGATATTAGAAAGACTTAAACAAAAAGGTATTTAGTAAACCACTATGCAAATTTAAAGGTAATTAAAATTTTAAATCTGTCGACTTTACATTATCTCTGTAATTGATGCTAAATGTGAACAGATCAAATGCACTTTTTTATTGTTTCTTTTTTTTTTTTTGGGGGGGGGCAAGCTAAGATTGCTAGTGATTCCTTTGAATTATTTCTCTATCTGTCTGATCTGTTGGATTCATCATTAGAGTGGGTGTCTTTGGGGTTGGTAATTACTGGTTGGTCTGGATTGGTACCAAAGGAGTCTTGCATAATACAGAGGTGACAGGGCACTCATTAGAGAAAATAAGCTAAAATATTAACTGAAGACAATAATGAAGAAAGGACTTCTAACCAGAAATGTCGACTACTGGCTTTCCTAGTTAGGCTGAAAAGAAGGGCTTAAATGTAATAAGTACCTGAAACCAATAAAATAGAAAAATGTCCTCCAAGAGTTTCTAGAATTGGAACTGGACCAACTGCAGGAGGGCAGGACTATTCAGTCCACCACGACAGCTGACTAACTTAATCTTTCAGACTAAGGTCAAGAAAACATTGAGCAGTAGTCATAATTTTCTAGCCAAGAATGACCGACTTGTGCTCTGAGTGATAAATAATCAGTACACATACACTGAGAGCCTTTAATAAATGCCTGCGGTTTAGGCAATATGGCCCCAAATGTGGAGAAAACTGGTTCTGCTGTCTGAACCAATAGATGAAATGGGTAATGGAGGGAGTCCCCCTTCACCCAAAGCTCACAGGCAGTCAAAAATGAACATGGCATGTGGGACCAGTCTGTGTCTGCCTCTGCAAAACCCGATGCTTAACAAAGCCAACATATTTCTCTGCCGGTGACATCTGTTACTACCACTCCTGCTCTGCAGCAGCTGATGTGACCCAGCTGTGGATCAGCATTTATGAAGGAGCTGAGGATTATGTACTCAATATCTTTTCAATACATCCTGCTGTAAACTCCAGTGATTTCCAGGGCAACCTCCGGAGAGCAATCCAAATGTTCAGAAAGCTGCCAGCTCTCTCTCTTGTTGTCTTCTGCATTGTCCTCCTCTCCTGCTCCCCTGCCTGGCCCCCCTTACCTTGGGAATTCATCCATCCCCAACCACCAAAAAAAATGATTGTAGTTTTTGCTTTTAGAGTTGCAGTCTGTGTCTCAGAAAATCACAAAATATCCACAGCCAATGGAACAGGAGAGATTTAAGATGACCTGTAGAAATCTGGAGAACAGAATATAACCACAGATAAAAATTACAATTAAACGTCTATTTTCTGAAAAAGAAAATCCATGTGAAAACAATGGGCTCTCCCATTTACCCTCCAGATTACAAAGTAACAGAAATCAGTTCTTATTGTATTGAGTCCTTAAAAAAGATCTGCCTTTTTCAGCATATTTATAAATTAGTCTGACTTTGAAATTGTGGCATGTGGATGGTTTCAGAGGTGAAAAGAGGAGCATTATTTGCATAATAAAATCACAAAAGCAGTGAGTATGCAAAATGTAATTTATTTAAAATTCACCCATCCAACATGCTAGGCACAGGTGCAAAAGATAAAAAATAAAAATAGTCACCTACGGCATATAAATTAATGGCCATGTCCAGAACTAAGAGCTTCCTTTCCCGCACTCAGAAAAACCTTTGAAGAAGGGACATGCAGCATGATCTGACTGTGCTAGATCCTGTTAGAGCAGAGAGGGTGAGGACAGGCAGCCCCATGCTCCCTTGTGCCAGCAGCAGACTGGCTGCAACACCCCACGGGGCTCCAGGCAGGAGCTGCCGTGGGCCAGGGTGGCTCCACTGCAGGTCTGAGTGCAGCAGCAGTGCCTCTGTCAAATGAAGGACATTGTAAGTATCTTAAAGGTTCTTCTCTTGTGTTCCAGAGACATAAGTTTCTCACTTCCTTTCCTCAGTGAATGCTTGCGCAGTTGGTTGATGCGAAATGGATGACAGGAGGGTATTTGATAGTTCCAGGACCTTGTTAAAAATAACTTTTATTTTCTGTTACAAGCATCAGTGACTGTAATGTTCGCAACAATGCCACTTCATTTCTGACAAAAACTTGCTGAAGTGATTGGGCTTTATTACAGTTTTTGTGTTAAATGATTAGTGATGTGTTACACTTAAAAGCCCAGACTGAGACACCCTAAATTCTTCCCGTGTGCCCTGTATTTTCTAGTAGATGTTTTCTGAAGCTCTTATCTGATAGGGACTATTTGGCCAAGGCACAGGGAAGGACGTTTGAGCTTGGGCCTGATGGAAAGTAATTTTGGGCTCTTGTCTCCTAAGTGTAGACCTAATGATGTGACCTACATCTTGCCTAGTTTAAATGTCTGCTTCCAGATGGGATGAGATGAGCTGCACACCAGAAATGTCTGTTGCTCTCCGTTGTGGAAGAAAGGAAGGTATCCATTGACCTCTTGGCTGTTCTGCTCTGTTGAGAGCTGCTGTTGGCTAGATAAAACCTTTCCTAGGGGGATTGAATAGTGGCCTGAAAACATTCAATAAATAACTATGCTTACGGTATTGAAAATAAGGAGATGTCATAGGAGGCTTCATAACAGCTTAAAACATCTGAATATCAAAGTGCATGGGAAGAACTGTTAGATTTTAAATGGTTTTTTATGATTTGAATATACGATTTGCAAATATTACTGCGTTAATTTCAGCTGATTTTTTTTAAACCAAGTCCATGCCAAAAATCACATCTGAAAACTCCATGAGCAGCTTGAAATAGGCAGGGGTTGTCTGTTAATTACTATTTTACTTACTTTATTGTTATGTGATCCATTGATATGAACCTGTCTGCTCACTTATAATGTTGATTGTGTCCATAGTGCATCCATACTGTGGGATCCAGTACTGGCTTCACAGGATGCTCCAGTGGGCTCTTTGGGTCAGCCATTACAGAAGAATAATCATTGAATCATAGAATTGTTCAGGTTAGAAAAGACCTTTAAGATTGTCAAGTCCAACCATTAAGCCAGCACTGCTTAGTTCACCACTAAACCATGTCCTGAGTGCCACATCTACATGTCTTTTAAGTACCTCCAGGGTTGGTGACTCTAATGTTCCAGTGTTTGACAGCCCTTTTCCTGATATCCATTCTAAACTTCCCCTAGTATAACTTGAGACTGTTTCCTCTTGTCCTGTCACTTGTCACTTGGAAGAAGAGGCTGACCCCCACCTGGCTACAGCCTCCTTTCAGGTAGTTGTAGAGAGTGGTGAGGTCTCCCCTGAGCCTCCTTTTCTCCAGGCTAAACACCCTCAGCTCCCTCATCTGCTCCTCATAAGACTTTTGTTCCAGACCCTTCACCAGCTTCATTGTTCTCCTCTGGACTCGCTCCAGCCCTTCAATGTCTTTCTCATTGTAGTTTGACCTTGGGACCCAAAACTGAACATGGGATAATGGTGGGTCAGGTGCATTTTATGGCATGTTTCTGTCCTGTATTTTAAACTGAGCCCTGGTGATACAGTTCATCTCAGGCATATATCAACACAAAGGATAGTACTTATTTAATGCTTGGCTTTGCTCCCAAAGTCCATTGTTCAAAGGTTTATAGAACAAATCAGCAAAGTTCTGTTATGATAGATAACATGATAGATTTTCTTGCTGCTTTGCTTTCTTCACCTTTCTATTTCTTGTCCCTTTCCCGAACTTGTCCATATGGCCTCTTCCTCCTCTACCTCTAGTTCTCCCCACAGTGTACAAGTGTCACATAGGTGTCAGCTGTCCTTTCCTTGTTCCATAGGGTTAGCTGCCACACAGGTGTTTGCAGCACCAGTCCAGGGGCTCCCAGCCATAAATCTTCTCCTTTTGGCCTAACTTTCTCTTCCCCAAGCCAGTTGAGTAATGGAAGGTCTGCTCCTGAGAGCATTTCCCTTACCAGCTTTTTAGAGGTGCAGAACAATTCTGTTCACTGTGAAGTATGAAATGTGTCTGATGCCATTTGTAGAGGAAAATCGTTGCGGGTTGATTTGAGCTTCAGTAGTGCTGGAAATACATAGTATGCAATGCTGTCCACATCTGGAGGATGCCTTTTTATTTATTCTTGATCTGGAAAAAGTATGAATGATAGTAAATACTGTCTGCTTCTGAAGAGATTTATGGCATGAGCTTGATGTGGACTTCTCAAGAAGGTATGAGAATAGAATGTATAATGAAACCTGACTGTTTATAATTGAAGAACATTCTCCCCAGGGGATCATATCACAATTTTTTTTTAAATGAAAATTCAGTCAACTACATACTTAGTTAGCCCAAAGAAATGTTTTCAGTTATCAATTAAAGGGAGTATGTGTGTTCTGTTGCTTGAAGATGCCGTATCTTAAAATGAATCACGATGCTGGATAATTATCACTTTATTCTTTATTAAATTGCTTCTTTTCCTCCAGCAGTGGCTGTAGCAGCTGTTCAGTCACATTCATTATACTTGTAGAATAAAAAATTTTATTTTAACCACAAATACAAGAACTAAGCTTACTTTTTTAAAATTAGTTTTTCAGATGATAGTTAACTACTGGAATCAGGACTTTAATCCATTTACTGTTTAAGCGTGATTTCACATAAAGGCAAATTTCTAAATATGTGTTAAGTTTGGGATGGACGTAATTATAAAATTCCTTTCAGTGCTGCATTTTTGAGAGTTTACATTAAAAATGCAAAATGGCTTGCTGGCTGCTTAAAGCAAGTGAATTAGAAAAAAAGCATTTGTAAATGAAAAAGACTTTTTCCTGAATATTAATAAGGCAAGGATCAAAAATTTTTTTTCACTTATTGAGCATTCACTCAGAATTTCAGCCAAAGCACAGTTAGGATATAGATGAAAAGATGTTTAAATGCACTGGTCAGGGTGGGATTTCATTGATATTTACAATTGCACAAAGTTCTGAAACGCCGTGGTCATGGACTAATGCACAGAAATAACGCTGCAGAAGAGTGAGGAGCTACATACACTCACCAAAAAAAAAATGTATTTCACTGTGATATTTACCCATATCTCTGTGTGGTAAGGGTTGGGACATTTATATGCATAGCTTTTGCAGGGGCTGGGGCTGGGCTGTAGTTGTGGTCATTGTATTCCACATTCACATGCTGACTCATGGCCGTCTTTTCTCTCAGGTCTTATCCTAAGCCTCCTATGAGTCTCAAAAGGTCTGTAAATTTTATTTCTGAAGTTTTTCTAAGGACGTTGCTAAACAGTTTTAGATGTCTAGATTGAGGACAAGATGTTGAATTGGATGATCAACATCCTGGATGATCAAGTTGAAGGATGATACATAAAGAATAAGGATTTGAGGAAACTGTGCAACTGTAAGAGCACAATAGGGTACCTTATGAGTTGAGTTAGTGTTCAATTTAATTCTGCTTTATTCCTAAAATATTACACTGTTTTACTTAGAAAATTAGAGGCTTTTAAGTAAAATACAGCTAGAAATCTCAAATTAATTTGCATTGTTGGAAAAACCAATTACAGAAGAGAATAGCTGAGATTGTTTAGTCCAAGCCCCTGGCACGAAACAGGGTCCTCTAGAGCAGGGTACTCAGGATTGTGCCCAGTCAGGTTTTGAGTATCTACAAGCATACAGGCTCCACAACCACTTCAGGCAACCTGTTCCACTGTTCGACCACCAACACAGTAAAAAAGTATCTTCTTATGTTTAGATGGATTTTCCCTTATATCATGTTTATGCCCATTGCCTCTGGGCCTGGCTCCATCCTCTTTACTTCTTCCATCACGTATTTACACACAGGCACAAGTTTCCCCTCAGCCTCCTCTTCATCAGAGCTGAACAGGCACAGTTCTCAGCCTCTTCTCCTGTGACAGAAGCTCCAGTCCTTTAATCATCTTCATAGCCTTTTGCTGGACTTGCTCCAGTAAGTCCATTGTGTCACACTGAGGAGCCCAGCGCTGGACACAGCACCCCTGACCTTGATGTCCCACTGGTGCTGAGCAAAAGGAAGGATGACCTCCCTGACCCTGCTGGCAATGCTGCTCGATGCAGCCCAGGAGGTTGCAGGCCACTTTTGCTGCAAGGGCCCGCTGCTGGCATATGGTCCACCAGGACCTCCAGAGCCTTTTCTGCAAAGCTGCTTTGCTCACATTTGGCTGAGTTGTGTCCTGGTGTTTGGGGTTATTTCTCCCTGGGGACAGGATTTTGTGCTTTCCTTTGCTGAAGTTCACAGAATCACAGAATCAACTCATTAAATCCAACCTGTGACTGAACACTACCTTGTCAACTAGACCATGGCACTAAGTGCCAGATCCAGTCTTTTCTTACACACCTCCAGGGACTGTGAGTCCACTATCTCCTTGGGGAGCCGATTCCAATGCCTAGTCACTCCTTCTGTATAGAACTTCTTCTTAATGTCCAACCTGAACCTCCCCCGGCACAGCTTAAGACTGTGTCCTCTTGTCCTACTGCTTGTTGCCTGGGAGAAGAGACCAACCCTCCCCTGGCTACAACCTCCTTTCCGGTAGCTGTAGGGAGTGATAAGGTCTCTCCTCAGCCTCCTTTTCTCCAGGCTGAACATCCCTGGATCCCTCAGCTCTTCCTCATAGGACATGTACTCCAGATCCTTTACCAGCCTCTTTGCCCTTCTTTGGACACACTCCAGCACCTCAACATCTTTTCTACATTGAGGGGCCCAGAACTGGACACAGTACTGGAGGTGTGGCCTCACCAGTGCTGAGTACAGAGGAAAAATCAGTTCCCTGGTCCTGCTGGGACACTATTGCTGATACAGGCCAGGATGCCATTGACCTTCTTGGCCACCTGGGCATACACTGGCTCTTGTTCAGCTGGTGTCAGTCAGAACCCACAGGTCCCTTTCTGCCTGGCTGCTCTCCAGCCACTCTGTCCCCAGCCTGGAGTGCTCCATGGGGTTGTTGTGGCCAAAGTGCAGGACCCGGCACTTGGCCTCGTTGAACCTCATCCTGTTGGATTCGGCCCATCTATCCAGCCTGTCCAGGTCCCTCTCCAGAGCCTTCCTACCCTCCAGCAGTGCAATGCTCCCCCCCAACCTGGTGTCATCTGCTAATTTGCTAATGATACACTTGATCCCCTCATCCAGATCATCAATAAAGTTATTAAGCAGGACTGGGCCCAACACTGATCCCTGGGGGACACCACTGCCAGCTGGATACAGCACATTCACCACTCTCTGGGCCTGCCCATCAGCCAGTTCTTAACCCAGCACCTGTCCAAGCTGTGGGCTGCCAGCTTCTCCAGGAGTTCATGGGAATGACATTCAAACAAGGGGTCATGAGACTCACTGGAGCTCAAGTTTGTTTCCTGAGGAGGGGTGGACAGAGTGCATTGAATGTTAGGTGATATGAACGGCTCTGCTTATTTCCCATGGTATGGTTGGACCTTGTCATTCTCTAGACTGGCAGACCAGGAACTCATTTGCTGCCAACGTTTGGCTCCCACAGTCAGATGGGAGGTTCCGATTAAGAAGCCTGAGGCTAGAAGTGCTGCAAGTCTGTGGGTGCCATTCCATGAGGTGGAATGTGGGAGTGATCCATCCTTGTTAATGCTGGGTCATTTTTAGATGCAAAAATATGTGGTTGGGTACCTAATTTTTGTCTCCTCTTTCTGTAAGCTTTTCCTTTCAAAAAGCTTGAAGAACACTTTTTGGCTGATACATGTTCATACCCAGATAAGCCCAAATGTCCTGCAGCTTTCCCAAAAACTGCAATCTTGGCGCTCCAGCTTTCCTGGCATTCACAGCCAGTGCTTGAAGGCAGTCTGACATGTTCAGTCCAAGTGGAGGTGTTGTGCATACAATGAAAGACCTCTCATTGTTTTTAACCTTAGCTGCAAAATAGTATCAAGCAAGTGCAGGCAGGTTTTCTTTTGTGTGTTTTCAGATTAACTGAAGTTTTAAAGCAGATTAACTGAATTGCTGTGTTGAGGAGAAGACTGGGGGGAAAATGAGAAAAGGAGTCAAAGGAGTTTTGAATACGCATCTGCACAATATTTAAGATCATTATTAAGATACATAGACATTGTATGCTATTAAATATTTAAATATTGATGTTAATAATAGTAGGGGCAGATTTTTTCTCAGAATATCTGCACTCGAAGAAAACTGTTTGACAGAGGTAAAAGAGGTCCCTTTTTCAGACTTGTCCAAATGCACTCAGTCGTTTGCCTTCTGTAAGTGTGATGAAGGAATGCCTGCTACTGAAGGAAGCTCTCATGATGAAATAGGTCAAAATCACTCACTATCCCAGTATGCCTTCATCTTTGTTTAAAGTTAGTCTAGGACAATGGCATGATACATCAAGAGGGTTTTTTTGCCTGTCGTGGGTAATTTCAGATCAAATCAGATTTCCATCTTATGTCATCTTCTGTTTATAAACCCCTCAAAGATTATACACCAAGTCCATCACAATGTTCACAAGCTGGTTGTGTTTTCTGTTGGGTCTCCTTGAAACAAAATCCATGATAAATTTTTATGTATCGATTCTGCTGTAAATGAAACTGCATGCACTGCTGACTGTCCTGTGACCAGTGTTGCTGTCTATTGTGTTGAAACGTAACACAAAGCCCAAAGAATCAAGATTTCTTGGGTTGATAATGTATATTAAAAAAAAAATGTTGGCTGGTGTCAGGACTTGTTTTTAACTGTTTGGAAGGGGTTCGTGGAAGGAGACGGGGAGCATACGGGGGATGGCTATCTTTCCCAGACAGTTGACTGACGCTGTGAAAAACTCAGTTCATGCACAGGAGGCACGACTTCACAGCTCTGCTTTTCACATGTTGCTGTCAGCAAGTCTTTCAGAAAGAATCAGCACAGAAATAGTCAGGTTTGATGCTCGCCACCGATCCCACCCTAACACCATCTGGTGAAAACAAGAAATCCTGGGAGCAGTTTTGCGGGTGGGTTTGCCAAATGGGTTTTAACCTCACATGCAGTACCTCTAAAATGCTGCCTGGTGTCATTTTGCCAAAGGATAATGAGGAAAGGGAAAATATCTTAATACTACAAGAAGTATATTCTTGTGCAAATATGCAACCTCATATTTAGATTGAGCTCTTCTTATCCTGTGAGATTTTGATTAAATGAGTTATACAATCCCTAGGTAAAAGTAAATGAGTATTTAAGTTTTGAAATTGTATGTCATCTAGTATACATTTTGTTTAACTTCTGTTCTCTGAAAAAACAAGGAATAATTTGGATTCCATTAGGAAGAAATTCTTTACTGTGCGAGTGGTGAGGAACTGGAACAGGCTGTCCAGAGAAGTTGTGGATGCCCCATCCTTGGCAATGTTCAAGGCCAGGCTGGATGGGGCCCTGAGCAGCCTGGTCTAGTGCCCATGTCAGAGGTTCGGAATTAGATGATCTTTAAGGTCGCCATCCTATGACTCTATGATTCTTTGATTCTCTTAGACTGAGGTCAGTGCGATTCAGACATCACAGGCCCTTTTTGGCCAGACCTGGTACAGGCTGTGAAGAACTGAATGGGTCTGAACTTCTATATTGAATACTTTTCGGTCTTTTGCTATCACCAAAATTGCAGTATGTAGAATAGGTGTGTGAATGCATTGCTTCTTGTGTAAAATAATGTAAAGCAACTGGTGCATTGCAGGAAACAGAGGGCCTTTGTATCATCATAAAACAGGTTTTAGCAAAAAAGTTATAATAATTAGATTTTTCTTGTTTTCTAAAATATTTTGAAAATCAGTTTGCTTAACAGAGCAAACACTGGGGGATATATAGTGAAATCCGTCTGCTTTTTCTCTGAAAAGAGAAGTTAATCTTTGGACAGTAGTTCTGCTTTTATTTTTCTGCTTTCAGATTCACTGCTAGCAATTTAATCCAAGTTTAGCTGTAAATGAACATATGACTCATTCTCTAGATAGCAGTTTGAGAGGGGAGTCTTTGCATGTCTCACTTATTATTGTTTTATTTCCTTTTTAATATTTTAAACTTTGCTTTCAATATTAAAATACTCTGTAAGAGAAACTTTTCCAGAACCAACCAGTCATTAGTATTGACCCAGAAGTCATTTTTGTGAATAAAAGCATCTGCTGATCTTTCAGAAGTATTGACATTTTTAGTAAATTTTACATTGCATAGCCCTGGGAATGACTCTTTCTATTCTCATAAAGCAAATCTTTTGTACAAATTGTCAGTTTAGGAGAGGAAATTTTAAGAAGTTCAAGAAAAGCATTAGGCTGGAAAACAGCAGAGATAGCATGAGAGGGCAAATAGAATCATAGGAGGGGTTTAATTTTTTTTTAGTTCTAAATACCTGGTATTGCTGTGTTACATCTCTGAAACAGTCACAGGGGAAGAAAAATTAAGCCAAGCACTTTTGAAAGTAACCCCACTACTCTCCACATATTTTAAGCTTTCTAATCAGAACAGCAGTTTAAATATTGTTAAGTTTACTGACTTAATCATAAAATGTTGCAATACAGTAGCAAATGCAATCAAGAACGAGGAACTACATCTGATTCCATGAAAGAGCGTGGGATATCAGATGCATTACTTCCTCTAAAAGAAGTCTTCTACCTGAAAATATTGCTACATGTACTGGGTTAAAGCAGGTGAATTTAAAAATAAATTGTGATTGCTGCAGTCCCTGCAGAAAAGTTTATAAAATATCCATGCTGTATTGGAGTTCTTTATAGAATAGCAATATTCTGTCTTTTTTCTTATGAAAAAAATATTTTCCAGATTTTTTTTTTTACATGTCATGCCTTGCTTAATAGTCTGTCTGCACGACTTGCTGCTGAAGGTAGCATTTCAACCCTCAAAATCTTAGAACTGTGACCAATCTTATGATTTATCATGACTGTGACAGTATTTGTTATTTCTCTATGAGCTACTGCTTCTGAAGTCATGTGAAATTAGAGTTTTCAGCTTTCATTAAGCAATAAAAAAGAAGTTTTTGGCTCTTCATGGTCTGTAGAGAACAGCTTGAAAATACAACTCTAACAACTGAGAAATCAGAAAGCAGGTCAGTCTCTCAGATTGATTTTTCTCTCAGCCTTATGTTTTTGTGGAGGGGAGTCTGACTCTCATCTTCTGCTGAGACTGACAATATTGTCAATATTTTGTGATCTCAGGCAGCGTCTTTTATGGTTTCTATCATCAAGATCAGAGTCTCAAATTTCATACAAAAATAAAACTATTGATAGACAAAGTGACAGTAGAAATATGGAAAAAAGTGAATACGTTGAAATGTATTGTGTGTGTGCATGCAAGAGCTTCTGTTTTTAAAGTTGCCTGGAAAGTTCCTTTTCTGCAGGGTTATTTATCTGTATGTAGTTATAGGTGTGCATGTAAGAGTGAAGATATATATGTGGACATGTGTGTGTTTGTACACACTTATAAGTGGTCTTGCAGAAGACACAAACCTGCACTGTCTTGAACAAGGATGTATGGATTTATCTCAAGACTTTGGTAGCTCAGACACTTCTAAGACTTGTCCTTTTGATAGTCACTGCTTAGTTTCACATGTACATCCAAACTTGTCTCCTCCAGCCAGGAGAGAAAAGTACAGGGCAAAGTTTTGCTGTAATTATAGATGTAATAAACCACTTTTATATTTCTTCAGAAGCAGTTAACTGAGAACACCCAAAAGCTTAGATCCAGCAATCTACTATTTTAAGATTGCCCAGAACAAGTTAATTTTAGGTTTAGTGCTTTGTAATTTTACAAGCGAACTGCACCTAAAATTTTAAGATTGAGTTTTGCAGACCTTAAGAAGATTTGCTTCTTTGAGTTTATTCATATTTATAGTTGAAGTGTATTCAATAATTTGCTGTTATGTGCACAAAACTACTGCTACAATCCCAGGTTAACTAATAATAGTTGACAGGGTTTTTGTTTTTTCTCTGGGCTGTTTTAGAGACTCTGTACTGTGATCTTACCCTGACCTTAATGAGATCCAGCCAGGAGCTAAAAGACCAATACCCTCTTCTTGTAGACACAGAGACACTCTCCAGAAATGTTGATGTGGTTTATTCATTGTTCAAAGCAGGGATTTGGAAAGTGATTGCAGCCTCTGGGAGCCCCAGAGGGACTGTTGCGAGGGGCTGGTGACTTGCTGTGGTCAGCAGCCTTCCAGGCATTGTACAGGACCCACACCTCCCGAGGATGGATGTTTCTGAGAAGGCTACAAACCTGAGTTTCCAGCTAAATCTGAAGGAAAACATCAGTCCATGGCTCAAGACTAATCTGATAGTCCCCACTAGCAACAGCCCTGCCTTCAGCCCTGTTTTGAGAGGACTCAGTCTCTGCACGGGTCCTGCTGCTCCTGCAGGAGGGGTGCCCACCTGGGGAAGCAAACAACTCTGAGAAATCCACAGCTGTCTCACCCCTTCCAACAGAAGTGTAAGTGATCTAAAAACTAGTCACTGACTTGCATTTATTTGCACATCTGAAAAGAGCAGAGGAAGGGACAGGGGAACATTAGCTGTCTGGGTTCTGTTGTAAATGACACAGAAATGTGATTCACGCCTGAGCAGCACATTCATGAGGCTGCTCTCAGTTTGATGTGGAAATCCAACTAGTTTGTACCACGGGCTTTCCCGCAGCCATCAGCAGGCTGTTAAATTTAACTCTCCTGCTTGGAAAACTGTTTATCTGAAAGTGGCTTTCCACACAAAAAATCAGGCTGGATGGAGTGCATGGCACAGACTTGCTTCATGTGCCTGTGGATGCCCTTCAGACAGGCGACATCCAAGAGGAAATTTTCTGGTTAAGTTTCCATAGATCCAGGGAAGCAATAAAAAAATGGAAGGAGAAAATGAACAAGATTAAGGCCTGAATGTCTTTGACTGGATCTTACCATATTGAATAGAGAAAAGCTTGTACCACTAAAAATATCAACTCAAAAAGAAAAAAAAAAAAAAACAAAAAAGAAACAAGGAAAAATTCAAAGGAAACACGTTTAAACAGGTATGGGTGAGTCAGCATATAGGAAGCTAATGCACATGACTGTTGAGATTATCCATAAATCTTTTCCCCCTGCTTTTTCACTCCCTCTCTTCCCCTAAATTACAGTTTAATGACTCTGCTTTTTAAAGCTCGTTGCTTTCCTGAGGCTGAAATTTCCCTCTGTCCTGTGGAGAGGTCAACTTTCTCCCCCTGCAGCTGCTGAGAGACAGAGCCACATGCCCATGTGCTGGGGGTGGATTTGAAAGCCCCAAACACATGATAAAGCTCATTTGCTAATTATTAGATTCAGGAAAGAATAACTTAGATTTCACAATAAGCGTTTTCAAGACCATTTTTTTAACCCTGCACAGAGAGAATATTCAATACCATCATACTTCATATTCAGTACTAGGTCATGAATGTGTGTAAGTGAGAAGATAATACTGCAGGGCCTGGATTTGTAGCATGTGCTGAGGCACCGAATGCCAAGGAGAACCACACTTCTAATTGAGGAGCCCCATAATTAATTCAGGTATCTCATGTAACTAAGGGTAATTCATAATCATTAGTAGTTCAGGTATAAATTAGGTGGAGTGAATGCAGTTGTAAGGTCAGACTCTGGTTAGTCTGATTTCTGTATGGAACGGAGGAAAGGGGTCTCAACAATTTCTCCAGTACCCTTCCAAAGATATCCTGTAATGTATCTTGCTCAGTTACCTATGCTAAAACCCCTCACAAACCCTTCACATCCCTAATTCAGGCTGTCAGTCCAGAATCTTTCACAATAGTTAATCTTTTACTGGGCCGGTGGGGAGCTGGGGTTTGTTGGTTTTTTTTCTTCCTTCTTCAGAGTTGCAATACTTGCTAGAACGGATGGAAGCACATGCACTGGCAAGCCTGCTGCGCTAATCCTCATGGGATGCCCAACTGCCTCCTTTCCTGAGTACATGGTGTTCATAAGCGTAGGTTGACTGTGATGCAACTCCAGCCAACACCCTGAGTGTTTCAAAGTCTTGACACAACTTGATTCCAGGAATGGCTAGAGCCAAATCTGCTTTTACTTTTCTTCTTCCTCATGTGCACTTACTCACCTCAATTTTGTGCTCATGAACCACAGCTCAGGAGGGGAAGGTGTGGCTTCCTCCTTTGTTCCTCCAGATAAACTTGAAACAGGAACAGGGAGAAAGCAGAATTTCTCTTTCTTTAAAGAAATGCATCAGTTCAAAGCAGTAGGTACTCAATAATGTTCATCAGCCTGTTCAGGCAAAGCTCCTACTGACTGAGTTCAGGTTTACAACCTTGTTCCTGGGCACTGGTGGAGATTTCCAGTGCGACAATCCTAGTACCACATTTAAATAAGGCGCTTGAATAAGTGGCCTCACTTCTATCCGCAGTCATGTTTCAATACAAATGTTTGAAACAGTGGTAGCTGCTGTGGGTTTAGCGTTGTTTTAAACAAAAAAAAACAAAACCCAAGACCAACCACCACCGCTCTTTTCTGAAATCCTGTCTGTGCCTGCAAGGCACAAAATGCTGGTTCCTACTCACCTCCAAGCAAAGGGATGTTGTGTTACTCTGATCTCACAGATGACTATTTTTACAAAACAGGCTATAGTACATTTACTAGTACATGATGGAAAGGCATAAATAATTTAAATAACCGTTGTCAAAATAAATGAGCAAAGTGCATTTTGTCATAAATTGCACTTGCTTTTTCAATGTGTTTCTCACTTAGTTGCAAAATTCAGAAATTTGCAGTGGATCTCCCAGTCCTTAAAGTGAATTAGCAAACCTCTACTCTCTTAGCCATAAGTTTAGTCTTAACTAGAAGGGAATTATTTAGTATTATTTTGCCAAGAGTTTCTCCTTAATACTCTTTTACAGCCACAGTCTTACAGTGTAATGTAAGTTATGTATGTATCCTGGTGACTTGGATTTTAGAGCTGAAAGCTGATTATGGACAGTAAAGAATTTCAACTAGCATAAATATATAATTGTTTTAAATGGAGTTTTAACAACAATTCATATCACTGGCTGCTTCATTCCTTCCATTCCTTCCACTGGCATGCAGATGCCAACCAAATTTATAGTTGCTTAAGGAGTGGATAATGGGAAGTTATTTTGTAGAGGTGTAATACCAACATTATGTATATACAGAGCATACATCTGCTTAATTTGTCTACTTGCTTGTTTTTAGGTATAACTTAAGTGATGGAACTCTATTGTCACTAGTGTAGTTTTTTAACGTATATATACAGCTACGTTTGTTCTCTTTTATAGTCAGGGTTGGTTTTTTTCACTTCCTTTCTCCTGAGGCTAAGGGAGGCTGCCACAATCGAGCATCTCTGCAAATCAGAAGTGAAGTCCTTTTTCACTACCCTTCTGTGGGTGCCTGTGGTGGGGGTTTTTTGTTTTGTTTTGAGCCTGGCTTATTTAAAGAGAAAACCTACAAAAATTGGCAGTAGATTTCAGGTGCACTGGTAATAACAAAAGTGTATTTTTAAAGCATTTAGCTTGCATGGGCTAGTTATGGAGATGACAGTATTTTTTTAAATAAATCATCCCTGGGTAAGTATCGCTGTGAGTTCATTTCAGTCTGACCTTGAAATCAAAGTGCAAATTTCCTGTGTGTTACTCAGAATAGAGAGAGACAAAACAGAAACACTTAAATACAGACTTCTAGAGGTAAGTCTGGTATGCATGGTGACACACCAAAGTTGAACTGGAGTAATGAAAAATATTTTTGTTTGGAGCTGCTGGCAGTGTGGATGTATGGTAATCAATGCCAACACAGAGAGACGATAAAAATCTGGTACATAGATAGATAGATAGATAGATAGATAGATAGATAGATAGATAGATAGATAGATAGATAGATAGATAGATAGATAGATAGATAGATAGATAGATAGATAGATGTCAATAAGAGGCAGATTTGGTTGTCTATACTAAAGTCCAATGTTCATTCCATAGGCCGAGATGTCGGTTTCAGAGGTATTTTTGTCCTGGTTCTGGCCTTTTCATCTAGGCCATCAGTAACTCAAACTGGGACAAATCCATCAGCATTAAAAAGGCTTCTGTTTTGGAGAATAAACCTCAAAAAGCCTTTCATTTAAAAGTACAAATAGGATCTTCCCCAATCTAGATATCCTACCTTTAAATTGAATTTAATGTTTCTACTGAAGTGAGACTGGCTGTTTACATAATTCGGTTTCAAATTCCCTATAAAGTTTGCAGACAGTTCCAAATATGTAACATGAGGAAAGGGTGTTGGATGACACAGGAAACCAGCTACTGGGTATTTTCTGATGCAGCAGGGTTACCTGGCATGCTTGTAGGTCTCCAAGAAGTGCTGGAGAAGTTGCTGATTCCTCATTCATAATGTATGTTTATGCACAAACACAGTTCTGCATACTAGTTTTGTCTCTTCCTTACATTAAACACATGCTATGGCATGAGGAAGCAAGAGTATGAAGTCCAAAAAACTAAGAGGATTGGGAGCTACTGTCTACTTCGGACGGATGTGCTTCTGGGTGAAGGGAGCTCCATTAGCACCAGTCAGAACAGACTGAGGTGATTTGTTGTGTAGTCACAGTAGGACATTTAACTGCTGGCAGAAAGCTGGTGTCAGACCTTCACAGATTTTTATTTAGAGAAAGGATAGGTCTGACAATGAAGGCATCTGTATGGTATTAACAAGAAAACTGGTCAACAGGGCACAAATTCTATTCCAATCTTCCAAGTCCTTTGTCTGGTCCTTAAAATCTAAAATAAAATTTTAACACAATTTTTAGCCAGCACTAAAGTTAACAGTGATTTATTATAACTTGGTATTTAAGCAAGGAGTCTTTGCTGTTTGCAGCAAAATCAGTAATTCTGCTGCCATGCAAAGAAATGAGCACCAGCCAAGCTACTATCAGAAACCTCCACAGAAAATGATTCAGGGAGACTGGTTTTCACCTTTCTAGTGGTTGTCATGGTCTTCAAAAAGCAGAGTTTACAAACTAATTGTGTCTCTCACAATAACTCCTATAAAACATTTTTAGAATGTGTTATTACACATCAGTATGTAAAAGTGGCACTGCCTTACTCAAAACAAAAAATCTGTTCCCCTGTGTGTATTCAGATTCATGCATTCAGCCTTGGTTAACTAAAACAGTTTCATTACTTGTTTCTCCCCTCAGCTCTGCAGATGCAGCACAGCTCACAGTTCATTTTCTCACATTAAGTGAGATCGGACAGGTCAGGCACTTGGACACAGGTGATCAGTGTAGGTCCCTTCCAATTGAACTGTGCTTCCAGTGAAAACCGTGCTCTTGTGCGTTGCTAAATCGAATTTTGAGGTCCCATAACTGCAGGTTCCTGCCAGGTTCCCTGGTGCAGGCAGCAGTAAGGATGTCCTGAGAGCAGTGAGCTTTGGGGCTGGGGCCCAGAGGCAGGGGCCAGGCTCTGCACTGCATAGTCAGTCTGCAGACATAAAACAAGTAACAGCAGTAGGTGTCTAAAAATAGTTGGATGAATCTGGGCCACACTTTCATTTGCAAGGCCTTTGCTGGTAGAGCAGCCCAAAAATACTAAGAGTAGGTAGGTAGACTTCGTGTTGAATGTGTTACATAATGTAAGTAGCTAATGTTGTGTGATGGGGAAGAGATATTTTGAACCATTAGCTGCTGTCACCTTCAGTGGTACTTCTGTCCCGCTCTTGGTAGATGACTTAGTGTAGTTTCAGAATGGATCCGGATCCTGACCACAGAGTTTAAAGACCATTTAGAGAGATCCAATTGTACTTTCAGCTGTGAGAAGCATGTAAAGCTGTGCCTTCACCTTGGCTTTAGTGGAGGAGATTATCAAGCTTTCCAAAAACCTCTTAGAGGCTGCTACAAAGGTTTTGGAAACAGAATCTTAGAATGGGGGCAAAAACATGATCTCAAAACTGTTTTTCATGTTAGATCCAGTGAATTGGAGTTGTGTAAAGATATTAGCCACTCAATCATGAGCTAATATCTTAGACACTTGTCCTGCAGGCAGTCTGCTCTCTGGGAATAGGGGTCATCTTCTTTAAAGGTCGTTGCAAATGATATCTCAGCATGGTGGTACGGATGAGTTGCTGGATTTGCAGAATGTAGGTATTTAGTCATAGTCACTTGTGGATATTTTATATATATAGTCATGATTGGTAGATTTTGTGTGAGATACACACACACACACACACATATATATGTATATATGTTTCTCATGGCATTTTAGCTACAGTTATTGTAGACACGTAGCCTGTCTGGATTCTAGATGCAGAACCTGTCTATATTTTGCATTTATTGTGCGAAAGTGTTTTTAAGGTGTTGTGCATGCTTACGAGCACCTCATGTTGTCACAGCAGAGATGATGGCTGTCTGGTGACAGACACAGTGAGCTCCTTTGTTCATGGGCAAATGCGTGTGCGATTGTGCAGTTGGGTGGTGGAGCACGCTTGGATGAACAGTGCTCGACAGAAGCAAGGTAATCACAGTTCATTAGAATTTGTTTTAAGATCATGTACACATATAGACTTTAATTTCTGTATATTCTACTTTAACTCCAAATCAGTATCATTAATGAAACTGAGTAATTTGCTGTTAGCTGACAATGTGTTTTTCAAGTATCTAAATTTAAATATCAGAGCTATAACTGCAGTGCGTATTTTTCCCATGCAGTTTCTTTACAAATGGCATATGCCCCATTTGTCTAATCCTTACTTCTGTGATTACAAAATAGCCAAGTTACATAAAAACAACTAAATTATATATTTGCATACAATACTGCTGTGGCTCTGCAGAAGCCATTTTGGGCTGTTCAATGCTAACAATGTCTTTCATTAAAAGGACTTGTTATTTCACCAGCAGTACTGCAGAGTTCTTCCAGCCTTTTACCTGGAAACATTTTTTTCATCATTCTACTCCAATTCCTGCAAAGGAAGTAAATAATATTTAGTAAAATAAGTAATAGAAGACACTAAACCAAAGTACTGCTACTGCAGTTCTTTCTGCCATTTAAACCTATGGGATTTTTGCAAGTTGGATTTCAGAGTCTTTGGGCAGAAACCAGCCTTTATTCAACTGTTTGAATAGCACAGTGGGACCCCAATTCATAGCTGGGCACTGACAAAGTAACGGTACTAAAAATAGTTTGCGGACTTGGGCCCTCCAGTAGGAAAAGAAAAGTCAGAGAATGCATAATTTCAAGAAATGCTCTGGCTGTTGCCAGTTGGTCTGCTGTCCCTATTGTTATTTAAAACCAGAATTAGCTGTGCCTGTTATCTACAGCACAGTCTATCCATTCGCAGCCTGCTGGCTTCATTCTTTATTACCTTTCTAAATCGAGTTAAACATCCGTGTTCTTTGAGAGACCATAGTCAGGATTTGGAGAAGCATAGGCTAGGACTCCACGTTATGAATACTTCAGTTGTGGAGCTGGCTGAAGAGGCTCCTGCTGCTGCCCACAGCCATTCCTCCTGCTCCCTGCCAGGACCTCTCTAGCTGTGTTGGAGCTCTGAAGCAGATCTGGGAAAGGAATTTGTTTAGAACTTTGGTGTAGCTTTTCTCCTGGGCATATTTCACAGGTCCGTTGTACTGTGCAGCCAAGTTGGCCCCGCAGCAGGGCAGTGGAAGGAGGGAAGGAAAGACTGGAGAACCAGCTCCACCACTGTGTGATGCATCACATGGAATTGTGTTCCCAGTAGTGTGTGCATGCTGGAAGCAGAGCCATGGTCTTCAGCTCACAGGCAGAAGGGGAATCTCTCCATTGCTAAAGAGTATAAAGAGAAAGCTGGCTTGGTGGGGAACAGAGCGACTCCCTCAGGCACCCTGAAGGGACACTGAATGTGCATAGTCCGACAGCAGATATCCCAAAATACCATGTGGAGTTTGCATAGGTAGGGATATTCCCAATCCCAGCATTGCATAAACCCTGCAGTATAGCAGAATAAGCTAGAACACAAATTAAAAATTGCTTTCCAGGGCAGAAGAAGATCACTTCTTTTATATACTAAATTCACAAGTCTTACCTTTTTACCAGAGATGTCACAGGTTATTTTCTGGTGAAATTCTTGAGACTGAATCAGAAGCAAAAAGGTTTCTTTTAAAGGTTTTTTTTTTTCTTTTCTTTCTACATAGAGCCATTAGTATCTGCAAAATGAAAATCTGGGGTGGATTTGTAGCCGTGGATTTAGAAGTGCTCACTGGAGCGGTCTGGTCTGTGTAATAGTAATGAACAGTATTCATACACAATGAAGAAACACCTTTCAGCCATATCAGAAGTTGCAATTTCCTAAGATACTAGTATGAATCTGGAATCTGGGCCAAGAGGTTAGAGACAAAGTTCTTGTTGGCAGGCGGTGCCCAGTGATCACAGAGACATCTCCCGGATGCTCCATTATGGCCACAGATACAGTAATCTTACAGGATTCTCTAACCAGAGAAAGCCGGAAAAAACAGGGATGCCTGAGCTGCAGCAGCATGTTGTAGTTACACCCTGGTGAGGTGAGATCATTTCTCTTTGTAATCTCCGAATGGAAAGTAGAAGCTGAATGATAGTGTCATTAAGAAGTTGATATTTAACATATTTACAGGTCTCCTGGTTCCCATACCCTTTGGGGCCAAACTTCAGAATCCTGAAATCTGGGACTTTTTCAGAGAAAACTCCTTCTTTAGTGGGGCAAACCAAGTGGCTGTTCCTGAATATCTCACCCTGTTTTTCTGTCAAGGTTGCTGTTCAGTTCTGCAGTTACAGCACCCTTTTTTTCCATTTAGGCATTTTATGAGTACAGTGTTTAAATCCTACCTTTCCAGGAACATGGGGCATGGATCCTCCTAGCTAACCTTTTAGCCAACCAGTGCCAGCATCCATTTCTTCGCAATGCACCCATCCTGGTGCAACCTGAGTGGGGGTGATCACCAAATACAAAATCCTGGAAGGGCGGGTTGGAGGTGACAGTGAACAGGTTAAACATGGCATAGTGAGAAATGTCCTCTGTGTTTATTCTTGGGCAGTGTGTGATGGTGTCTGGGCTCGTGAAACAAGTCTGATGGTATGGCTACCTGGGCCAGGTAACAGTGAGGCAACTGGAAGATGGAGTGTGAGTGCTGGACGTGTGTTGCCAGTCCTCTTCACTGACAGTGCACCGAGCTGCCCTGCGTTTGCCAGGGGGTGAGGGCACACACATGGACGGCTGCGGCAGAGCATCTGTTCTGCTGTAGATCCAGACACCCATTCCCTCGCAGTAATGTGTTCACAGAGGCATGCCCTTAATTACCCTAAATAGACAAATCCATGATGCAGACTGGAGATTCCAGACATATGGACTTGCCAGAAGTTTTGTGTCTCTTGTGGGTGAGGCTTCAGAACTGTCTTGAGGGGTTACCAAAACTTGTTGCAACTCCAGATCTGCTTTTGAATGATGTGTCAGCACTTGTTTAAGATAAATATTGAAAGACTTGTAGGAATAATCAGAGAAAATTTTCACAAATAACTCAGAAATCAAAGTCTTGTTTACTTCTAATGAAACTTTGGTGTGCAAATCACTTGGGGATTTTTGAAAAATCTTGTCCATCTTCTTTATAGCCAAAATCTGTTTCATGCTTCGGTGGCAGAAATCCTTCCTTCCTTCCTTGCTTTCCTTTCCTTCCTTTCCTTCCTTCCTTCCTTTCCTTCCTTCCGTTCCTTCCTTTTCTTCCTTCCTTCCTTTCTTTCCTTTCCTTCCTTTCCTTCCTTCCTTCCTTTCCTTCCTTCCGTTCCTTCCTTTTCTTCCTTCCTTCCTTTCTTTCCTTTCCTTCCTTTCCTTCCTGCCTGCCTGCCTTCCTGCCTACCTTCCTGCCTGCCTTCCTTCCCACCTTCTTCCCTTGCTCCATCCCTCCCTCCCTTCCTTCCTCTCTCCCCCCTCTCCACCTTCTTTCTCCCCCTTCCTCCCTCCCCTTCCTTCCTTCCTTCCTGGAATCAAAAATTTAATTGGGATCCTTACTTTTCTGGCACTGGAAGAGAAATACCACATCCCATTAGATATTTTTCCCTGATTATTGAGGCATAGAAGTCTGTTGGCACGTGAATTGTGATTAACTGTTTGGCCTGAGATAAAATGGTAGAACTTTTCCAGTTACAAATTCTTACCAACCTAATTTCCTACCATAGCTAAAATATTAAAGGTGTTTAATAATAAACAAACCATTATTTTTTGTTTACTCAAATTTTACTTACCCGTGTGAATTTCTTGACTGTTAGGTCCATTTGTTCACATATTGCAAGTGGAAATGAAAAGCAAATCAGTGGCAAATCAAAACAATTTGGCAGCATAGACACAATAAATTATCCAGCTACAAAATGATACCAATAATGCTGAGTAAATAATTCTTCTAGAAAACTTCAGTACTTTGTGGATTGTTTGCAGGAAACATCTCATTATCTCAGTTATGTGTATGAATTTCTAAGAAGATTATTTGGTATGTAATTTTCTTGTCAAATTCCAATATCCAAGGCCTCAAAGGAATTGAGGGCTCTTATCCCTCACTGGAATCTATATCATTTTTATATCAGTAGAAATGTAAGCATTAAACATGCTAATCCTGAACATTGTGGTACCTACATTTCACATGCTAATTGGAAAGTGTAACAATCAAATTAAGGATGAAGTTGAAATTCCTGTCACCTCTTGTTTGCCATTTAATTGCTGGATACCTACACTGAGTTCATCATTCAGCTCGCTTGGTAATCAGTGAAGAAAGGACCTACCAAATAATCATTTATCCAATATGACAAGTCAGTAGGTGGGTCACTCTTCCAAGGGCCCTGTCTTTCTCCACTGCATGTTGAAGAAGCATAGATAACAGTGTAGGCTGTTTGCTTGTCTGGGATGGGTGAAATGAGTTTGTCTGTGCAGCCACCACACAGACTTCAGAGCCAAGTGAGCTGGTGCTCTGCACAGGGAGTTACTTCACATAGCTCATCACAGACAGGGTTGGATTCTCCCCTCCCACTTCTGTCTGTGATTTGCATTTATCTGTAGTTACAGTCTGCAATTATGCATGGAAATACCCAACTAGCTTTAATCAAGTTATCTGTAGAAGTTCAAGAGAATCGTCTCAGAAATCCACACAAGCTTATTTATTTACATCTCTAACCTTAAAGACAAGCTTCTGGGTGGGAAAGAGATGGGCTCTATGTCTTTTTTTTTTTAATGCTATTCTATTTTGTGCAGAACAGTTACGTATTTATTTAACTAGACAGCAAAGGGAAGTCTAGTAGTCTATAATATGGCAGATAAGGCCTTCACGTTAACCCCTGAGTTGCTGCTTTGCTGCTTTGCTGCAGATTTCACTTCCCTGCATCCATCAGTCCATAATGGAATGTTCTGCAAGCAAAGAAGCTGAATGATGAATAAGTCTTTTTCCTTGATATGACATTTAGCCCAAAACCCCTCTCTTTAAAGTGAGGCGATGCCCTTCTGTCTGACTTTTAAAGGTCAACTTTTACCTGGTATTGAATTATTTTCTACCACTAAGTCCCATCCTTGATTTACACTGGGTAAGCCCCTGCTACAGTGCCTGAGGCCATGTCGCAGCCCTGAGTTTTGGATGCCCAGCCTGGCTGCTGGTGACTGCACATGAGGCTGAGGATGGGGAGTGCACCATCTTGCAGACCTGGGCTTCCTTCAGAAGGAAGACTGTTTTCAAGGCACCCAGGGTGATGTGGAATACTCCAGCAGGTCCTGTAAACTGCCCCACAGGTCATGGTTGATACCACTTAGTTTGGGCAAAGGGGGACATTACACAACATCTCTTGCCTGAGACAGCAGCAGCCACATGCAGCATCATGTCCGCAGCATATGGTGTGCTCTGTCACCATTTGTATACATTTCTGTGCATCTGTATTTTCAGTAACGCATGTGTATGCAAAAAGAAAAGGGACAGAAACGTATGCAGGTACTTTGGATAGCCTCCAAATTAAAGTGATAGGAAAGGAACAAATCAGAGTAGAGCATGATTTGCAACCCATCAGAGGGTTCCTGTGCTGAGCAGAAAATCCCCAAAACCCTGTATGACTGAATAGCTCATGCATTTTGAACGCTGGCTAGATATTCTTTGTTTCAGACCTGTCATGTTTTCATGACTGACTTCTTTTCTTGGCTCTGTGGTCAATACAGCCCACATAATTTCAGTACTTGGACTTCATGCCTGACTTAAGAACCTATTTGTTACAATGTGCCCATCCTTTGTTTATCAAGCCCTTCTGCCCAGGCAGCATTACTTGTATGTAGGGTCTCTGGTGGGTATACATCCAGCTACAGTCTTAGTAATCACCCAGGGCACTCTTCAAATGTGGTAACTCATTTTGAGCTCTGTAGTTCACTTTCCAGCTGCCCAGAGAGAGTCATGAAGCCTGATGTGCAGAGGGGCGAGCCCTCTCTGCTGCCTGCCTTGTCACAGCATCAGTCGCGGGCTGGAAGAGGATCCCTGCCTCGGGTGGGACCTGCCTTCACTGCAGCTCCCTCCCCGAGCTTGGTCCTGCAGCTGGGAGGATTAGACCTTGGGCCTTTGATTCAATTTTATTTTTAAAACAGTAGTGGTGTATGCACCATGCTAATTTTTCTGTCGACCTTTCTGTGGATGCCTGGGAGACGTGGTCACAAACAGATTGATGAGGATAAAATGGTGGCTCCTTTTTTCCTGCACAACCCAGTGCCTGTGGAGGGCCCTGCTGGATTGTAACATTGGTAGTCCAGCAATTTCCCCTTCAGATGACAATCAGTAAGGGACAATTTCCAGATAAAATCAGACTTTGGGCCAGATTGGGAAAATGCATCATTGGAAGCATATTGAGAAGTCTACACAGATTAACAAACCCAGATTTTGACGTCTTTATGGTCCTGTACTTCTTGCAGCTCCAGCTTCCAAACCTGGAGTGTGTATTCCAGAAGGCTCCTCAAACCCCCTTTCCTCCACAGGGTTTTCACCTGACTCAGCAGCCTCACGTGGCTCTGACAGCCTGAAGCTCTTGTTGTGGGACACGGGAGCTGGACAGACAGCACCAGAGCAGCCTTGTAACTCTCTTTGTGCTTAACTGGGAACTGTAAAACAACGTCGTGTCTTCTCACTGATGTATTTTGAAATTGAGGCCTTTTTTTCGGTGAAATGGTTAGACACTGTGTCCATGAGAATAGCAATAATTATTTTCCAGATGGATATTGTGCGTTAAATTAGATGGTGGGGCACATGCTGAACTGCAAGAATAAAGCTAGTACCAAATGGTACCAAAACGCTCCTTCTCTGCATTCTGTCTGTTTGGTGCTCAGAGCAGTGCAAGGGTCCTAGGGAAAACACAATGATAACACAATGTGATACAGATTCATTCCTGCAAAAAGCTATTAAATTAAGTTGCTTGTTCAACAAATTAAGGAGTGGGAACTGGTTTTGTAGGCTTCAGGATGTGTATTTGTTTTGTTTTGTGGTAAATGTGTATGTGTGTGTATGTGCACTCTTTTACGTGGTTTTAGTAGGTATAATTTCCCTTTTTGCTTGGTTAATCAACTCACAGAATGGAAATTTTTGTTTCAGGGAACCTCACAGTGAATATCTCCCTAAAGGTGGACAGTTTGTTCCACGTATTACTCCTGCATAAGCTCTGCATAACCAGCCAGGGAGTTGTAGCTCCAGAGAATTTCCAAACCCTTTTGCTCTAACACTTTGATTTTTCTGGTGTAGTGTTTGGTTTCATCTGATTATGTTTCTTAACTCATTGCATATTTCACTGAGGATCCTAAGGCAAGTAATAGGATGATATAATGCACAGAACTAATTCTTAAATGCTCTTGCACACTTACGAACAGGGCAGACTTGAAAGTATCCTGCAGGATCTGCAGAAGAAATGCAAATAGAAGTTCCAGGTGATGATCAGAGTAGCCACTAAACCACAGTGAGCCACTGGGGACTGTGTGGTTAAGCACCGTATGTGCATGCTGAAGATACCACTGAAGGCTATGTCTTTTTTAAGTTCACTCAGTTGTGTGTTGCTGGTGCTTCATATTAAAACCCAGTCTCTGGAGATGAAAGCAATAGATATGCAAAAGCTCACAATGCAGTGCGAATGGCTATACAGAGCCACAGCTGTGGAATGCCATTCATCTGTGACAACCATTTTCACTTCCTGCAGAGCACCCCACAAGGACTTGTGAGACCAAGAACTGAATACAAGCAGGTAGTGAGAGACATGCATGATAAGGCATAAAGCAATCTCATTTGCATTTTCAGTTTCAGACAACACCAGCTAAGACTATGAGACTCCTTAGCTTTACATTCCTTTAAATCTTTCTGTTTGGTACAATTTGAGTCTCTAGAGCCAGGATGCTGCTGGACAGCCCGTTCACTGTTCACAGGGATGGGTAAATGGTGCAGTAGATCAAGAGAATTCTTTGAAAGAACCTATAAACACTAAGGAAGCAGTTACATGCACTTTTCCAAAATATTTTAACTGCTTGTTAGTTCAAGGAAATTATCATGATCTGTTGAATGCAAAAGTGTTTTTCTGTTTTCTTTGAATGTTTGCAGCAGCAGGTGGGTGGTGGGTTGTACGAAACATCTTGGGTTGAGATGAATTAACACAAGAAGAAAGAGTCTCTCCCAGGATTTTTCCTGATTTTTGAATCAAACTTCTAAGCTCAGGAAATTTTCATATGCTGGTTAGGCACAGGTATAAAAACAACATAATTTCTTGGGACAGATTTTTATTCTGAGGTTTCCAGATTATGCTGTAAAATCAAGTTCAGAAGATGTAAAACACTTCTAAGATATTTTTTGGAACAAGGCTAGAGTGTGAACTCAAGCCCTTTAGAGAGCTGTCTACCAAGAGCTCTGATTTTTGAAGGCAGGAGCAAGGAACCAAAATTCCTGCATGAATTATCTGTACATGGAATCAGTATGTGTCTTCATTTTGTTTAACCTAGTAAAGTTGCTGAGAGATTTGCTTTGGTAGGGAAGCTGGGGTTGTGTGTGACGTGGTATTGGAGGAGGGTGAATCTCCCCCAACAACGTGGGAAGAGACTCTTGGCTATTTGAGGGCATTGGATAGCTTAGAGAAACACATTTTGGACAACTACATTTTCTACCCATCCTGTGTGAACCAACTGTGTTCCACAGAGCAGCTGCGATAACCTCTGACTAATTGGCTTTTCAGAAGGTTACCTGCTGAGAGCATCTGCCATGACATCCATTCTCCCAGAAATGTTTCCTCTCAGAACTGCCTGATGCGGAGCAGATTGCCTGTAGAGCCCAGCATCCCAGGCAGGAACTGAGTTATCTCTTGAGTCAGAATATGAAGGAAGGGGTTTGCCTGACCTTGTTGAATGTTCATCATCTGTCTTGAAGCCCTGAGCATCCTGTCTAAACTGCCTTTTGAAGGCCACCCTGCAGCCTTCCCTGAGATGTGCTGTTGATCCAGACAGCAAGTCAGTGAGCAAGCCAGGATCCTGCATTCCCACGTCCTCGATGGCTTATTATGGCTTTCCCACTGTGTCAGGCAGCGTCAGGCCCAGCGCCGTGCCCACGCAGACTGTGCACAAGCTGTATGCCAGCTGCCACCTCAAAGCCTTTGTGTGGACCTGGGACCTCTTGGAATGAGCAGTGCAGCAATACATAAATAACACCAAGGAGTTTATTGCATGTAAAGTCATTCTCTCCGCTAGATCTCATACAGGAATATTTATTCAGGAGTGTATTTATGGTGACGGTATCAACAGATATTAAAACTATATCCAGTAGGATTAGGAGTACCTGCTTGTTGGAAGCAAGTTGTCCAGAAAAAGAAATCCTGAATTCATCCTTTCAGAAATAGCAATTCATGTGTCAGCTGCTGTTTGTTTTAAAGACTCTGCATTCAGAATCATTTCAACAAAAAACGCCTTGTTTCATCGTTGGGTTTTATAGTTCATGACAAATAATGTCCTACCTGTATCCTAAAAATGCTGAGTTGAAGGGAAAGCAATGTTTATTTTTAATTCTATGTATTTTCAGCTTTCATAGTTATTTTGTATGTCCTTATCAATACATATTGAATGCTTTGGATTAGGATTACTTGCTTGATGCTCTAGGTGTTGTTCATAGATCCACCTTTTCTGTCAAACTACTCTGAAACCAAAATCTTAGTTTCCTTCTTGGCAAGCAAATTAAATAATCAAACTAAGAAGAGACTTCCTTCCTTTCCCTCTTGGTTTTTTTCCGCCATATTGACAACTGTGTTTGACAAACAACACTAAATAACCTTCAAGACTGTATCAGCTACCAGTTCTTAGTAATGAGAGGAGAATCAGGCAAGTCAGACCAAGACGTGACTGGTAGGGAATCAAAACAAAATTGACAGTCTTATCGAAAACCATCCACATCTCTGTATTCTCTCTGGGCTGCTGGGTGTTGCATTCGGTCCATTGATTAATGTGTCACTGATTGGCACAGGCTGCTGGGCTGTGACACGTGCAGCGAGGCAGTTTGCTGTCTCTGTGCAGCCCTGAGGCCTGACTTGGTGCCTGTCCAAGCCAGAGCTGCTCCACTGGGAGGAGGCAGCTGGGGGTGGATGGAGAGGCTGGCGAGAGGTGCTTCACCACCTCGTCCAGCCACACGCTTGCAATCGTTTGAGGTAACCTTGGATCTCTGGCATTGTTGACTCTCGTTATCAGTAACCTCTTAGGTAATAAGGACGTGCAGCAATAGCTGCATTTGCCTACAGATTAAAAGAGCTGGTGCTATTCCTCACCCAGAACAGTAATGGGATGGTTTTGTGATAGGGTAAAACCAAATGCTGGTGCAATTTCAGTCTCATCTGACCTTGAGTAAATTGTTCCTGTCACTTCGAAGGCTGACCCATGGCAGCACTTCCCAGCCACTCCTAATCCTTCTTTCACCATGGTGACTGATCAGGATCGGTTTCCCAAGCAGGTGTTTTGCTTTTACAGTAACTTCCATGAGCCTAACAGAGACATCTCGTGCTCTCACACCTCAGTGATAGTAATCCAGTGCACAACAAAGAAAAGGGTAAACCTATGAATGGGCTGCCAGGCATTTTCTTTTATCAGTTACAAAATTCTTCAAAGGTATCTGTTGGGGGCCCCAGAGCTGGACACAGACACCACCTGGAGTAATGTGTCCACCGCTGGAGTCCCCAGTACAAGAAAGATGTGGACCTGTTGGAATGAGTCCAGAGGAGGACCATTAAGTTGGTGATGGGGCTGAAACACCTCTCCTGTGAAGACAGGTTGAGTTGGGGCTGTTCAGTCTGGATAAGAGAAGGTTCCAGGAAGACCTTATAGCACCTTCCAGTACTGTGAAGTGTGACTTTAGAGGGGGACTTTTCACAAGGGCATGTAGTGACAGGAAAAGGGGGAATGGTCTTAATCTGTAAAGGGCAGGTTTAGATCAGATATTTGGAAGACATTCTGTACTATAGGAGTGGTGAGGCACAGGAACAGGTTGCCCAGAGAAGTTGTAGCTGCCCCATCCCTGGCAGTGTTCAAGGCCAGGCTGGGTAGGGCTCTGAGCAACCTGGTCCAGTGGAAGATTCCTGCCCACAGCAGGGGGATTGGAATTACATGATCTTTAAGGTCCCTTCCAACCCCAACCCCTCAATGATTTTATGAACTCTAATTAGTAAATAGCAAGATGCAACAAGGCTGCAATAATATACAGCATTTTATAATGTCTTAGGTGTCTTAAGTGACATGAGGTGCATGAAGTGAGATACCTGTGGCCTTCCTAACACGGGAAAAATATTACTAAATGTAGCTGAATGGAGTTTTTCACAGACTCCAAGGAATAGTTAGTAGATTGATGTTTGGAAATAGGCATTTTTCTTTATAATCTCATGTTTGAAATGTGCTGACTTTAGAAATACAGTATAAAATTAGTTCCAGGAGAGTAAACCTAGCAAAGATAATAGATGCTTGTTTTCTTTATCAGAATCCCTCAATTATGAAAATGTGACAAATAGGTAATACCTCTAGGTTCACTTGAATTACCATGTGTTTAAAATGAATGTAAAATATGTCCCTTGCTCAGTTAGACAAAAATCACATAGTACAGGTACTCAGAAACTGAACTACATCTCTGTCTTTGAAATTATTGTTGTCTTTCTACAGCAGCTTCTTGAAAATGTCATGTGAGATTAGATCTGTATGCTGTTGTGTTGGTAAGTGTACGAACCCCCTGCAAGGGGCGGTCTTTGTTCCCAGAGCTTACAGTCTCAGGCAAGGTTTTCAAAGACAACTTCTCATTCGTAATACCTTTTATAAAGATCTTACTTTCAGAAAGCACTTCATATGTACTGTTAGGAAACCAGAGTCCTTAGAGGAGTCTCCAGCTGGGCACCAAAAATTATATAGGTAATGAGGAAGAATAAAAACCTTGTCCTCAAAAGACAAAATGAGAAGTGTAGAAACAGGGTAGGTGACCACTTAGTCCTCAGTTTGCTTGCTCTAAATACAGAGCTTGACAGAATTACTACTATTGCCTTGCTCAGTGTTTGCAGTTGTATCCAGACACCTCTGCTGGGTGTCCTGCACAGCTCAAAGTAGTTGTGCTCCCTCTGTGGTGTGGACAGAGCTCAGGCTGGGATCAGTTCTATTTCTCCTCATTCATGAATTTGTCTGAAGGGCCAGCTGGCTCATTTCAAACTTAAGTACAAGTACGAGCTGATGGCTGAGACAATGTGGGTGATTGGGGAATTTCAGCAGGAGTGCAATCCTGAGGCCTGACCTGATATAATTAACCAGTTTACCCATTTTATTTTAGTCCTGCAACTCTGTGACTAGGCAAGGTATTTTCCATTGCTTGGGAGAGCTTTTCAAATTTTCCCTTCTTTGCAGCAGATGAGCTCCAAAAAAGTCCTGTTTCTCCTTTGTGAGACGGGCATGTCTCTGTTGATGCTACAGATGGGAGACATCCTTTGGTTCACCTAAAATCAAACACATTCTGAGATGAAGTACCAGTTTGCTTCTCTCCAAGTTTAAAACGTCCCCACAGATTTTCCCTTTAACTTCAAACTTGCTTAATGTCACCATTGCTTTCTTTTCTGTCCTGAGGAATGCAGTCAGTTACCTGTCTAGACCAGATAAAAGCTCAAAACCTTCCCTTTATTCCATGGAATAAAACAGTTGCTTGGTCCCAAATATGACTCTTTCTCAGGCCACTACCAATGTGGGTATCTCTTGTAGAAGGTGACAGTAGGTGCTGGTGGGAACATTGCCCTAGAGAAGTTGGAGAATAAAATCAAGGTAACTGTAAAAACAGAAATCAAGAGTAGCACTGTACTTATGCCCACATAAGGAGGGAAATAACTAAGGAGACTGATTGTTATTGTTCCTCTGTTTCATAGGGTATATTTACACTGAGGGGTCAAGTGTTCGTGGCAGAGTGGGGGTGGTTTTTTTAGTCTTATGCAACACCTACTGATTTATTATCCCATCCCTTGCCTGCTCGATCAGACCTTTATGTCCATTGCTACAAGAGTTTGCAGTTGGGAGAGAAAAACATAGGCAAAGTGACAGCTTGGCAGAGCCAGTCAGTCCACACCCTACAGAGAAGAGCCCACAAGGCATGATTTTGAAGGAGTGAGAAGCAGAAATCCACTGCCAGCCTGAGTTTCAGCTGACGTGAATGCTGCCTTGGCAGCATCAGTTTCCCATTAGCTTCACAATTTGGAATCTCTCCCAAAAACTCCAACAATCCAGCTCTTCACACATATACAGACACATACATGCACGAAAGAAGCAGGACATCATCTGGAAAGGGTGCAAAGCCTATCTTGATGAGTCCCATCCCAGCACTACCCTGGTCAGAGATCTGGTCCATGAAAGTGGCGGTGGGTGGGGGCTGTGTAGTAAACAAAGCTGCATCCCAGAACATTCTAGTGGTGGACTTGGCAGTGCTGACTTAATGGTTGGACTCAATGATTGTAAAGGTCTTTTCCAACCTAAATGATTTTATGATTCTATGAAATAACACGGTGAACTTGTCTCTGCATGGCTCCTTGGCCCCAGAGACCTGAGCCTGTGATAGGTTTGCATGCATACGTGCTGCACACCGAATAAACAACTGAATGTGCTTCGGCGTGAGCAGTCTTGCATGGGCACTCATCTGTTCAGAAAGGCAGAACAGGGGACACAAATCCCCATCAGAAAATGTACTATTGTAAAAATATGTAGGTCAGGAAAGGCTTCAGAAGATGGTTCCAGTCAACTGTGCCCAAAGCAGGGCCACATTAGGTTATGTTGGGTCTCATCTGGTATCTGCAAGTATCTCCATAGGTGGAGGTCCCACAGAGTGGTCGGGTAACTTGTTCCAAAATTTAGCCACCCTCACTAGGAAGATTTTTTTTCCTTGCATCTAACTGGACTCTCTCTTGTTGCATCTTGTGTCCATTGCCTCTTGTCCTTTTGCTGTGCTTCTCAAAGGAAAGTTTGGGTGAAGGGGAGAAGTTACAAGTAACCTCCACTTTCTCTTCGTGGTGTGATTGGGTTACACCTTTGCAAGGGCTTTCAGGCACGGAACAGCAGCCACCACCATTGAGTGTACTGAACTGCTTTTCACAGGTAAAAAAGAAGTTCTCTGCCATCCCCCTCATTATCTTATGGGTTCTGAAGGGGGGAAGGATGTGGGTGAGCTGTTTTCACATCTTCTACACACCAATGGCAAATTCTCACCATCCTGGCCAGCAGAAATGGTGAGAGAATATCAAATCCTACTTGAGCATTTAGTAGAGCCTTTTCAGCATTTGGCTATCAAGCTTTCAGTAGTTAATGCAAATCCAACCAAACAGAAGAGCCTGTTCTCTGGGACTCTGGCTACAGGCAGAGTAAGCAGTGCTGTCACATGAGGCAATAAAATTCAAGTAGGATTTGTTAAATCATGCAAATGATTGCTGGTTTGCACTTTATGTTTATCTAAGGAATTGATTAAGCACTGAGTTTTTTGGTTGGTGAGTAAAGTTGATTAAAAACAGTACTAGGGTCACAATATATATTCTAGGAGTACATTTACTGACTTTTTAAATTTTAGTTGAAATACATGATAATTCCTTTGCTCTGTTCTATACTCACCGTCTGCTCTTGAATTCCTGTTTTGTTTCTTACAGCCCCAGCAGAGAGCTCTCCATAAACATTTCCAGCCTCTAAAGCTGCTGTCCTGCCACTTGATATGGAAGTGAACTTTCCTTCATGAAAAAAACCACAATAAATGGCGCTGCCAGAAAATGACCATGGAGGATTGAAGACAGACTTGAAGTAAAATCAGACGACTCATGATACATTCTGGGAAGACCTGGTTTGCTGTGGAGTAAAAAACGTGGTGCAAAACATCCAGTGCTAATTTGTTGAAAATGGTCATTTACAGACCTTTAGCTGGAAAATTTCTTCCAGTTTTCATCACTGTGCATAACTTTTGAGTTCCCTTTAGGGGACTGTCTATGCCCTTCACTAGAAGTCCTGTTTTAGCATGGCAACTACTGGATTCTTTTATTATGTATGCAGATGGCATGATGTTTTAGGAAAAACTTAAAGCAATTCTCCAGTCTCAGTGGATATGTTCACAATATTACACCCTAATAGGAATGTAAACGTCTTGTATGTGTTAGTTTTGAAGTCTAATGGTATTCTGTTAAACAGTATCAGCACTTCATATGTGCTTTCCTCACAGAACTAGCACAGTCCATATATATATATAATGGTCTTTTTTTAAAATACTGAGAATATGTTTCAGTTTTTGTGCTGAGACTGCATCCAAACTGAAGCCCACTACTATCATCCCTTCACCAATTCACAGTAGGTTGTGTAGGTAGGTTTGCACGTGGCAGAGATGTGACTTCTTTTATCAAGACTTAGAGAACAGCTGTCACAGAGGTAGCCAAGAACAGGGTAGGTTGAATGAGCTGTAGGACACTGTCTGCTCTCCCTCTCATCCACCAAATATCAAAGGTTCTCATTTCTAGTGTGCCAATGTGTTTTCTTACTCAGAGAGGGAGAGGCAAGGGAGAGAGCCTTTCTCAGAGATGTGCGTGACCCTGGGTTTGGGCCACAGTAAAACCAGAATAAACTGGAAGAATTCAGGTTCTTTATGCTGGCCACCGTTTATATTTTGGGCAGGGGTGGAGAATCATAGTCCAAACCAAACTCTCTGAAAAAGGTAAAGTGTAAGATTATACTTCTGAGGAGCAAGACACTCCCTTTGGAGAAGACAGACTTCTTCATTAACTTTTTCCACTTTCTATCCAAAATAGTATTTTGGTAGGAACTGGGAATAAGCAAATGGTTCCAATAAGCCTTTCAATATACTGTAGCAGGCTCAAGACTGTTGCATTCAATCTGAACATTGTTTTTTGTTCAGTCTCTGAATGGCTGGCCTCATCACTGGCTGTATCACAGCTGGCTGTGGTACTGTTTCCTCCATGGGAACTCAGTGGAATTAATGTCTGTCCCTCACATCAGGACCTTCTTTACACACTCTTTATAATGAACTGATGTCATCAGCATACTGAAGGGGCTTACCTACTTGTTCATTCTCTCTTTAAAATCAAAAGTAGCTTTTTCAGGTATTTAAATAAAGATTGTTGCTCTCTCCAGCCTGATAGAAAGGTACTATAAGAGTTGCTGTTAGCATTTATTCCAAACTGTGGATGAGACACGATACTGGTGTGAGGATGCAGTGATGGAGAGAATGTGCAGCTAAAGTAAGTCAAAGGCCCCTTTCTAGAGGAAGATTCTGGGTTATAATTTTTAAAAACTGTTGTGCAGTTCATTGCTAGAGAATGGAAGGTCAGCTACTGAGGGTGTCCATACAACAAACTGATAATTATCTTCAGGGTTTAATTTTTTTCAGATGGTTATGGGCTTAGGTTTCAGCTCTCCACCCATCTCAGATTCAGCATGTTGGATGCTTCTATAGCATTCAGTCCAAAAGTACATTATTTTTACTGATGACCAAGATTTTCAGAAGTCACTAGTGATTTCTAATGGGCTGGGTCTTTCCACGGGTTCTCAAATGGAGCTCCCAAGAATTATGAAGCAGTAAACTTCAACAATCTCTTTCTGAAAATCTTGGTCTCTAATTTTAAATTAATTGGTGTAAAAGTTCTCCTTAAGACATAGGAATCTTTGCCAAGAGCAACATTTGCACTTTTTAGAGCTTTTCATAGGGTTGCAGGTTGGAATCTGATACCAACAGAGCCAGCCGTGCACATGGCACAGGTCCACTGTAAGCTCCGGCAAATTTTACAGCTCTTTCTGCTACAGGTTTTAAAAATGCAATCTGGCAACTGGTAACAATTTCATATTGGTATGGCAATTAAAAACAAAAATACTTTGATTAATATATTAAAAGGAGAATGCTATACTTCTACAGTAGGAATTCTCTTATTTTACTACCCAGTGAAAAAATCCAGAATAATTTGAATTATAAAAGAAGAGTTTATCAGAGAGTGTTATCTTAACAGGGTGTATGAGAAGAAGTTGCGTTAGGCAGAGAGCCACTAGAAGCTTTTTTTGTATCAATGTTAGTTTTGAACATCTTCCAGTATATGGGCATGAATTTAGATGTGTGCACTTCTCCTGTTAAAACAGTTTGTTTTAAAAGCTTCCCAAGATTTTAGCTATGGTGACCTAGAAAAGCAGTGTTATAGGCCCTGAGAAATGTGAAAATCAAGTCCAGACCCTTGAGTAGCCAGACTCGGTGAGAAGTCTGCTGTAGGTGCCTATCGGACAAATCTCCTTTGAAGCTGGTGTAGGTCTCCATCCTGCAGCCAGCCTGTGCATGTGCATAACTGCAAGCATAGTTCCCCCAAGCCCCGTGACACTTCTCACGTGTGTAACTGTCTGCCAGAGCCATAAGGAAATAACTGTACTTTTTGGCTTGTATTTAACTATTCATTGTGTTTGGATTTTTTTAATCACTGTTATTCTCCCAAAGTAGGCCATGCTTCCTCAGGGATATTTATGAAATTGTTCTACATCTCCTGAACAACTATCTGGATCCCAGCATATTCTTCTGAAAACTTTTTAATATAAATAAACATGTGGGAGAGATTTTTGTTATTATGAATGGGGGCAGGTACTGTGTTCTCGGAAAGGCTATTGAGTGCAGACAATCAAGTCTATTGCATTTTTTATGCTGAACACCTTATTAATAGCAGACATATCCGCTCTTGCCTGGGTCGCAGGAACAGTTCAGGGGAAAGAACACTTTATCTCTAGTCAATAAATCATTTATGTCGAGAGTGCCAAAGACCAAGTCAACATGAAAGGGAGCGAATAACTTATTCCGGCAAAGGAAGTGGATTTAAATATGTTCAGAGCCATTAGTTCGGCGTGAAAGAGTGGGAGACTAATGCTATTTTCATAAAGCAGCCATTATTAACCCTGTGAGATAGATAAATTCACAAAGGCCAGTGCTGCCATTACATTGATCACTAGTTATTATCTCTGAGACAAGGCAGTCCTGCGATCGGAACACTGTTTCCCTGTGCAAACCTGCAGCCTCCTCCTCTCCCTGCCACCACACTCACCTGGATTTTTGTGTCCAGAAAGGTTGCAGTGTCAGATCCCACTAAGAATCCCTGACAGAAATGCAGCCATTCCAAGTGCTTCAAGCTGTGAGAAGTCCTCCATCAGAAAGCTGAAGGAATTGCTCACTCCAGGAAGCGTGTGGTAGCTGAAAGCATCCTTTGCGCTGTTTGTTCCTTGTCTTTTTTCATCTGGTGGCTTTCCATGCCTGAACACCCACCATTTATTCTGTTAAGGAAAATGCAGCCTTCGAGGAGGGGAGCTTCAAAAAGCTCCACAAGCTCTTTGGTGTTGCTTGCCCAGATGCTCTGCCAGTGAGTTCATCCCTCTCTGTCTGTTCCTTAGGGTAAGTGTTGTCACTCAACAGCAGATGTAACATTATTGAGGAAATGAAACCATTAAAAATGACAAAGTTCTTATTTGGTTTTGCCTTGAATTTTTGGAAGAGGCCAGGCAAGGTCCCAGCTACTCCATCAGTGTCTTCAGAGATGTGTTGATTAGTGCCAACCATGGATCCAGGACTGGAGTGGGCTGTTTTGTCATCCCCAAAATGAATCTCCCTCCACCAGCCAAAAAGCCACAAGATCTGTAAGTCAAAATAAAGCAAAGTAAAACCCTGCATCTTTCACATTGGTCCACTGTAACAGTTGCTATCTCTGCCATCAGAGTCTCTTTGAACGGCCTTGCTGCAGGATTGTGCTGCAATTGACTCTGGTATATATAGGCTGTGGTCAATAAGATTTTAATTTAAAAAGAGAAAGTCCTTTGGTATAATTAAAATTGATGGGTGAGGGAAAAATATTACCAGCATTACCTGCAACCTCCTATAGTAAAATTTAAAAGAGTAATCTGGAGTGCAAAAAAAATCACCAGCACAATGTGTGGGTGATTAGGCAGCCTCATAAGGATAAATCAGCAAGTAAGAAAAGTAGATGTTTAATGAAGGAAGCCAAAAAAAGTGTGGGAAGTCAGTGGCAAATAGGTTAGGGCTGGTAAGACCAAAGGCTTTACATATATCCTAATAAATACCGTCATAGCAGAGCTAAATCTGATGTTAGACAGACCCAGCACAGTGATTGTTCACAGTACATTGAAGACCCAACAAACAGTCTTGTTTTGTATTTGAAAACAGTAGAAGGAGGGAGTCAGATCACACATTAAAATGTAATTCCTCCTATTTCATCAGTAATTACGGGTAATATTAAGCAGTAACTATCCAAACATAATTTTAAATTTGCAGAACTATTAACTGAATCCAAAAGTGAAGGAAAACTTGCCTAGGACTCCTCAGAACCAGAAAGCATAAAAGAAGCTTCAAATGACACCAGAACCACAATAATTCAAAAGAATGAGAGATTTCATTCAGTAAACTGTAGACTCATTAGCTTCCTATCAGACAGGCAAAATCATGGAAAAGTTGATATGGCATAATCATTAAAGCAATTAAAACTTGATAAAGCCCTCCAAATTATTTTTACAGAACTGCATCATGCTAAATAAACTTGTTATGATTTTTTTGTGATATCAAAGGCTTGTTGAGAAAAGAAGCTATGCTGGCATACTATACTTAGCCTCCTATAGAGTATTTGATTCTGATAAAGAACAAAATAGCACAATGCAAAATCAATATCACCCATATTAAGTGGATTAAAACTGATTACAGGCTAGATCACAGAAAAATTACTGTTAATATGAAATCATCCTCAGATAGACTATTTCTGATGAGGTCCTCCCAAGGTATGCTCTATTTTCAATATACCTCCCAGGGAAAGAGAAAATTACTGTTGGCAACAGCCAGAGATGACAAAAACAGGGGCACAATAAATAATGATATGAAGCAGGTCAATGGTGGAGAGTAACCCAGAGGACAGAAAAGTCAGAAATCCAGGAGACATGGCAGCAAGTCCAATTTAGAAGCATGGGGAGTATGTCTGGAGTAATACAGTGGCTGCAAAGGTGTAGTAAGTAATCCAATCAGCCCAGAGATGCTCTTGCCAGCTGGGATGCAGGACCTGTCAATAGTGATACTATTGCAGTTCATTTGGTTACTGTCAGTCTTTCAAAAAGGGTATTGACAACTTGGAAAAATTATTTTCAATAGCTCCCAGTGTCATTCAAGGGCAGGAAAACAGGTCTTATTATAGTGTCAGACTAATGAAGCTTAAGCTATTAATTTATCAGAGGCAATTTGAAGAGGTGACTTGATCTCAGTCTGTAAGCACAATCTTCTACCTGGGCAGGGAAGTGCTGTCTGAGGACAGGTAGCTCTTCTGTTTAGAAGAAAAGGGAATAATGTGCTCTGCTGGTTGGAAACTGATTTCAGGCTAGAAATTAAGTGCAAATACACAACATGGAGGATAATTACCCATGGAGACAACTAACAACTGGCATGGTCTCCATCACATGAAGTCTTTAAATGTATGCAGAGTATTTTTCTAAGTCAATAAGCTCTACCTCAAACTGAAATCCAGGCTCGGTGCAGCAATTACTGGATGAAGTTATTAGGCATGCGTTATGCAAGGATTAGACTAGATAATCAGATGTAAACTTCTGAATTAAAAATATCTTGAAGTTTCCAATATTACAGGAAGGCAGGGAAACCTATATCCATTTTTCCCCCAAAATGGTCTTAATTTAAGGAGTTTATATGAAAAGCTGTGCTTGCTAACATTTGGTATGAGCATCAGGAGCTCTGCTCACAGTTGTAAGGTGCTGCTGCACGTAACTAAAGGAAGAGAACTGGGCAAGAAAGGACAACAAATGCCTTGGACATATCGAGAAAGTCTGTTGGCTTTCATTATTAGTGTCCTGGCACAAAATGCTGCTCTCAAGTAATGGGACCATGTGGATGTGTAGTCTGAGCAAGCAATAACATCTGTGGGTTTGCCTCTTAAGGAGGTAGTATCTTGCTGGCAAGAAACAGATTTTCCTGACTTCAACAACTGGCAGAGAAGCTGCAGTGCTGATTGAGAGGGTGATGGTATCGCTGTGCAGCTGAGCATGGTCACAAGTTCCTTATTTCCAACACCACAAACTGCTCTGCTCTCATGATGAGCCCCATTGCAGCTGGTTCATAAAGCCCTGGAAGTAAAATGACATCAGTGGGATTACCCAGAGTAATGACAGCTGTTTCCAGCAGTGGGGTTTTGCAAGATTGGCTGATTCAAATGTTGTGCTCTAGAAATAAGCAGTGGACTACTTGGTGTCTGATTCAGGTTTCACAAAACTGCAAGTGTGAACCTCTGGAGCATCTTCATGTGCTTCACCAGGCGGTGAGGAACTGCACGAACAGGATGTACGGTCTGAAGAGTAAACAGTTCACACAAACAAGAGAAACCATCAAAGCAATGCTTACTGCAGATTGGTATTGAATTAACATCAACAAGCTAAAACAAGGAGCCAGCTACAACCATAGCTAAGAAGATAAAGATCTTTGGGGATTCTTGCTCTAATCCAGTGTGAAATCCTAAGAAAATGAGTTTGGGCTAGATTTTTTGTTTAAAGAACATTGGTACCTGCTTGGTGCCTGTCAGATAAATTCTGAGGAGTTACTGGCTTCAGTGTGTGATGGCTTGTGAGTGTCCTCACACTGCTGAGACACTGTCCAGCTCCGGAGGAGAGCATGGCTGGGGTCTAGCTGGGCAGAGAAGAAGCTGAAATTGCACATGAGTGGGATTGCTAGCATTATTATAACACAACCAGGCTTAGTCTGAGAATGAGATGAAAATCTCCTTTCTGATACTAATTCCAAATATATCTAAATAGTTTTTCAGAAGAAAAAATCCTCTGTAGCTGCTGTTACATCTCTAATCACATTCCTTCTATTAAGTAACTCGCCTTGAATTTATCTATTTAATATCGTAAGTCACCAAATTAAATAGTGAATCACAGGGTTTTTTTAAAGCAGGGAGATTGGTATTGCAGCAAAATGGCATGTAAGCAATAAGAAGCTGTGCAGGGAAGGAAAAAACCTAACAATTTATCCCATCAGATGCTTAGAGGACTTGACTGGTTGGTTGGCTTTGTTTCAATATTGAGAGTGAGGTTTTACATCTATACAGAGGTTTTCCTTACTGAACCAGGCTTTGGTAAAAAATGTTTGGAGTCCCTTTAGCACTTCTTCTGCATCCCTTGTATTCAAGATGCTCCTTCTCTGTGCTTCTTGTGAGAAAGGTAGAAAAGAGGTTAAGTGACAGTAGAGAAAGCACAGGGTGACAGGATCTTCCAGCCTATGCAGAGCACCTCGGCATGAGACCCACATCTCAGCTTTGTCCCCTGAACCTGACACTTGCCCACGGAGGGGAGGAATGGGGCCATGCTGGGCCAACCTGTGAGCACAGCCCGGTGCTCTGTGCCGTGCTGAGATCTCTTGCAGCCATTGCAGGAGACATTACCTGGGGGAATTGGGCAATGCTCCAGCAATGGGAATGACCAGCATTTCCCCAACAAGGCTGTGCGCTCTAAGGAGAAGACTCCTTTGCTTTGCCCTGAGCTGCTGGGCTACTTGGCAAGGCTAAAGAGGCTTATTTTTAAGTTTCTTACAGTAATTGCAGAATCTGAAAGTGTCAGGGCCATGCTTTGGGATGTGCTGGGCTTTGCTTTCAATTTTGCAGCTATCTGGACCTGCCCCACAATTACTGTTTCATAAGTGGGTAAGATGGGAGGAATGCCTGTCTGGCTCTGCACATCGAAAACCAGCAAAGGGGGCTCTAAATTTGGGCTACTCTGCTTTGGAAAGTTAATTTAAGGTTGTTTGAACATGACCCTGAGAAAAGCAGGTACCTGACAGCTGGAATTGCAGCCACACCTGAGTTGTCTCCAAAGGTTGCCCTCAAATGAGTAGCTCATGGACAGAATCAGATGCCAGGCTATGCTGGTGCCACTGATGGTGGATGTGAGCTGCAGAGAGCAAGGGAGAGGCTAGGATCGAGGTCCTGGGATGCAGAAGGCTGAGTGCAAGCCCATGGCCATGCTGCCTGGTCAAAACAGTCTCCTGAAACCAGCTAGTTGGGTTGGAGTCAGTTCTGATTTACATGCACTAAGGAAATATTCTAAGCCAGTGATCTCCTTTTAATGTTAACTTGGTTGATACTCTATGAAGATGCCAGCACTCTAACGCTTCAAAAGTGACACACTGTTATTCCCAGTACATCTATGGCTGAACTTTTTAATGATGGAGCCAAACGAGGTGGCATGAGACAAAAGTGTGCCTTTTTGTTTGATATACACTGCGTTTCCCTAGGCATCCAAGGTGTTCACCTGCACAGCAGTGCTTTTTTCCCAAAACAAATTATCATGCAATCTAATTTTTAGTATACAAAGTGGCCATCACTGTTAATTCCACCTTACAGTTTTTATAGTTAGTCTTTAATTCCTTCTGTTTTCAAAAATCAACAAAAAATAAAACCCGGGTGGGAGGGAGGAATTCTTTTAAACAATAAAATTAAAATCAATATCAAGTTTTTGGTATCTTTGGGCAGGATCTCTGGAAGCTTTGGGTATCTGCTTTATCATTTTGTATATTTGACAATTTTGTACTCTGCATTGTTTGACTTCATTTGTGCATGGCGATGTATTAAAACACAGAATTTTTATTATACAGTAAAAGTATTTTGTTTGATTTAAACAAGGTCAAGGATTGATCCAGTTCATGAACTGGAGGGGAGGAAAACTAAAGGTTTTTGCCAGCACCAGCTCTCACCTGACAGACTGACCAGTCTCATTTGGGCATTTTCAGCACCTTAAGGTGGGCAGAGCTTTCTGCCCACCCGCAACATTCCTTCCCCAGCTGTAGTCCTTGGGTCTGTGCAGTGGTTTGCTGTAGAGGTGCTGCCTAAATGCAGCCCATCACAGATGTTACAAAAGGTGTTATAACCAAAGGGCTCTGCTCTGCTGGGCATGGTTTGGGTGTAAATCCCGACTAATTCTACTGATTTTGCATGATTTACCCTGGATTTAGTGCAGTGCAACAGCAAGCATATGCTGCACATGGTGAGGAAGAATCCTCCTCTCACTGCCTTTATTTCTCAAGATTTGGGGGATGCCCCTGTCAGCAGTGAAGCATCCTCTAAGGGGACCAAACCACAAAGGGGGCAGGCACTAGACTGTTTAGTGTGAGGCATTCACTCTCATCCCACCCACCTCTATTTATGAGTTTATGGCATGTGAGTAATTTAAAAGTCAGTGGATTAGGTAGTTTTCAGAAAAATGCTGAAATGCTGAAATTCCAGCATGATATTATGCTCTCCATATATGTGGGGTTTTTTTCTTTTCATACATAATTCTGAATGTTCTCACATTTGTAAGGCAGAGACTGATGACATGTTTTGGTCAAACACAAAATACTGGGCTTAATACAAAATAATAGAACAAAATTATATAGTGTGCACTATAACTGACAAAGTCAAGATAAATTGTCATTTTAAAAAATCATAAATCATGTTTTTTATTGTGATGGGACTGCCATTTACTAAATTCTGTTTATATCTTTTAAAAGCTTTCTACTCCATAAAGTGTCTGTGAGAAGAATGTGTTTTTGATCAGATCTGTGCACGATACTTCTCGGGCTGAGAGACATTAGAACAATTGTACAAGGAAAGAAAAAGTTGCTCTGTCACATACCCTTTTCACCACTGGGGTCTCCACAGGAGTTACAGTGGCACCGTGTTACTATTATACCTCTGAGTGCTGCACACTAAGATAATTTCCATTATAAACAATATGCCACCTAAATCAGATCTGCTTCATGATGAAACAGCAGCTGCCACGACCATGCAATATTCCTCCCTGGAGACAGCGAAAATAGTTACTGAAGCTGTGGACAAGGAGTTTCCATGTGCGTCTGTATGGGTTCTGCATTGCAAATCTCAGTGATGGGGTTGTAGTTCCTCTATTCACAGTTTGTTACTCAGAAGTCATCAGTGGAGCAACCAGTTGTGCAGTTTGTTTTTCTGGTTGTTTTCCTTCTAGTGACAATTAGTCCTTGATGCAGCTTGTATGATCTTGTGTTATACCCATGTGCATCCCGTGGGTCCATCAAACCTTACCTTAGCCTGAGCACCTGTCATGGGTTACGGGCCCAGGTTGTGCTGCTTGGACCCTTGGGCTCCAATGTCAGATCCATGTCCAAAAATCAGATTTCTCAGCTAAGATCATGTTAGCTGAGCAGATCTGTGCTCAGCTGAGCAAAGCTTTCTGATGTGAACACTTGTCCTTAGTCCATAGTGAAGTCCAGTGAATGAACTGCAACCCTAGAAACAGAAGTGATGTTCGCATTCCCACTGTTGACCTGTTGTGTGTGAAAGAACAAGTTCCCTCACATTGTCTCTTCATATCTTCATGTCCCACCTCCTTATCTGTAAAACTGGAACTACATTTACCTGTCACTGTTAAACCTTGAAACTCAACAGAGAAACTGTAAGTCTTCCAAGAAGATTGTGTTGCAAGTCGGATTGACTCGAACAGACCAGGCACCTCGATGCAAAAGAGACATCTTATTTGGGAGACAAGAAGATGCCGTCCACAGCTCATGCTTATCTGACATTTCCCTCTCACTGCACCCAAGCGCTGGTCTGTCAGAGTGTCAGTGCATGGCATGACACTTTCACGGGTGAGGTATCCTTTCATCCCAGCCTCGCTTTGTCTGAGGTCTCGTCATCTTTTTTGCACTCCTTTTTCTCATTCATGCCAATGCATTGTCATTGCCTTCTTGCTTTTCTGCACATGACATGATTTCTTGCCTTCTACTCTTATTAGCATCACATGGGAAATACACTGAATTACCGCACGTGAAAAACACACTGCCAAATAAAAGAGTTTTCTTTTTAACAAATGCCACCAGGGCCTTAGGAGAAAATGCAGAGGACAGATCACTACAGCTTTGTTTTAGGGCAACAGGGAATTAACCTCATCTCCACATCAGTGTTGGAGTGAGAGGCTGAAATGGCAGCAATGGATGCACACTGGACACGAGGAAAAGCTTTCTAGGAACAGCAGTGCTGCAGCAGTAGCAACTACTGGAAGAGATGGAGAACAGCTTCGATGAGCATCACTCAACAGTCCTGGCCCTGTGTCTATCAAAATCTCTTTCTCAGTTCAGTTTTCCTGCAGGTAAGACTTGAATGGGAACCAAAGAGTTCTCTGTTAATTATCACCAGTTTACATTTCAAGTTCAACAAGGGAAAGTGCTGGATTCTGCACTTGGGATGGGGCAACCTTGGATGTTCATTGTCTTGGTTTGAGACACTTTGGAGGGGCGGAGACCTCAGACAAAAGTCTCCTCCTTAGTTTCAGTGCCCCTGGTTTCTCCAGTACAGAGAGGGAGATCAAATATGCCCAGATGTAAGTGAAAACAATAACTCTTTACCATGAAGAATGCTAATAGAAGTACTGAAAAAAATGGGTTAAACCAACCAATGAGGAGAAACTTCCCAAGCCTACCTGACCAAATGGAAAAAACACAGATGGCTACAGGACAGAGACAAGATGGCCACCCTTGCAGATGGTTCATCTTCCCCATGCCTGAAAGACCTGGCAGGAGTGGTTGGAGAGTCAGTACCAGCAGGAAATGGTGGATAGCCAGGATTCAATACTGGCAGATGCTTCCGTGGCACTGGAGTGAGGCTGCAGTGCTGGCACAGGCAGCCAGAGCAGGGCTGCAGACCCCTCAGGCAACTGGAAGGACCTGCAAGACACCCACTGGATCCAGTGATGAGACCTGGTTCAATGTTCACTGGTCGGAGTGGTGGTTGCAGTCCTGTTGATGTGGTGGTCGCTCTCCAGATCCATCGGGGTGATGGTGGAAGCCCCCTGTGGTAAAAAAAGCCCTGTGTGGTGAGAGGAAAGAACACCAAGTGTTGAGTGAAGTCCAAGTGTGGCTTAGGCTTGGTGGGAACACCTCTGGTACCTCCCCTGGGGCGGGGAGTTCTACACTGGATGATGTAATAATGGATCATGGCACATTTCAGGAGTCTTTCACACCTTCTAAGATGTTACAGCTGCCTGTTACATCTGCACAGGTGGTTCCATTATGGCCCATCAGCAGAGATGAGTATCTTCAGGCTATGTGTGTGAATTGTCCTGGTGCTTCCTGGGGAGGGGTTATCACAGCTGAGTCATTTGCACAGGGACAAAGAAACACTACCAGGCCTCAGGGGATTTGCCTCTCTCTTTACCTTGCTCAACACCCAGCTTGTAGCCTGAGGAGGCAGGTGTGCATGCCCTCAGCGCCTGGGTGGCCACTCTTCACCTTGTTAGCAAAGCACACTGCTGCTGGTTGAGCCATTAGCACCAAAAGTCCAGTCTCTTACAGCAGGTGGTCAAATGTTCGAGTCATTAATCACTAGCAGTTCAGTCTCTTTAAAAAAGGCAAAACACCAAAAAGCCAAAAAGGTGTATTTGGAGGAAAAAGAAAAGAAAAAGTGGATACCTGAAGTTTTCTGTAACCCAGGACATTTGTACAGACTGGGGAATGAGATGCTGGAAAGCAGTGCCTCAGAAAGGGACCTGGGGGGTCCTGGTCAATGGCAGGTTGAACCTGAGTCAGCAGCACCCTGACAGCCAGGAGGGCCAACCCTGTCCTGGGGGCCATCAGGCAAAGCATCACCAGCCAGTCGAGGTAGGGGATTGTCCTGCTCTGCTCTGCACTGGGGCAGCCTCACCTTGGATATTGTGCAGTTCTGGGCACCACTATATAATGAAGATATTAAGCTCTTACAGAGTGTCCAAAGGAGGGCAATGAGGATGGTGAAGGGCCTTGAGGGGAAGCCGTATGAGGAGTGGCTGAGGGCACTTGGTCTGTTCAGCCTGGAGGAGACTGAGGGGAGACCTCATTGCAATCTACAGCTTCCTTGTGAGTGGAAGAGGAGGGACAGGCACCGATCTCTTCTCTGGGGTGACCAGTGACAGGACCCAAGGGAATGGCCTGAAGTTGTGTCAGGGGATATTTGAAAGAGATCCTTCACCCAGAGAGTGGCTGGGCACTCAACAGGCTCCCCAGGGCAGTGGTCACAGCACCAAGCCTGAGAGAGCTCAAGAAGCATTTGGACCGTGCTCTCAGGCACACGGTGTGGTTCTTGGGGTGTTCTGTGTAGGGCCAGGAGCTGGACTCCATGATCCTTGTGAGTCCCTTCCAACTTGGCATATTCTGCAAATTTAGCTCTTCTTTTTCCACCCCCTGGAGGTAAAAACCTGTTCTTCTGTAACTATGAGTAAGTCCAGTCTCATTTAAGTCAGTGCATTGGGCTATCAGCTGAGAAAGTGGGACACATCCCCTGCTGTGGCCAGTCCAGATGCAGAGCCAGAGCACAGGGTGACAGCAGGGACTGGGCCTCCTTCTCATCCAAACTCTCCATTCTTAGAGGGAACCCAGTTCCTGTGCTGCACACTGACAAACAGCAGTGGTTTGAGTCTTAAGAACACAAAATGGGTGGTGCCCTTCAGGGCCAGGGTCAGCCCACCTCCAACATCCAGGCTTTCATCTGGTCTTTGCTAGGCACCATTGGGGTATTAGGGGTAGGTAGAGAAAAGCTTTGGAATGAGGGTTAAAGCAACCAAAAAAATTGTATTGAACGCAATTATGAGCTGCAGAAAGGCACTATTTTACAGCTGGCTGGCAGAAGCCTTGAGAGCTTCAGCCATCCATTACAGAGGGCAGACTGATAGGGTGTGTGTGGCCACCTCTGGCCTCCACCAACAGCTCTAGGCAGATTAGGAATAGTACTTTCCCTTCACTGGGGAGTTCTGCTGAAGAAAAGTGCAGCAGCTTAGGGCACATCATAAGTCTCAGCTTGAACACTCTGCTCTGGCACTTTGCAGGCGAGAGGGGAGACCGTGGTTGGTGCTGAGCGCCGGATGCTCAGCCCGAGGGGCGCTTTGACTCTCCTCCGTGCTGTGAAATGAGACAGAGATGCAGACTATGTGGGAGGCAAATTGTTTTGTGGAAAATATTGGGAGCCATTGTACTACATTGATTAACTCATTTTAACAATTTTATTTAGCTGCAAGAATTGCCCCACATGAAAAGTGCAGCTGCAAGCATTTGCACAAGAAAACGCTCCCATATGCAGGAAAGCCAGATAAGCCCCTGCCTGTCGTCATTACAGCAAGAAATGTTAGTACTTTGGGGACATTGCAGGGTTATTTCTGTTTCAGTTTTAACTCAGAGCATGAACAGTACTGTTATGCTAGCTGGTTTTGTAGATGTCCCTCATGTCCAAGACTCAGCCTGGTTTAGGCAACTCTTGGCAGGTAAAGCTTTGTCAGAAACATGAGAAATTGCAGGAACCAGGGCTCTCACTGCCTAATTCCACCTGGAGACAACAGCTGCTTGTTTTATCCCAAGGCAGTATCTCTTCTGCCCTCCTCCACTTCCCTGAGTTGTACAGTGTCGGGCAGGGGAATTTAGGCTTTCTTCATGCTTCCCCTCTTCCTCCGTGTTGTTAGTCCCATAACAAGCTGCCTCTTAATCCTTGGACAGTGTTCTGCTAATCCCATGAGGGACTTGGCAACCAACAGGAAAACCAAGATTGTCTGGAATATTATCCAAACACGTCGGACCCAAGGACCACCCTCAGCATTTCTCTTGGGTCACCAGTCACACACCCCTCCACACTAAATTAAAACCACTCTAAAAGCAGCGTGGTTTCAAGCACTAGCAGCAGAGCATTTATATGATTTTCAGACTGATACTTCTCCATGGGCCAGTTTGGGACCCCCTGAGTGTAGGATATTGTCTCAAAATATTTCCTGAAAGCCACCAAGACACATTGGTGTCGGTGTCTAAGCACATAAGTAACAGTCCTGCCATTCTCTGAAATCATGAGCTGCAAATCAGTTTCACCCTCTCTCGATGTTTTGGAGCTCATGGCTGGTGCTTTAGCTCCAATTTCCTATGTTTCCCATTACAGACTAGAAGCAGCAGCAGACCACCATCAGAAGCAGGAGCTGGGGTGGCTGCAGGCTCACCCGCTGCCAGCCAAGGCACAGACTGCCTGGGCTGCAATGTAGTGAACCAGACACTGTGGACATGCATCTCCATGGAAATAGGTACTCGGGAAGATCAGAGCGATGCCGGGGGTTACCTTCTGCCATTTGTTTTGCTCTGAATGGTAGCACTGTAAAAATCAATATGGAACTTCTAAAATGGATTACAAGGCAGTTAAATGACAGCTCTCTGAAGAGGAGTTGCAAGTGAAGAGTGATCCCATGGGAGTTTTTATAGAGGGAATATTCAGGAAGTTGTTCTTGGCTGTTTACCTAAGAGGTCACAATAGATAAACAATTGAATATGAGTTCCACGTGTGATGCTGTTGTTAAAGGGGCTAATATGACCCTAGGATGTATAAATGGGAATATTGAGTGGTAGGGGAAACACATTAGCTCTATACATGACATTAATGAGACAAAACCAGTCCAGTTCTGCTGTCAACACAAAAATCGTGTTGTAAAACTGAGGAAGGTTGGTAGAAGTGCTGTAAGACTGATTGAAAGCATATCTTACAATGACCCGAAGGAGCACAATCCATTTATATTATCAAAGGGGAGTATAAGAGATGAACTGATCTGTAAGTACCTATACATGGAGGAGGAATACAGTATTAGAGATTACTTAACCTAGCAGACAAAGGCATATGAACCAGGAAGACTGGAGCTAAAAAAAAATCAAATTGAAAGCGAGGGACATTTTTCTCCTTAATGGCCTTGTAATTAACCAGAGCTGACATAGGATATGGTAGGTTCTCCATCACCCCAAACAATATTCAAATTAGGCATGGATGTCTTTCTACATGATGTAGCTCATGTATTGGTGTGGGAATTGCTGGGTTAAACTCCATGGACCACATTATGCAGGAGGGCAGAGGAAACCACCATGGCGGTGCCTTCTGGCTGTGAAATCTATGAAACTATCAAAGTGATGACATCTGTATATCACATCCCAGCAGCATCCTGTCTGTTTATACAACATATGTTATGAAAAGACTCTTTTGAGGATATTTAGAAGGCTTTAAATATTTTATTAGAGGTTTTTAAATATACTCTGCCTGTAAAACCAGGTAGATGAAATAAACTTGAAAAAATAATTTAAAAAAAATCCTGAAATAGATTTTCTATACCCCAAATCCTAGTCTTAAAGCCAATATCTCAGGATACCCTGGGCTTTCAATGTGATGCTCCAAGGATTCATCCTCTATTTCACAGATTTATAGATGCTAAACTCAGGAGGGACTACTGTGAACCTCTAAGCTGATCTTGTGCATAACAGAGGCCACAGGGTATCCCTCAATTACTTCCAGGCCACACTGAAGCCTTCCAGACTCGTCCTTCATACCATAGCCAAGATCACCTTCCCCTCCATCCACATGGCTAAATGTCACATCATCTCATGTCTCACCACAACATCCTTCCTTCCATCCGTGACACATTAAATCTTTCTTGGCACATGTCCATTCAAATTGTTGCTGCAAAGATCATTTGCCATTCCTATGCCTCCTTGCTGGCTCTCCCTTTTGCCTTTCCACCAACATATTTCCTATTCCTCACAGCCTTGTCCCTACCTCTGACTCTTCATCATATTTGGTATCATCTCGTTCCTGCCTCTTATGGATCACTTTGCTTCCTTTTTCTTTTAACCCCTTCCTTTTTTTCCTGAACAAGCCTCATGTGGTGTAGCACCAATCCATGGAGAGGGACCCTAAGTCACATCAGTGCTGCTAAATGAAAATATTCCGGGAGCATTTGCACCCATCAGGGGGATGGGGAATGAGGGCTGTGGTCATTTCATCACACATTGTCTCTGTCACTTCTTCCTCCTCAGGGGGAGGGCCCATCCCTGATTCAGTGTGGGGTCTCTCCTATGGGACACAGTTCTCCATGAACTTCTCTAACATGAGTGCTTCCCATAGGCTGCAGTTCTTCATTAACTGCGCCAGTGTGGGCCCCTCAGTGGGTCATAAGTCCTGCCATCAAACCTGCTCCATTGGTCTGCAGGTCCTGAGAGGAGGCTGCTCCAGCACAGGCCTCCCAAGGGATCCCAGCCTTCTTCGAACATCCCTCTGCTCCACCAAGGACTTCTCCAGGGGCTGCAGGAGCACAGGTCCTCATCATGGGCTGCACCACCAGCTGCTCTGCACCTGGAGCACTTCCTCCCGCTTTGTCTTCACTGACCTTGGTGTCTGCAGAGGTGACAGATACTCTCAATCCTCTTCCACTGCTGTTATTCTGAACAGGTTTTTTCCCTTTCTTGAATAAGTTATCCCACAGGTGCTACCACCATGGGTGTTGGGCTCAGCCTTGGCCAGTGTCAGGTCCATCTCAGTGCTGGCTGACGTTGGCTCTGTCAGACACAGGGGATATTTCTGGCACCTTCTCACCGAAGCCACCCCTCTAGTGCCTCCACTACCAAAGCCTTGCCACACAACCCCAACACAGCATATCAGTGACAGACCTGGATTCTTGTGCAGGGAGAAATCATTCATGTGAATTATTAAATGCCTGTGTATCATTCTAAGACATGCAACAGCGTGGTACCATTTGCATCTGGAAAAAGTCTGTATTTTAAAGCTCTTCATCTTTCTTAAAGAATCCAGCTTGATAAACTTGAGTGCAGGAGACTGGCATCATGGAACTGTGAACAAGGGTGGCTGAGGCAAGGGACAGGAAGTACCAAAGCAGAAGAGCAGGTTGTGCAGGAGGAGAAGTCAGACCATGGATAAGCTCATCCCAGACTTTGCTTTTTCGAGAAGAGCTTCTTGCCTTCTATGTGTGAGTGGTGCTCTGTCTGGGGTGACAGGTAAGTGAGGAGAAACGACACACAGAAGCAATCTACTGCCTTCCCCATTTCTGCTCTATGAAAACTGACAAACATCCGCTTTTACAGTGCACAGATTTTTTTTTTTTTTAATTTTTTTTTAACCTAATACTGCTCTACACAACTGCACAAGGTTACCTTATTTTGTGTTACAGCAGAGTTTAATCCTTCTGGAGGCAAACTGCATAAAATTGCCAAAAGCTGACACGTCTCTGCCCAGCATTGCCTATTGACGAGCAGGCACCTCTGGCCAAACCAAGAGGAAAACATCTGTCAGTAGGTGTTAATGAGACCATCACATGTAGCAGGCAACCCCCAACCAGCTCAGCAAGATCCAACAAAATTCATATTCTCATCAGGTGATCACAGCTATCTCCAGTTGCACTCAGCTGTCAGGGGCCCACTGGCACACATCCTTCCTCACACAGATATTTTACGACTTTTAGAGGTAGCAGGATGCAAATCTGCCCTTTGAGGCTCATCTGTCAAAAGCAGAGCCTTGGCCAGCACCTCGCAGAGGCTTCTGCAGGAGAACAAAGTGATATTAAAGAATGTTGCAAGTGTCCATCTCTCAGAGCCAGTACAATTGAAGCCTGGGGCAGCAAGCATGTTTTTTAGCAGAGATGTAAAATTAAATGCCCCATTGCTTGTAACTAGTCCTGATACCATGTTGTTTTTGCAGGAAGTCATGGGCAGCTTCAATCCTCATATCTGTCAGCGGTTCTGAATCAAATGCTGCTGCTGGAGAAGGTGAATGGCATGTGGTCAGTTGTCAGGTGGTTTTGAACACTGGTGAGTTAAAGCAGAAGCGGGGGGACAGGAAGGAGAGAGGGGAAGCAGTAATTTACAAATAAAATTTTCATTTAATTCGCTGATTATTTACATCTCACTGTACAAATCAGAGCTAAGTATATTCACCCAAGCCAATGTATATGACTCACAGTTTGTCAAACAGATATTCTGGAAGTGAGAAGTCACAGAAATAAAAGTCATGAATTATCAGTTGTTCTTATATGCTCGTGGACAGCATCTTTTATGACACGTAAATTCCATTTATAACCATTGCAAACAGGAAAAAATAGCTAAAGTCAAGTCTGCATGAATAGAAAAATGGCACAAGAAGAAACTGAGTCTAAGGATGGATTCTGCCCCATTATTTTAGTGGATCCACTTGACCAGCAGTAAACATCTGCAATGTCTGTTTATGGGCTCTACTTGGGGATTCTCCATCCCAGTTTAAAACAGGCAGCTGCAATGCCAAAGCACACCCTGGAAGCTGCTGTTTCCCTCTCTTGACCATCACAGGAAGGTCAGATAGAGACTGTAGTTTACTAAAGTTAATAAACCACAGGTGAAGCTGCTCACTAATGCTTCTTGAAGCCAAGTTCATAGACAGGTTCCTAAAAATTTTGAGAATTTCCGATGAGATACCTGGTTTGATGCATGAGCCCTTCTCTGCAGTGTGCAGAGCTCTTGCCATGCTGCCAAGGATATAAAACTGGCAAATGCCTCTCCATACACATTTAGAAGTCACTGCAGAATCTGACATGAACAACCCCAAAAAAGGCTCATTTTTAATGTGAGGTCCATGTAAGGGTCACTGTGGACATAACTCAGCCCTGTACTCCTCTTGAGAGTCAATATGGGCTTTTACCGTGGCATGTTGGGAGGATATATGTAGTTCATCTGCAGAGGTAGTAAGCTCCTTTCTCAGTGCTTCTTTAACATGTTAAGGAATGTCAAGGGTGTGCACAGTGGGAAAAGGAGCCCCATCCCAAAACATCTCAGGTGAGGCACCCCTGTCAAGGCAGCTCCTGCCCCATGTCACTCTTTTCTAAAGATGCACCAAACAGGAAGATTACACTTTTTTTTTTTTCCCTACTCTGGGGCACATCTAATAAGTCAGCAAACAGGTGGATATAAAGTTAGCTGTTTAACTGTTTCGAAATTTAACAAACAAATGTACATACCACAAGGTATCTGGAAACTAGTGTTTTCTGTCTGAGACAGCAAAATGAACAAAGAGCAATATCCAAACACTGAAAGTTAGCAGACTAGGGACAAAAATATATCAGTTGCTAGGAGATGGCATTTAATCTGGAATTTTAGGCAATAAATAAAATTAAGTTACAAGAAGAATTATTGTTTATGGCAGAAATCAGCTTGAAGCAAGCAGTTGTTCATGAGAGGGAGCAAAGCAAGGATGCTGCCCGACAACACACCATGGGGACAGAGGTGAATGGGGAGATTATTGACTTGACTGTGGGAACAGAACCTCTGCCAGTGAAAGACAGCAAGGACAAAACTCTTTCCTAGTTGAAGTTGCTGGGAGATGCGGCACTAAAGTAAATAAAGGCTGGACTTCAACCTGCAAATATCACCTTTGTCTGTGATGGAACCAGAGCCTAAAATGTTGTGAAACTCAGCTCATTTCCTCTGGTCATGAAAATTACAGGAAAAACAAAAGTTCCTTGCTTGTAAAGTTGGATCTCCTAATCCACCACAATCTACTGTTTCTTTCCCCACTAAAGAAAGCCCTACTTTCTTAATAGTATTAGAATTGATAAACATTGGCGTTTAAGACTAGAATGTCTTGTAAAACCATATGGGCTTCAACAGCAAGGACAGCAGGGAGTGGGGCTGGCTGCTCCTTACAGCAGCCCAGCCCTTGGTGGGAATTGTCAAAGTCGGATTTTAGCCCTCTTGAAATGAAGGGCAAAATGGAAACAGAACTTAAAAGGTCATTTTCTCCCACACATGCACTGGTAAAGGTTTGTATGTAATGTAGTCCAGCACATGGTAATCACCTACACCTTTTGTAGATGATTACATACACCTCTTCTGGTTCCTACAACTATAAGTATATGCAGGTATTTGAAGCAGTGTTTGCCTCAGCACCACCCCTGGCTAATGTCCATCTCAGACCTCCCTTTGGCCTAGACTGATAAGCATTTCTACAATATTTTGTCACAGTGATTGCATTCATTATTAGGATCAAACCATTGGGGTCCCAAGGTCAAGATGGAAATTCAGACCTTTCACAGCTTTGATACTACCTGTAATACTGACACTGGGAACACTACTTGTTTAGACTTGCTTAGGATAGTGCTTGTCAAAGTGATTAATAATTTTCTCTGGGCAGCAGCCAAAGATCAGAGTCCATGCTGACATCTGCAATCTGCCAGAAGGCTTTGATATTGTCAACAGGGGTATGGTCAAGCCAAAATAACCACTGGTTGAGGGGATATGCTTAGAAATCCAAAGGACTGTCCTCTCTGCTGGCCCAGCTTGTCTTGCAAAGGATAACTGCTGATTGCAGGCATTGCTGTCTGCTTCACTGGCCTCTGCAGAACAAAGTTGCTGGGAGAAAGGCAGTACATCAGTGCTGCTGGTGGCACTCGCATCTCCACTTCATGCAGCCTGGAGAGCAGAAATGGTACCATCACAACCGGAGCTGCATATTTGCCAGGGTCCTCTGCAGTGAGGAAGGGCTGGACAAGGACTGGTTGACTGTTATTCAATCCCTCTGACTGATCCCGCTGGTTGGGTGGGAGAGTATCAGTGAGGGCTGGATGGACTTTTGTCATTACCCATGGTTACAAGTTCAACCACCACAGCCACTGATTGCATCTCTCTTATTTTATGATCTGTAGATGACCCTGCCTGAGTGGGAGGGTTGGACGAGATGCCCTCCAGAGGTCCTTTTCAATCTTAGTCATTCTGTGATTCTCTGATTTTTATGCCAGTAATGATTGCTGAATTTATGGAGCTCAATGTAAAACCCAGTCAATGAGAGACCTCACCTTTGTGAACCTGCTCCTTACACACCTGTCAAAGGCCCAGCCTGTGCTTTAAGGCTTTCCAGTTGCACTGACGGGACCTCCAGGAGGTTACCTGGAGGATGCTCTAAGGTAGGATAATAGTGATGTACCCCTAGTGCAGGAAAGCACGGGCCCTTGCAGCAAGTGATGATGCACTTGGGTCACAACAACTGCATGGCTTGGGGCAGAGTGACTGGAAAGATGTCCTGTGGGAAGGACCTGGGGGTGCTGCTTGACAGCAACTGAACACGAGCCAGCCCAGGTGGACAAGAACGCCAATGGCATCCTGGCTTGTGTCAGAAATAGTGTGACCAGCAGGATGAGGGCAGTGATCATCCCTCTGTACTGAGCACTGGTGAGGCCACTCTTCAAATCCTGAGTTCAGTTTGGGGCCCCTCACTACAAGAAGGTTGTTGAGGTGCAAGAGATATCCAGAGAGGGACAAAGAAAGGGTCTGGAGCACAAGTCTTATGGGGAGCAGCTGAGGTCACTTCATCTGTTCAGCCTGGAGGAGGAGGCTCAGGGGGCACCTTATTGCTCACTGCCGGAAAGGAGGCTGTAGCCAGGGGGAAGTTGGTCTCTTCTCCCAAGCGACAAAGCAAAAGGACAAGAGAAAATAGCCTCAAGTTGNACGAGCCAGCCCAGGTGGACAAGAACGCCAATGGCATCCTGGCTTGTGTCAGAAATAGTGTGACCAGCAGGATGAGGGCAGTGATCATCCCTCTGTACTGAGCACTGGTGAGGCCACTCTTCAAATCCTGGGTTCAGTTTTGGGCCCCTCACTACAAGAAGGTTGTTGAAGTGCAAGAGATATCCAGAGAGGGACAAAGAAAGGGTCTGGAGCACAAGTCTTATGGGGAGCAGCTAGGTCACTTCATCTGTTCAGCCTGGAGGAGGAGGCTCAGGGGGCACCTTATTGCTCACTGCCGGAAAGGAGGCTGTAGCCAGGGGGAAGTTGGTCTCTTCTCCCAAGCGACAAAGCAAAAGGACAAGAGAAAATAGCCTCAAGTTGTGCCAGGGGAGGTTTAGATTAGATATTAGGAAAAATTTCTTCACTGAAAGGGCTGTCAAGCATTGGAATAGGCTGCCCAGGCAGTGGTGGATTCACCACCACTGGAGGTATTTAAAAGATGTGTAGATGTGGCATTTGGAGACATAATTTAGTGGGGAACTTGTCCATGCTCAGTTAACAGTTGGACTTGATAATCATAAAGGTCTTTTCCAGCCTAAATGATTCTGCAGTTCCATGATGCCATGGCCCCTCTGGGCTGCAGTGGGCTTTTCTCCCAGAATGACTGGAACTGCCTTTGCTTCTGCTGGCAGCAAGCACAGATCTATCAGCAGGTGACAGAGGCAGTAACCTCTATCCCTGCCATGTCAGGTGGGAAGAGCCAGCTGCCCACACTGTCCATCTGTCCACACTGCGGCCAAGCCTGGGGCTCCTTTCAGCCCAACGTGGAGTTTGAATGAAGATGAGAAAGAAAGAGAAACATAAAATAGCCTTGTGGGAAGTGCATGGTTTTTTCAGTTTATTTTTAAAATAGCATCTTCCTCAGCTTCCAAGGTCCAGCGAGAAGGTCTTGTCCATATGAAGGTCACAAATGTGAGAGAGGATCCCAGAGTATCCTTACTCTTCAGGTTGTAGTTCTTTCCAGTTATTACAAGCTGGCAAAGTGTGCCAAAGGAAATTGTATCCTGGGCTGCATAAGTGTGGCCAGCAGGTGACACAGGAGGTGATGCTCCCCTTTTATTCTGCTCTTATAAGACCTCACCTGAAGTCCTGTGTCTGGCTCTGAGACCTCAAGTAATGGAAAGGCATGGACCTGCTGGAGAAAGTCCAGAGGAGGGCAATGAATTTGAACAGAGGGATGGAGCACCTCTCCTATGAAGACAGGCTGAGAGAGTTGGGCTTTTCAGACTCAAGAAGAGAAGGCTCAAGGGAGACCTTTCAGTAGCCTTCCAGTACCTACAGGGGTTTCATAAGAAAAACAGAGAAAGACTTTTTAGCAGGGCTTGTAGTGACAGAACAAGGGGTAATGGTTTTAAACTGAAATTTGGTGGATTTAGATTAGATATGTGGTGATTTGACCTGGGCTGGATGCCAGGTGTCCACCAAAGCTGCTCTCCTCCTTCCCTGGACAGGAGAGAAAATAGAATAAACAGCTCATGGGCTGCATCAGGCAAGGCATTGCCAGCTGGTCGAGGGAGGGGATTGTCCTGCTCTGCCCTGCACTGGGGCAGCCTCACCTGGAATATTGTGTGCAGTTTGGGGCACCACAATATAAGAAAGATATTGAACTATTAGAGAGTGTCCAAAGGAGGGCAATGAAGATGGTGAAGGGCCTTGAGGGAAAGCCATATGAGGAGTGGCTGAGGGCACTTGGTCTGTTCAGCCTGGAGAAGAGAATACTGGGGGAGACCTCATTGCAGTTACAACTTCCTCTTGAAGGGAATAGGAGGGACAGGCACTGTTCTCTTCTCTGGGATGACCAGTGACAGAACCCGAGGGAAGGGCCTGAAGTTGTGTCAGGGGACATTTAGGTTGGATATTTGAAAGAGATCCTTCACCCAGGGGCTGGCTGGGCACTTAACAGGTTCCCCAGGGCAGTGGTCACAGCACCAAGCCTGAGAGAGTTTGAGAAGTGTTTGGGCAATACTCTTGGGCACATGGTGTGATTCTTGGGGATGGTCCTGTGCAGGGCCTGGAGTTGGACTCCATGATCCTTGTGGATCCCTTCCAACATGGCATATTCTGTGATTCAATGATTCTATGAAATAAGAACAGGGAGAGATCATTCAGCAATTACCATCACGGGCAAAACACACTCAACTTCAAGTAATTTGCTGAATTTATTACCAATCAAAATCAGAGCAGGATAATGAGAAGTAAACCAGTTCTTAAAAAATCTTCCCCTACCTCTCTCTCCTTCCTGGGCCTAACGTTATACCCGATTCTCTACCTCATCCTCCCCAGTGGAAATGGGGGTTACGATCAGTTCATCACGTGTTGTTTCTGCTGCTCCTTCCTCCTTATGGAGAGGAATCCTTCCCCTGCTCCAGCATGGGGTCCCTCCCATGGGAAACAGTCCTCCATGAACTTCTCCAACATTGGAGTTGCACAGGCTGCAACTCTTCACCAGCTGCTCTAGGATGGGTTCCTTCCATGTGGGTCAGTCCTTCAGGAAATGGCTACTTCAGCGTGGGTCCCCCACAGGGTCACAAGTCCTACCACCAAACCTGCTCCAGCATGGACTCCTCTCTCCATAGGGCTACAGGTCCTGACAAGACCCTGCTCCAGCACAGGCTTTCCATGGAATCATAGCCTTCATCCACCTGCTCTGGCATGGGTTTATCCATGAACCACAGGGGGATGTCTGCATATCCATGGACCTACATGGGCTGCAGGGGCACAACCTGCCTGAACATGGTCTGCACGACAGACTGCGGGGGAATCTCTGCTCCAGCAATTCCGGCACCTCCTCCCCTGCTTCCTTACTGACCTTGGTGTCTGCAGCACTGTTTCTCTCACATATTCTCTCTCCTCTCTTCTCTGGCTGTAATTACTTCCATGCAATAACTTTTTTGTTTCCCTTCTAAAATATGTTATCACAAAGGCATGACTAACATCACTCATGGGCTCAGCCTTGGCCAGTGGCAGGTCCATCCTGGAGTTGTCTGGCATTGGCTTGGCTGGACATGGGAGAGCTCCCAGCAGCTTCTCAGAAAAGCCACCTCTATAGCTGCCTTGCTACCAGAGTCTTGCTATGCAAACCCAAGAGAGATATTAGGAGAAAATTCTTTACTGTAAGGGTGGTGAGACAACAAAAGTGGTTGCCAAGAGAAGTTGTGGATGCCCCATCCCTGGAAATGTTTAAGGTCCATATGGAAGGGGCTTTGAGCTTTTGAGCAACCTGATTTAGTGCAAGATGACCCTGCCCATGGCAAGGGATTGGACTAGATATTTGTTGAAGGTCCCTTCGAACCCAGACCATTATGTGGTTCCATGACTTGACTTTTAAGCCCTGTGTACTGGGGCTTTGAAACCTTTAAGTCAGCAACACAACTCCTAAGAGGTTTTGGAAGAGAGCTCTGTTTCTTTTCTGGTATTTAGAGCTGAAAATAAAGAACCACTTGGTAAGTGCTCTCCAAATCCAGGAACTGGTATACAGACCAGTCAGTGAAACCAGCAGCCCAGACTTCTCTGTTGCAGCTCAGCTCTGAGCTCATTGCTGAGCAGTAGCTTCCAAACATTAACAGTGATGTCTGCCTTCTGTGAAGCTCACCCCCCATGCATGGACTGTGACCCATTTGGGCCTGCTTGACTCAGATACCATTTATATGCAAAGCCTGATACAGTCTGGTGGCCTGTGTAAGCTTAGCAAAGCCAGAGTAAGTGCTGTGGGTCCAATACCAGCTGAAGAAGGAAGCACAGGGCGCTGCCGGGGTTTGATGCTGGCACTGCGTAAATTGAAAGAAATATGAAAGGAGAGAGAGTCTGTTACCACTTTTCCTCAAGTTTCCTATTTCTCTTCTTTTAAGATTGAATACTGAGGAGACGTGTCCAGCTGTAACCCCAGCAGGTCTAGGGGAGTGAGGGAAGAGAAGGAGAGGTTGGTGTGCTTTTCAAGTGTGGAAAAGAAGATAGGGAACCCAGGGCAAAATATTTCTGGGGTCCACTCAAGGGTCAGTGGGGATCCCAAAAACCATTAACACCTCATTAGTTTAATGCTACAGAAGCCAGCTGTGCACACCCTGAAGAGACCAAGGTCATGCCAGTGAATGGAACTGACTGCTAAAGGCTCCCTCTCCACAGCACCATGGCTCACAGAACCCAGGCAGCCCAAAGGGCAGAGCTGAGCTCATGCCTGCTCAGCATAGGCAAGCCCAGCCCAAGGATGCTCCACTTCTCTGGCTGAGTTTAAGGAGTCTTCTTACTTCCTCAGCAGATGCTCTGGGTTTACACTCACCACCTACCTATGAAAATGGGAAGAAGGACTCACACCCACTTCCTCCATGCAGCAGAGCAGGCTGCACGGAGAAGATGGATTACTTCCATCTTTCTGATTCCATTTTACCTTTTGATGCCCTGGATGTTTATTCCTTTATCATGTATTAATTATTGGCATTCTCTAGGCTTCCTTCTGTCTTAATCTGATTTAAAACAGACATTTGCATTTGAAAAGTAGCTAGCATGTATAGCAAATCCTTTTGCTTACTTTGTTATTAATGCATCCAGCTTTGATGTATTATATTAATGCTGTTTGCCAGGGGTGAAATCAGCACACCACCTGTGGAGAGGCACTTCATGGTGAACCTACTGCTTTTACCCACAGGCAAGGCATCTACCTCCCCTGGTGCAAAATCTGGACACTGACTGCAGCAGTGTGGTCACACAACTGCTCCTCTCCCTGCTGCCTTCAACTTGGTTTTGGGAGGCCCAGAGGCTCCGCATTGTGCCCATGCTGCAGAGTGCTGCACTTGATGACCTGACACCAGAGGAGGGTGAATTTACAGGAGAGGGATTAGACGTCCATTGCAGTGGAGGAAGTGAAAGCTAAACACACTACAGTGAACCGAACCAGCAACTGAGGGTTGTGCAGGGAATGAGGCAGGCCAGCTGCAGAGGAACTCCTGGCCAGAAGAGGACTGGATGAGGTCAGGATTTGCCTGATGATCTTCCCCAGGGTTGTAAGCATGAAGGCTGAAACACGTGTGTGCTTCAAAGCCTTTTTGGGGAATAGAATAAATCAATCCTCTGGTACCAGTATTTCCTTTTTTCCTTTTTTCTTTCTTTTTTTTTTTTTTTCCTGCCCATCCTGTATTGCTTACATAATTTAGGGCCTTTGGGAAGTTGCTCTGAGTCTGATTGATCTGTTTGAACTGGTGCAAAGGGCGTATGGAGCCACTGCTGTAACCCTCTTGGGCTGGGTTAACTGTGGTGGTGAGTGGTGGCCCCAGGACAGGTGACCAAAGGTGCAGTGCCAGGCTCACTGATTTGATGGTGGCAGAGCTGGCTCAGCTCACCAGTCTCAACCCACCATGGCTGCTTGTGCAGGCTTTCCCTCTGCTCTGCTGAGTTCTGGCAGTCAAATGGCATGGAGCAGCCTCTCCTCACTCTGCCGCGGCACAATATTCCAGATCAGCTGTGACTCCTTGACTGGGAGGGTTTGCTCACCTGGCTCCTGCTGTCAGGACTGGGTACTTCTGGGTGGCAGAGCTGAGGAGGGGATGGCCTTTGGCAAGAGACAGTGCTGAGCAGCAGGGGCTGGAAACCAGACTCTCCCAGAACAGCATGTCTGATCACGGTGCTAGTCGATGAGGAACAGCTCAAAATGAACTTGTTTCTTCCTAAATGCTCACAGAGTTTTCCACCAGGCTGACTTGGTTTTAAAAGCATTTAAGTTAAATTATTACAACTTCTGCTCCTGGACGAGATTTAAAGCAGCTTCCAGAGCTCATTTACCAAAAGGGTTGGAAAAGTTATTTCAAGTTAACAGCCTACATTACAGTAGTAGTTATTTGAACAGGTGGGGACTGGGGGAAGTAGGGACATTAGCCAAATCGTGAATCATAAGCTAATCAGATTGCCACCCATGTTTGCACCAAAAGAAAAAAAAGCCATGCACGAAAATACATATATTGCCAGCTACAGAACTGACGTAGCAAGGACCCAAACTTTCGCTGGGGTTTGTTGGGGCGAGTGGCTACACTTCCACTTGGTAGGGCAGGAGGTCTCTCTGGAAGCCACCAGGGAGGCTGGTTCTCCTCTGCCTCTACCAACTCTGAAGGCCTAGGGCTTCTTTGTACCCTTTGCTCCCCACCGCTTTCCTGCTCCTTCCAGACAGGGAGTTTGGGGCTTTGCACTTTTACCTTTGCCCTTTACTGGGTCTATCCTGCGAGCCCTCGGATTTGAAGCTTTTCCTACATATGAGCAGGCAAGGCAAAGGGTCCAACTACAGATGTCCCAAGAGAGCACTCCAGGAACACCCATAGCCTCCACCTCCTCCAGGAAAGCTCCTCTCTCGTGCAGCAGGATGTGTTTCGTTGTCTGGGAAGAGGCAGATCACAGACCCATCCAAAATCCAGGTGAAGGGCTGTGCAAAACTGTGCCATGACCCAGCTATGTTTTGCAGCAAGGGCTGCAGCAGGTCTGCACTGCCCATGCATTGGGGTAGGGGTTTGTCTCCTGGAGTGCAGTCACTGAGAAGTCCCTAGGGTAAAAAATATATGGAGATTTAATTGGATTTAAAATAAAACAAAACTACACTATTGAAACCCTGTGGATGTTAGTGGAATTCCTTGTGTCTTACACCAGCAGACAGAAAATCAGATCTAAAGTGCTGAGGCTGCTGGCAGATACTTGCCTGTTTGTGTGTGCAGTGGAGAAAAGTGCTTGTTTGGTGCTGATTACAGACTATGGAATAAGAGCAATTTCTCATCCCACCTCCACAGAAGCTATTTAAATAGTTCTACACCCACTTTGAAAGATGCTCAGTTAGAAAGGGAGTAAAGCTGGAAGTTATTACCCTTCAAAGAAAGAAGCACCAATAAATAGGCTTTGCTAAGACTGCTGGTGCTCTCGGGGATAGCACCCACCTAAGAGCTTTCCCTCCGCCAGCCTGCCTTTGCTGTGAAACAGTTTTTATTAAACAGCCTGCAGAGAAAACACACGCTGCAGGAAAGAGCCCTGTTGCTAGTGTCTGAGGAGCCCTTGGAGCCAATCCTTTGTCCCAGTGAGGCTAGGGGCCAAAGCCCAGCTGGCTACATGCAGAGGCCTTGCAGGCTGCACAAGCCCCCACGTGCTCCCCATCCAGCACAGGAGGGGAAGGAACAACCAGCAAAATGCAAGGACGTGCCAGGAAAAGCAATAGGCAGAGCACTAATTAAAAAAGCCCTTAGGAAATACTGGGGATAGTGTGGCATCACGTGCAGTCATTCAATACCTCTCTTTCCCCTCCTTGGGGATTCCCAGCCACAAACTCACTCACAAAGTAAAAGCATTTACCAGCTCTTTCCCAAAACTGGTGGTGCAGATTTAACCCATGGCACAGCACCTCTGCAGGGCTAGTGGCAGGATGCTGCCCACCATCTGGCTGCTCTCCTGGTGCCCATGTCGCCGTCTCACTCCCTCTTTGCTAGCCCTCCTGCCCAGCAGGACAGTGCAGGGGGACACCCCTCCCCAGAGGAGTTGCTGGCCAAGTGTCTTCCCAGGGGAAGACAAAGGGAAAGACAAAGGGAAAAGTTAAACTCAGATGGGGAACTAGGCCACCAGCTTTGTGCAGGTAGAGCCAGGTGGGACCTGGGGACCTCACTGCTGGTCACCCCCAAGCTACCTGCAATGCTGGTCACACCTGAGAGCAGGCATTCAGGAAGCCCGGGAGCTTTCCCAACCCCTCCACATTAGATGTTCGTGGATTTAGGGTGTTTCCAAATTAGGCTGCACCCAAAGTGAGTTTTATAAGTTGATGCACTCAAAATAGCCACAGAGTGCTAAATCCTCTGATGAATCTCATACAAAGCTACTGTCAGAGCCAGCTGCTTGTATTCAGACCCATTCAGCACAGTCATCCTGCTTCTGTAACACAGCACACAGGGCCCAACCCTACAGCGAGTTTCAGGCAAAGCCTTGTTTGTCTCTGGCTTTCCCCAGCAGAGCTCTGCTGTGAGATTAAGATCTTAATATTTATAAGCCTCTGGTTTTACTACCTGTTTAATGTCATGGTAAATCAGGTTCCTACACTGCTATCCCTCCATCCCACCTGAAACTCTCACCTTCTTAGCAAAGGGCAGTTATGTTTTTCCTTAAAAATAAACTAATTATAAAACCACTGTGATTTTCTCACATTTAAACAGCCTCTGTAACAGCCAATTATTTCTGAGGACATGAGAAACAGCTGTTGCAATGTCAAAGCTTGAACAGTTACATCTCTGCTATTTCAATGGATAAGCATTGATATTTTTATTCCCATGTGATATTACCGAGACACGATAAACAACCATAGCGTTAGTATTAATTTGTGGAGTAAAGATCATTTTAATTTGCTCCAAGATGAGGAATAATTTTAACAGAGTATTACCATTCCACAGACAACTCTTCAAAAGCCTGTTCCATCTTTCCCTACTTTCCCCCCCTGCCCCGCTCCCCTCTTCATTTTCTGATAAAGCAACACAACCCTGGGCAAGGGCTATTTGAATGCAGAGACGGTTTGTAAGCCAGCCTTAAATGTTTAAAGACTGGTAAGTGGGCTTCAAAAACTGATCTCCAAAGTTTAATCTGGCCTTGTTGACTACTGAATAGAAGGAGAACGCTAACTTTGCCTCCCGGGGACCTTTTCAGTTCCCACCAGAAGGTGAGCAAAAAGCACACAGGATTCAGATCCTCTCCCCCAGCCTCCATGTGAGGACTTCTGTTAAAAGCTTTACTCTTCAATCTGTGTATAACCACCCAAGCCAAAGTGGCATCTGTAGGTCCTCAGCATCTGTGGAAACCACACATAAATACAGAGCCAAGGCTGGAGCTCCAGGCTGCCACCTCTGCAAGGTTTTGGTTAATTCTTCGGAAATCCTGGTTGCACTTCATGGAACAGCACACTGTAGCACAAAGAATGCTGGTTTCAGCTAATTAAGCAACGGAGTAACAATTTTTAACTGCACATGTGCCTGTCAATAAGCCCTTACAAACGTCTTAGCTCCACTGTTTTTATGCTGTTTTTTTCCCTAGGATCATGACACACTTGACAATGGTGATAAATCAGCTCTCGTGAAGTCCTATTAGCCAGGAAAGCATTATCAACACCATTTAGCTGGAAATGTGAGGCCCACAGGTAATCTAATAGGGCGACTGCCCCAGATAGTTACCTATAACAAACCAGTCTCAGGAGGGGAGTTCCACTACATCCATTCTAGGAGGATGTTCTCCTGGAAGGCACAAGGGTGATTCTAGGTCTCCTACTTGGGCAAACACTTCAAGCATAGAGTTACCAGCATAAAAAAAAGGAGGGGATGGGACAGGTGAGCAACTGACAGCATTTCAGCATTTTCCTCTTATGTTTTGAGCAGATTCCTATCCAAGAAGCAAGTTTTTACATTCAGGTTTGAACCTGATGGAGAAACATCTAACACCTAGTGTGTTGATCATGGGTGTTACTCAGCATCAAAACTAACCTGCACTGAAACGGGCCAAGCAGCAGGAAATTCTTCACATTAAAAAAGAGGAAGGTACAACAAGATTTAGGTGGCAGCTGAGCTAGGAACTCTGAGCAATTAAATTTTTAAAGCATCTAAAGCTACAGCTAGACACCAAGAGAAAGACCCAAAATGAAGGGTACACACTAATCCACCTCTCTAAGAATTCGGCCCCAAGTGACTTGCCACAGATTAGGCAGGTGTTAAGTTGCAAAGCCAGAAATAGAAAACCAATTCCCCCTCCTGGCCTTTCATTTGAAGGCTTGGACAGATTCCCAGACAACTGCCAGACATATGAAGATATAAATTATTTGGAAGAGTGCAAAGGGTAACGAACCAGGGTCAAAAGGCACCTGCAACCTTACAGACCCTTAGCAGACAGCAGTGGCCAGACCAAACCTGCAGGTTGTGACTAGTGTATTTGCCACGTGGACACGCTGAAACACCCTTTCACTACTAAATCGTCCTTTTTCTCCAGGCAGGATATCTGTTGTACGCTGGTTTGTGCTCCACCATCCACCTGCCTGGTGGCAGATGCAGGCAGGTTTATTACTGCAGAGAAAAGCAGACTTCCATTTCTGGAGCGCTCTGCCTCCAGCACCTGCCCGGGCTGTGGATAACTCTCCAGCCGAAGAGCCAAAGGCAGGCTGTGTGATTCCTGCCGCCTGCCACATTGTCCACAGGGCCCAAGCAGCAGCAGTGAAGTAGGCTGGAGACAGGCTGATTTCAGTCTGTTACATAGGAAAATTACAAACAGTCGGTGATGGCTTAGAAAGGTCTTCAAAAAGGCAACTGATCCCCATAGCTGCTCTTTACCCGGTTACAGGCATGCACACACCTCCCTAAGTAGGTCTTGCCTGTTACAACGAGATCCAGATTTCTCTGGAGCAATTGTACCAATAAAGCCTGGTAGCAGTGATCTGCAGTGGTTTATTTCTTTGTGGTGTAAAATGACAACTCCACAGCCTTTTTCTAGATCCAAATATTTTAAAGCTGAAGTATTCTCTGGTGATGTGAAATGGGCAACAGCCTGGGTACCTCAAGCACAGGACAATTCAGCTGGAAACTCAACAGCGTTCACTTCCCTCCTACACTTCCCTGTTGCTGGGAGCAGCGCTGTGGTACCACTGGCTCACCAGCACCCCATCCTCAAAATCTATTTGTGACAGCTACCCTCCTCAGCACAGGCAGCAAAGCTCACAGCCTTCCTTTTCTGTTTGAAACTGGTCCCCAGAGGCTTAATTTGCAGACAGTAATGGGATTCCACCTTCCTGCACCTGACAGAAGGTGCCTCCGTGAGCAGCCTTGGTTCACCATTCAAGAAGCTGACCTCTTTTTTCCTGAACAGCATCCCAGTTCTGGTATGTGGGCTGTGACAAGTGTTTCAGAGAAGGATTACAGGGTTAACAAATAGATGAACATTTAATCCCACTTCCCTGCTTAGGTAATTTTCCAGAACTTCTTCCCCCATACCCAAATCTACACTAATCATAGATATGACCTTCTCAGAATCTGACTTTTTTTTATTATTATTCTCAGCTTCTTCCTTTAACAGTCCCCTCTACAATCAAATTATTTTCAAAAGGAGCTGTCTTTTCTTGGCTCCAGCTACAGGATTGACCCTCATTTTCTATCAGTAATGCACCCTTCCCTAGTGGGCTTTCACCTCTTTTACTGAAGAGGCACACTGTATTCACACACAGTGCCTTGCATTTCTCCTCAATTCAGCTTAAGTGCAGGGGAGAAAGGACACAATGGGAGCCTCAGCTCATTCCTGGGGCATGCATGGAAGAGCACAGGGATGGGGGAAGCTTTTGGCCAATACGGGGTTTCTGCCCCTCAGACCGTGTAAGACCCCTCCGCATCTGGCAGCAGGAGAGGGGATTGCAGCCCGGGGAAGGCAAATCCGTTAGTTTTAATGCTGGATATAAGCGACAAGGAAAGGATGTTGGGACAGGCTTTAGCCTGACGTCCAGGGTCTCGTGCAAGTTAATCTCAGTTCATTTCCCCACTATTATTTGGTGAGTTAGTGGGACTGAAACACACACGCTCATCCGCGGGGCCATCAGCCCTCCCAGCGCCAGGGGTGCCGGGGGAAGCTGGGGGCTCCCAGCCGGGCTCCTGCCACCGCTCCAGCCGGGGCTCACCACAGACCAGCCCAAGTGACCAGGGCGCTCCCGGGAGCACAGGCTGCCGGCGACGGAGCTGAGCGCCCCGGGGCGGGTGAGGTGAAGCACAAACACGTAGCTGCAGGGGTGGCTGGGTGCTCAGCAGCTCCCGGGAGACCCCTCGTTAATCGACACCGTTTCGCAGCCCGCCAGCCCCGAGGAGCCGCTCCCGGGGCACACCGG